>OX463761.1:23403886-23836386 GCA_949825005.1 Gasteruption jaculator | reverse complement strand
GTGCGTGAGAGCGCGTGTGTTTGTTTGTGTGCGTGTGTGTTTTTGTTTGCTTGCGTGTTTGTTTGTGTGTTTGTGCGTGCAAGCGCGTGTGTGCGCGCGTGCGTGTGCGTGTGTGTGTATTGGTGCAGATGCGGGTTCGAAGGAATGCAAGCTTCAAATATACCGATTCTATTTCAAAGGCTGCATATGCAAGTGCACGAACGTATGCGTTTATGAGCCGGCTCTTTCGCTTCGATGCAGCGCCATGAAGGGAGTCTGCGGTGTCTATTTCTGGCAATGAACTACCGGTACCGGTACCGGTACCGGTATGGGTACCGGTACCGGTACCGGTATGGGTACCGGTATGGGTACGGGGACGGGTACGGGTGCTCTTCATTGCCAGGACGATTCGTTTAATTACGATCTTGTGCATTTTTTTTTTAATTCTTATTTGATTTAATTACCCCCTGAAATAAGGCAACGTGTGACACGCGGGCAGCCGGTATGTAATTGAAAGGACTCTCCGCTGCAGGCTCTCCTTCTCGTTTTATTGCGGGCCACTCGCGTGATTGGAGCCTCTATGGGTTTTTTCTTTCGCATCCTTCCATGGGGAAACGTTAAATTGAATTGATTTGATTTGATTTGATTGTATGACATTTAATTTTATTTATTTTATTTAAAAGCGAGGTTTTAGCGAGGTAATGAAATAAGTAAATGAATAAAAGTTAAAAAAATGTTAATTAAATAAATAAAATATTAGTGTTTTGATGGAAACTGACGATAATGTTGATATTCAATTGGACAGTCACGAGGGATCGAATTTATTTTATTTATTTTATTTATTTTATATATTTCATATATTTTATATATTTTGTATGTTTTATGTATTTATAATAGCGATTCCAAATTAATTTGCAGAAATTGGCAATTTAAATATATTGTTATTAAAAGTTGGGAATTTGAATGTGGCAAAATCCTGGGCCCCAGACTAATGCCATACTAATTTCAATTCCTCTCCAATTAGTAAATTAACATTTTTTAAAAATTTCTTTCTTACGAATTTTATCACGAAGTTTACCACCTGGGTACATTTAGGACCATACTTCCTTTCCAGGTACATTTGGGATGCAGCGGAGAGGCCATTCGTGAAAATCCTTGCAGGTCGCTTTGCATAATTCGATGCAAGATGCAACCCACCCGGGGTAAATACATAAATATCCTGAAGGAGAAGCTGCAATATTGAAATTGAAGCGACGTCCCCGAGCCCCCGGACGCATTTTCCGAGAGAAGCTGCTGGGAGACGTTTCCCAAAGCAGCCGTAGCCGGTTTGAGGAAACCCAAACAAAGGGACCGCCAGCCCTGGCCAAACAAAAGGAGAAGCCACGGTTTTCACGGCACGGAGAGGAAGACGCCAAAGTGTGCATGCACGTCAGCTGTTTATGGGATCCCGCATCCTTTTTCGGCTCACTCGCCGCTCGCTTGCTCCAAGGCACGAACGAGAGAGAGAAGGGAAGAAAGGACGAACCTTTTGCCACTTCGCTCTTCCGAGAACCCCAGCGTCTCTTTTGGCCTGAATTCTGCTCTCGACTCCGAGAGGACGCAGGAAGTCGGAAAAAAATGGATCGAGCTGCGTTCCCGGAATTTGTGTCAGTGGTAGCCTTGGTTAACACCCCGCGTACGGTGAAAGGGCATTTTGGGACAAGGAATGGGACTTTTTGGGACGCTGTAGCATTCGTCCCAGGTTTTGGGCCAACGATTTGAGCATTTAATGAGGTTCTTAGCGATTTTGTAGCAGCTGTCATAGATTTTGGTCATACTATCGACGGTGAAATGGGATTTTAGCGATTTTGCAGCATCTGTCATAGATTTTGGCCATACTTTGGATCATTGATTGGGATTTTTAGCGATTTTGTAGCACCTGTCATAGATTTTGGCCATACTTTCTATGGCGAAATGGGATTTTAGCGATTTCACAGCATCTGCCATTGATTTTGGCCATACTTGGAACCATAGAAAGGAATTTTTAGCGATTCCGTAGCATCTGCCATAGACTTTGCCCATACTTTGCAACACCCAATAGTATTTCCAACAATTGCAGCATCTACCCCAGACTTTCCCCGTACTTTGCAAAACACAGCATGGGATTTCCATCGACTCTCCAGCATCTGCCATAAACTCCACCCACACCTTTGACCATGGGGCATCACTTTTACCAATCCCATAGCACGTGTTTCCCATTTTCCTCATCCTTTCAACCACGAAAAAAAAAAACCTTGACGGCCTTGTAACGTCCGTCACAGATTTTTCCCATACCATCCATCCATTCATCCATGGCGTTGGATCCTTGGCTCCATGGATACTCCAACATCTGGCAGACATTTCACCCACACCTAGCAGCGTGGGGTCATTAACGACGCTAATACCGAAATTGCGGGACTTTTCCCATAAAAAAAAAAACCCCAAAGTTTGCCCATTTCACGGGCACTGTACCGTCCGGTGGCACCACGTTGGTGCCATGCGAAAACTATCCTACAAGCGCCGTTGGCACCACGTTGGTGTCACACCTCAAGGACATAAATAAATAAATAAATAAAAATAAATATAATTCGCCTATGGGACACCATAACGTTGCGAAACAAAGGACTGGCGCTCCTTCCTCTTCGCTTATCCCTGAATTCCAGGGACCAGACGCATTAATTCCATTCTCTCTCTTTCTCTCTCGCTCTTTTGGCTCCTTTTAGCCCCTTTTGACCATTTCAGCTTCTATTCCTCTCCATCTTCCTACTTTTTACAATTTTCTTTTTTCTCGCATTCGCACAGAGGAATTTTTTAATCCCCTTTCCGTTTATAATATCCCCGTGTATGGAGGAAGGATTCAGGCGCAGCTTTCGGATTTATTGGACTTTCCATACTCCTCCGCTTGAAATTCACGGAATTAAAAGGGGACAAATGACGGCAGACTTTTTAGTACTTTTTTTTTCTCCCCCCTCCAGTAAAAGGAATTTTCTACGATTGCTGCAATTATTCGTCTCTTTATGGAGAGAAAGAGAGAGACTCCCGCTTATTTTTCAGAGTCTCCAGAATCCGACGAATTTTCTCTTCGGTGCGTATGAATGCAAGAAAAATAGGAAATCGCGGATTAGTCGTTTTGGTGATTTTACAAGCATCTGTCCCAGATTTTGGCCATACTTTGCAACGTGGAATGGGATTTCCAGCGATTCTATAGCGTCTATCCCAGATTTTGGCCATACTTTGCAACGTGGAATGGGATTTTTCAGCGATTCTATGGCATCTACCCCAGATTTTGGCCATACTTTGCAACGTGGAATGGGATTTTTCAGCGATTCTATGGCATCTACCCCATATTTTGGCCATACTTTGCAAAACAGGATGGAATTTTCAGCGATTCTATAGCATCTCTCCCAGATTTTGGCCATACTTTGCAACACAGGGAATCGGGACCAAAAAAAAATGAAATTCCAAAGTCTTTGGAGAAAAATTGGTTATGGATGCGAAGCAAAATTAGGGAATAATTGTGTAACGACGATGATAAATATTGTAAATAGAGGCTACGAAAATAAATCACCTTTGACCCGAAGAGATTTCCTTGGGAAACCCTCGGTATCAATGTATAATAAAGCAATCGATACGTATGACATTTCGCGGAAACGTATTAATTTATAAATTTTCATCGAGAATAGAAGGCAGCGAAGGAGTAATTTCATAATCGGGATTCGTTAATTAATCGAGTAACTGGTATATCCAGAAAAAGTTCAGTCCTGACATACTTTTGCCATACTATCGGTTTTACTCAAATTTCAATGATAAAAAAAATTCCCACTTTATTAAAATAATTTTCAGGTGAAAACCATAGTATGGGAACAGTCTGGGCCGAATTTTACAATCCCGTACCACATAATTCCCTACGTACTTTTGCCATACTATCAGTTTTACTCAAATTCCTATGACAAAAAAAGTGCCCATTTTGTAAAAATAATTTCCAGGCGAAAACCATTGCCATAGTATGGGAACAGTCTGGGCCGTATTTTACAATCCCATTACGGTCCCAACCCCATACTATAAAATCCCCTACGTACTTTTGCCATACTATCAATTTTACTCAAATTCCAATGACCAAACAAAAAATTCCCACTTTATTAAAATAATTTCCAGGCGAAAACCATAGTATGGGAACATACTTTTGCCATACTACCCCTTCTGCTTATTGTTAATTTTCAACACCGAAAAAAAAATTTTTTTTTAAATATATTAAAAAATATAAATTCCATTTTGGTGCCAAACAACAAGTATTGGACAAGTCCGGGACAGATCTGTCCTCGCGGACCAACGCCATACTCGTAACTCCATCGTTTCAGGTGTCTCGGTGACGAGTCGGTAATTGGGGATATTAATACGGACGTTCAACTCTTGCTGCTAAACTCACCCCTGAGGAGAAAACGAGACACGAGACTCTCTGCTTTGCGCGTTTCCCCCTTGGTTGCGAAAAATCCGTGCGAAGGAAAAAAAAAAATATTCAAGAAAGAAGGAGAAAAAAAAACGAAAAGAAAAAAAAAATTTTTTTCTTTCCTTTTTCAAAATCACCACTTAATCTCGTTAACGTTTTTCGAAAAAAAACAAAAAACAAAAAAAAACTGCACTTGTACCTTTTGCCAAATTCACTCTCACTGACCGGGAACTCCGGGTTTCACGCGAAACTCATGGATTCGACGAACCTCGATCACCGACGGACGGTTTCGATGACGATCGATCGATTCTTTTTCTTTTTTTTGTTCTTTTCCTCGTTGCCTCTCTCGCGTTTATCGTTTCGACACTCGCGGGTATACGCGCGAGAGCGGCGGGGGCACTCGCACTGGGCTTGAATGGAAAAGGTCTTCGGTACCTCCGGAACGGTTACTTATTTTCGATGAATGAGAGAGAAAGAGAGAGAGAGAGAGAGAAACAGAGATAAAGAGAAAGAGAGGAGAGAAAAAAACGTGCGGACTTTTGGGCGCGTACACCAGTTGCCGAATGGCAGTATGGCGCCCGGCAGCTTTCCTGGCTCTGGAGTGTGGAGGCACACACTCGCTCGGCTCTCGCTTCGGCATCCCCACCACCATTCCGGCCTTTCCCTGCCGCCGCCGCTGCCGTATCCCTTCTCCGCGTGCGCTTCTCGTTCTCTCCGCCGCGAAGCACGAGAAAAACCTTCTTTCCCCCGTGTTTCGTGTTTCGCGTTTTACTCTTTTCTCTTCTTTGCTTTGCTTTTCTCGGGGAAGAAAAAAGGAAAACACGCGCGAGGGGCGCCAGGGGGAAGTCAAAGAAGTTTACCCTCCGCCAGATTTCCAAAACAATAATAGCGAGCAATTATATAAAAGTATTACGCGCGGATTTCGAGAGGCGCCGGATCGACTTGGACGTTCCGGGATTTTGGGTTTTTGCTTTTTCATTTTTAGGACGGTTTCAGGGGGTTCGGGGACAAGGAGAAAAATTAGGGTTTCAAGGGTTTCGAAGTGGTATTGGTATTGGAAGTGGTAATATTAGTAATTTTAATATTAGTATTATAATATTAATATTACTGTATTAATATAGATACTAATATTACTAATAATACTAATAATACCAATATTACCACTCCTACTAATACCACTTCGAAACCCTTTAAACCCTAATTTTCCTATTACTAATTCCCAATACTAATTCTATTACTGATCTTCCTAATACTAATATTATATTAATATTAGTATTATTAGTAATATTAGTATCTATACTAATATAAATGTATTAATATATATACTAGTAATACTAATATTACTAATATTACCACTCCTACCAATACCACTTCGAAACCCTTTCAACCCCAATTTTCCTATTACTAATTCCTAATACTAATATTATATTAATATTAGTATTATTAAAGTTTTACATTTTCTAAAGGATCATACAAAATATTCCTGAGACTTTTTGGAAATGAATTTTGTATCCTAAAAAATCTATCCTGAAAGTAACATTTTTTTGAAAATGAAAATTTATTTAAAAGAAAATCCGCCTTTAAAGGAATCTTATTTTTCTTTAAATTTGGAAATAGAATTTTCGAGAAAAGGAAATTTGTAATTTTAAAATGTTGCATTTTTTCGAAAAATTATGCAAAATAATTCTCGAAATTTTTGGAAATTAATTTCTATCCCCAAAAATCTAACGTAAAAATAAAATTTTTTAAAAAGACAATTTATTTTTTGGGAAAATTCTACGTTCGAAGGAAATCAATTTTTTTTTTGTAATTCGGAAAAAGAATTTTCGAGAAAAAAAATGTTAGTTTTTTCATTTTTCAAAACATTATCATTAAAAAGACGTATTTCAATTTCGAAAGTGTCAAAATGAAAATCTTCGAAAATTCTTCGAAATAAATCCAACTCTTAAAATTTTGCGAAAAATTCGGGTTTCCATTTTCGAAATCGCCATTTTTCAAGGTCAAGTTTAACGAAAATCCCTTCGAATTGGACTGAATTTTCTGAATTAACATTTCTATAAAAATTTGCCAGAGAATTTGCGATTGTCCGGTGAGATTCGAGACGGTCCTTCGGTTTCGCGTGAAAAAAAATATTGATTTCCACGATAATTTTTCCGTTCGTTTGCTTCTGGGAAGGAGACAATTGCCGTCGGACGAAAGACGAGGAACCGATTGATCGGTTGTTTCCAAGAATCCAGTTGATTCCGGCCGGATTGTGGAATTAAGTATCGATTCGCTGGCACTCTGTTGTCCCGGTAATTACATAATTCGATGAAACACGGTTGAGTACCACTGCAGTCTCCTCCTGCATCCATGGAGATGAAAGGGGACCGCGTCCGTGGCTGTTCCACAGCATCCCCATGGTGTTTCCATGTGACTATGGTATACCTCTTATTTTGTTAGCTGGAAGCTGCGAAACACCCACGCTTTTGTGTCCCAAAAATCTTACTTCTAAAAATATATTTTCTTGTTTTTTTTTTTTGTAATTTGTCTAAAAACAAACATACAATTTTCATTTTCAATATTTATTAGTAAAAATTTCTGTTACCAAAAATTCCGATTTCTAGAAATTTATTGGTGAAAAATTTGAATTTTCAAAAGTTTCATCTTTGAAAAATCAGATTCTGAAAATTGGATTCGAGATTTCTAGAAATTGATTAGTGAAAATTGGATTTTTCAAAAGTTTCATCTTTGAAAAATAAGATTCCGAAAATTGGATTCGAAAATAGAATTTTGAAAATTTCTGTTACCAAAAATTCGGATTTCTAGGAATTTATTAGTGAAAAATTTGAATTTTCAAAAGTTTCATCTTTGAAAAATAAGATTCCGAAAATTGGGTTCGAAAATAGAATTTTGAAAATTTCTGTTACCAAAAATTCGGATTTCTAGGAATTTATTAGTGAAAAATTTGAATTTTCAAAAGTTTCATCTTTGAAAAATAAGATTCCGAAAATTGGATTTGAAAATGGAATTTTCAAAATTTTCAAAATTAGCGTTTTACGGGTAGAATTTTTAACGATGGAATTTTATAGTATTTAATGTTACATATATATAATGCAATTGCCGATAAAAAGCACGTGTCTGTTGCGATATTTCACCCCGATTGGATTTCGAGGGAAACGCACTTGAGGGTAAAATCAAATTTGCAGTGGTGTGAATAACCCGAACGACCCGGTTCGGGTAATATGTGGGTATAAAGCGAGATTTTAGTCGAGAAGTTAGTTGTAACACCGCTTTCACGGTACGGTGTTACATTTAATTATTAATCTTTAAAAATTCGAATTTTTTTTCCCCAAAAAAGTATGGCAAAAGTCTAGATTTCGCGGAATCTGAAGTACAGCTAAAGTCTAATACGCGACAATTATCCAGTCCCATACTTTAAATTCCTGATTCTGACTTGTGCCAGACTTGGAACCTAAATTCCTACTTTTTCGTATTTTTCTCTAGTAAAGTATGGCAAAAGTCTCGAATTCGCGGAATCTGAAGTACAGCCAAAGTCTAATACGCGATAATTATCCAGTCCCATACTTTAAATTCCTGAGTCTGACTTGTGCCAGACTTGGAACCTAAATTCCCATTTTTCCGTATTTTTCTCTCCATGGAAGGAATTCCCGCAACGTCAGAAAATTTTCGTGGCAGTAAATATTTCTTGAGACTAAAATTGTTGTACTTTCTAAAGGTTTCTTCCCGAAAGGAAAGTCCTGGGTAAGTGGAGAACTGGTAAAAATGATTACACATCGCCCTCTCTCACTTTCAATTACACCAAATGGGTTCCAATTAAATTTCCATTAAGGGTTTGATCTAGAAAAAGAATGATTTGCCCGTTTAGACCCTGGTAGTTCAATTAATTGTCGTATTTGTAGCGCTTCCTTCGGTCTTTCCTTCGTTTCTTTCCAAGTGTTTCTGTGGAAAGTAATTACGAGCGCACACGCAGCAATGACGGTATGTCGAAAGTCTGGGACATATATTGTGTGTTATTGTTGTCGCTGCTGCAGGATTAGATGGAATTTTTCGGGAATTAAATTTTATTAGCAAAAGTTGTATTTAATATTTTTCCAGTTTACCCTTTTTTTTATATTACATTTTTTACTTTATATTTTTATTTTATATTTTTAACTTTATACTTTTATTTTATATTTTTTATTTTATCCTATATTTTGTATTTTAAATTTTGTTTCTTGCTTCTTTTCATTTTTAAATTTGTATTTTCCATTTTGTTTTTTTTTTGGTTTTCAATTTGAAACTCAATATTTTATATTTTTAATATTTTTTGGCAATAGCCCTATTTTCAGTTTCACATTCAAAGTTACACGTTATCAATTTTTCCAGAATAAAATTTTATCCCCGAAGGTGTTATCCGGAAACAAAAAAATTAATTTTTTAAGGATACAAAATTGATTTGCCCAAATTTCCACGAATTTTCCCTACAATCCAAAATCCAAAATGCCAAAAATAAAAAAACGAAAATTCATAAAATATCATATATATCCCAAAATTGAAAATGTCAAATTCGAAAATGCACGGATTACAGAATCCAAAATTCTAAAAAGTATTTTAAAAAAATCCAATCCCCCCCCCCCCCCCCCTCGAAGCCAAAAAATAAAAAAAAATAAATAAATTAAATCTTTACTTTGTAATTTTTATTGTACCTTTAATTGCCCCGTGGATTCCAGGACGTAACAAACCAATGAAAAAAAAAAATAAAAAAAAATAAAAGAAATTCGTTGGAATAAATATTCGGATAAAATTTCATTTCTCGCGAACGCGAATGAGTCGAACCCAATAATGGACCCGGTATTTTTTGCCTTGGGAAAATATTTATTTTAAAATACCGTACGAACAGACTGCTGAAAAGAGAGGGCAGGAAAATCAGGAAAAACCGTGGCGGCGAAAGGAAGGGACGAAGAATAACACGGGGATGGAGGGAAATAAAATTGAAACTGCGAAATAAGAAGTGTCCAGCGGCAGTAGCTGCAGTGGCACGGAATTCATTTACTTTGAGCGCGAGAGTTTCCAGCAGCGAACTTAAACAAATACACACGGTGTTTTTCTTTCCGCCGAGCGGCGCGCGGCTTTCATTTTCATCGCAATCCCACTATAACTCTCGGAAATTTATGTCACCGGGAAGGAAAGAAGAAGAAAAAAAAAAAGGGTCCATTCCCGCCTCGCTTTTAATTGGGATCGAGTTTATTTTACACCTCTACTTAGGATTAATATGTTTTATGGCTGCCGAATTAGCGCAGTGTTTGCGGAACGGTCGTTTTCCCCCGTCCCGGGGGGAAGGGATTTTTTTTTTCAGAAATTCTATTTTTTATTATGGAGAAACTGGAGAATTTTGAGTTATGGATTTTAAAAAAATTTTTTTTTGTTTTTTTTGGGGGGGTATTTTGGATTTTTTTACACTTTTTTGGATTTTGGACTCTGTAATCTTTGTGTTTTCGAATTTGAGATTTTTAATTTTTGGAATTTTTTATCATACTTTTTGAATTTTGGATTCTGTACAGTTTTGCAATTTTTTATTTTATGTTTTTGGGGTTTTGGATTTTTTTGTACTCTTTTGAATTTTGGATTCTGTAATCTGTGCATTTTCGAATTCGATATTTTCAATTTTGGAATTCATATGGTATTTTTTGAATTCTGTATCTTTGCAATTTTTTATTTTACATTTTTGGGGTTTTGGATTTTTTTATACTTTTTTGGATTTTGGATTCTGTAATCTGTGCATTTTCGAATTTGACATTTTCAATTTTGGATTTTATGTCGTATTTTTTGTATTTTAGATTCTGTATTTTTGTAATTTTTTATTTTATATTTTTGGGGTTTTGGATTTCTTATACTTTTCTGGATTATGGATTCTGTAATCCGTGGATTTTGGAATTTATATTTTTTGAATTTCGGATTTTACCATTTTTTTGTTGGATTGCGCAATCTCTATTTTTAGTATTTTATTGCAGATGATATCATGGAGAAAAGAAGGAAAGAAAAAAAAAAAAAAAATCGACGTCGATAACTTTCGCCCGAGACTAACTCACTTCACTCGTTCGTTGGAGTGATGATAAACGATTTTCATTAAATAGACAATTTATTTTCCCCTTGTTTTACCACGTGGACGGAAATTTCAATCTTCAATTAACTTCATCTTCCCACCCACCCACGGGTATCCTTAATTTTCTCTTCTACCGTGTATTAGATCCTCGAAATTGAAATGGGGATACGCGAAACCTCGTTATCCTTCTCAAACTTTCGACTTTTGTCCCGTTTTTCGAAAAAAGAAATTTTTTTTTTCCATAACTAATTTTTTTTTTATAATTAAATTTCGATCTTGCGAATAACAAAAATTTGCAACCAATCCACGGAGAAGTTGAAGTGCTTTGTCATACTTCAGTTGCAAAGCTGAAGATGGCGCGGACTTCAGCCATACTCTCGTGGGATTTAAAAAAACAAATTTAGAGTACGGCAAAAGTCTGGGAAATGTCATAAAGATCGTGATACAAAAATGTTGATATAAACTTTAATATTATTTCGTTGAGTATCATTTTCGCTGTTGTTTATTTATAATTTCGCTATTCTTTATTAACGTTTCCTCGACGAATTTCAACAAATCATTTTTCTTTCCAGGCTTATTATTATTATTATTTTGTAGCAATTTCATCGTAAACAAGGCGGAAGCTCGTAAAAAGAAGAGATATATAAGATAGAGAGAGAGATAGGGACTGGACGGAGACATGGAAAATGCATGAAACCATTTGACTGACGCTGATGCTTTCCGGGGTACCGTAAAGAAGCGAGGCGACTCGTCCAAGACGAGAGGAAGATTTGGAATCTAAACAAGAGAAACCGTCCACCGGCTTGCTCCGCTTCCTCCTCATATCTTCGAGGCGGAAAAAAAGGTGGAGATCCAAAATGCGTTGGATGATGACTAATCCTGGCGTCGAGCCAATACCTTTTTACCATGAATCGTGTGAGTACAAACAAACACACAGGCGCGCACACACACACACACACAGGTACGCACACATACACGCATATATACATACACACATGCATACACACACATACATATACACACATGCATACTCATACACATACACATGCATACACACATACATATACACACATGCATACACATACACACATATACACATATACACACACATACATACACACACATGCATACACATACACACACACATACACATGCACACATACAAATTCACACATGCATACACATACACACATACACGGTGGTATATGGTCACGTGTATGTACATACATGGCACGTATGAACCTCCACAAACGCGAACATTGCCAGCAACAGCAACAGCAACAGCAACAGCAACATCAGCGGGGTCTTAAAGTTATTTATACCAGAATCTCTCGGCGGCTCTCGAGTTAAAAGTCGAAACCCACGCGTTCCAACGCGCGTATGTATGTATGTATGTATGTATGCGCGTGTAACGTTTTATTTTCTCGTGCACGAATCGCACGATTTTCAGCCACGGGATTAATCGGCGGCGTCGGAAACGACGTTTCCGCGCCGATTCGTTGCCTCTTTCCGATTATAACCCCCATTCGAGACCGAGAAACGAAAAAAAAAAATTTCTATTGATATTAAAATTACTATCCAAATTTTCTCTATTCACGCCGCGTGGGTCGCGGGGATATAGGCTATCGCATTCGTCGTAACCGGCGCGGCCTGAACGGAAAGTAACCGTCGGTGACCGACATTGACGCAGTTGACGCGTTGTTACAATCAATCGCGCGAGTCTTACGAGCCAATTGCAATTGATGGGAAGGAGAACAACGTAAGAGGCGAGTCGGCTTTCGTGTAGGTGAAAATGACACGTCGTTATTAGGCCTTTGAAGCCATGCATGAAATGGGAATCATCATCAACGAGCGCACGATTAACCGGGTTAATGGATGAAACCATGCGATATGTTACAAAACGAGAAGAGATATATCTGTTTCTCTTCGTACGTTAAAAAAAAAAAAAAAAACCAGCGGGTTGTTGACCGTTTGACTTTCATGGTATTATACTTTTCTCTGCCCATGTGACGCCAGGAGATGCGATGAGATGCTCCTCCTGGCGCTTAGATCTTTCCCCACGAATTTTGCCATTCGACTGGAACAATTTTTCCTTCATCGTGTGTATGCAAATAATGCAACTTTATGTAACAGCAGTTCCCCATTTGCAATTGATTTTTCGAAAATCGAGACGCGAAAGATACCAGAGCGATATTTTTGTATTGGAATTTGGAAAATTCCAAAGTATCATTTTGAGGAACTTCTTCGGCGAAAGTTCGAAATTTTGCTGAGCAAAAAAAAATTTCGGATTCAAATTCGAATTTCAGCAATTTTTCGAATATTGAAATTCCCAGTTTTTCAAATTTTTTTCGTAAAAATTTGGAATTCTGGAATTTCGCATTTTTGGGGATTCGGACGCGAAAGATACCAAGTCGATATTTTTGTATTGGAATTTGGAAAATTCCAAAGTATCATTTTGAGGAACTTCTTCGGTGAAAGTTCGAAATTTTGCTGAGCAAAAAAAAATTTCGGATTCAAATTCGAACTTCAGCAATTCTTCGAATACCGAAATTCCCAGTTTTTCAGATTTTTTTCGTCAAAATTTCGAAATTCTGGAATTTCGCATTTTTGGGGATTCGGACGCGAGAGATACCAAGTCGATATTTTTTTATTCCAATTTTTCAAATTCCAAAGTATCATTTTTAGGAACTTTTTCAGCGAAAGTTCCAAATTTTTTCGCTGAACAACAAAAATTTTTAATTCAAATGTAAGATAATTTATAAATTCGAATTTCAGCAATTTTTCGAGTACCGAAATTCCCAGTTTTTCAGACTTTTTTCGTCAAAATTTCGAAATTCTGGAATTTCGGAATAAAAAAAATTTGGAAATTTCTGCAATTGCATCTTTGGCGTCGTAACTTTTATTTCCAGTCTCAAGAAAAAAAAAAAAATCCTTCGACGCTTCTGTGCCACAATTTCTCCCTTCACGCGTCGAATACCTCCAACGGGAGAAGGAACAAAGACGGGCAATGAAAAAAAAAAAGAAAAAAAAGGAGAAAATTAAAAATAAAAAAAAAACAAATATGAAGAAAAATGTAAAAATATGCGTTGTCGTATTCGGCGGTTACAGGCCGAAAGGTGATTGGCGCGGGACAAATTGGAAATGCATGTGGCGTTTGCCGATAGCTTCCGGCTGGCGGTCTCCACTAAAAATGCCTCCGCTCTTCGCACCATGCCCAGACCATACCCGTACCCATACCCACGCCATAGAAATGCCAGCGGAGCCGACGCCGAGGCCGTCGCCTCATCGCTGACATTTTCGTAAAGGTCGAAGTCAATTTCCAAGTGAAATAAAAATGCAAAGTGGAGAAAAGCCACTGCCGATTGCATCCGACGCCATCCACGGCACAGACTCCCACGTTAATCTCTTTTGCTTTGAATGGCTGGAATTATCGATTAACGGGACGAAGGGAGCCCCGGCAGCAGGTGAAAGACAGACGAGGAGGTGCCACGAGGGATCCCGCCGGCACTCGCGCGTGTCAACGCAAACACACCCTCGATACGCAGCCCGTTCCCCGAGATTCGCCCAACGGGGTACTCCTGGACCCCAAGGTTTCGACTTTTGTCGAAGGGATACTAGGAAAGTAGATGCGAGAAAATGGAAATGATTAGGGGCTGGTTTTTAGAAATTTTTTTAGAAAATTTGGAAAATTTAGAATGTTTGTGTAATTTGGAAAATTTAGAATGTTGTGTAATTTGTAAAATTTTGTGAAATTTGTAAAATTTGTGATATTTATGAAATTTGTGAAATTTGTGAAAATTGTAAAATTTGTGAAATTTGTGAAAATTGTAAAATTCTTCTACATTTTGTAATACTTGTAACATTTGAAAATTTTTTCTAAAATTTGTAGTACCTTCGTGTGACCTTGGAATTTTGAAATTCCTATTTTAGGGAATTCACGATAAAGTGAAATTTTGTTTTCAATAAAAAATTTCGATTTCTAGGGTTTCCCTAAGATCTTTTTAAAAGCGAATTTTACGAAATTCAACGAGTCAAATTGAACGTCAAATTGATTTTACGAAAATTTTGGACTTCGAATTTTAAGTAATTTTTTAAGTGAAATCTTGAAACTACCGGAAAAATTCCCTAATAAAAATATAAAATTTCCAAAAACAGCAAATTCCTTCTCAGTCCAAATTCCAACTTTCAAAATTTTCCCCTCTACCAAGAAATTTCCCAAACAAAATTCCAAAATCTTCGAAAACAGCAAATTTTTCTTCTCAGCCAAAATTTTCCCCGAAAATTCCAAATTCTTGGGTTTTCTTTTTTTCAAAAATCGAATAAACATCAATTTCAATAAAAAAAAAAACCAATCCCGCCACAATTCGGAGACTCGAATTTCGGAAAAACATCATCCACGACCGAAAATTCCGAATTTTCGAAATCTCAGAATCCATTTTTCAGTTTCACCTAAAATTTCCGTAAAAAAAAAAAAAAAAAAATTCTGAAACCTCGTCGATCACTGACCGGAGTGGATTTCGACCGTTCGTTGGCGTCCACCGCGATTCCAATTCCGGGAAAAAATTTTACCCCGCGAAAAATGAAATCCCGCAATTCCAGGGAAATTTCAACAAAAGCTCGGAGGCTTTTCGCGGAGTCGCAGCACGACATATGCACGCCTTCTGGTGCAGTCAAAAGTTTCCAGAGCGAGACCGAGAGGCTGAAAGGGCCATTCTGGGGGAGAAAAAGGGCACGGAGCGGGGTAGGGGGGGGGGGATCGAAAAAGAATGAAAGGCACGCCTTAGGAACCGTGATTGCAATTAAATGTTGCTGCGCCTAGTTCGATTGTTAGCGACAAAGAGGGAGTCACGCGTACGTTGCATCGCGGCAATCTGTGCGCTACGAAAAAAAAAAAGAAAGAAAAAAAAGAAAAAGAAAAAAACAGAAATACATGATTAAAAAAAAAGGTAGCAAGATAACGAACAACAAACAGGACTGTCTCTCATTGTTCCTTGTTTAATGGAGCCCCCCCCCCCCCTCCCCCCCCCCCCATTCTTTATCTTCCTCCTCACTCTTCCAGAATGTCACCGGTATTACGGATGCATTCATCCCAACAACATTAACCCACTTTTGTTTAATCACGGCGCATATGTGCGTGCCCATAGACGCGACGTAATCGACAACCGGGTTCAACGGTTGGGTTTCGTATCCAATTTTCATCCGATCGCGACTCCAGCCACGTTTCGTTCAGTTACGTCAATTATTATTATCATTGTTATTACTATTATTATTATGATTTTACGGCATTTTCGTTACACATATTTTTCTCACGTCCGAGCTTTTAATTGATTTCCCATCGATTTTGAATTAGGTGCCCGCCTTGCCCCGAAATCAACCTGGAAATTGGGGAATAAAATGGGGGTTCTAGGGAATTTTTTTTTTTTTTTGGTGGAATTTGAATTTTTTACCAAACTGTATCGTAGAAATTACCGTAATGGGGGAAAAAAGAATGGATACGTTTTGAAAATGTCTATGGGGTAGGAATGTTATTTTGTTGTTATGGAATAATTGCTGGAATGTAAAAAATAATGGGGATTCTAGGGAATTTTTTTTTTGGGGAATTTGAATTTTTTTAACAAACTGCATCGTAGAAATTACCATAATGGAGAAAAAAGAATGGATATACTTTGAAAATTGTTATGGGGTAGCAATGTTATTTTGTTGTTATGGGATAATTGCTGCAACGTAAAAAAAGGGGGTTCTAGTGATTTTTTTTTGTGGAATTTGAATTTTTTACCAAACTCCATCGTGGAAATTCCCATAACGCAGAAAAACGCGTTTTCTCCATAATACGGAAATTACCATCAGGTTATAGAATTTTGTTCCTAATTAGAAAAATATTTGCAACATGGAAAAAAAAAGTTTTCTCAAAAATTCAAAAATTGCTACAATTTGCTTCTCTCCAAATAATTAAAAAAATGCTACAATTTCCTTGAATTTCAAAAATTATCGTCCAAATTCCAAAAATTATCGTTACCCCAAAAAAATAATTATTTTCCGCTCCATAAAAATTCCAAAAACGTTATAAAATTGATTTTCTGGGTTCCAAAAGCCACCACGGTCCCATCCCGTTTGCTTTCCTCTCGGCAAAAAATTATTATTCCGCAACGAAACCGGAAAAAAAAAATAAAAAAAAATCTGTTTCCGATGCCATAGAAATTCCCGTAGCCTATCGCTGACTCTCGATCTCTCGTTATCTCCGTATGCGTAACGACCAGGTACGAGTGTCTCGGGCAAGAAAAACTGCATCCGATGCAATGTTTATTTTTCCTCGACTGATTCATTCGTTGCGTCTATGGATTATGCGTAAACGGAACGAGAATTCGTATGCGAAAATGGTCGCGGGCGAGATGGCCCCGGAGCGACTACGAGGTTCCAAAATAAGATTACGCAGGAAGTTTGGATAACGCATGCAAGTGGAAACGCGTGGTAAAGTAAAAAAAAAAAAAGTCATAAATTTAAATACGCATTCGCTCAAGTTCGAGCGGATGTTGAACGCCACGGACGATTGATTTCACGAATGTATGTATTTGAAAATAGGATGGAACCGCTACGTGACTCACGTGCTGGGTCTCCTTTCTTCGTCTCTCGCTTCTTTGGCTTTTCACCTTCGGGCAAGAGCGAGCAAGCAACGTACGTACACGTATGACAAAGTCAACGTTTCACTCCGAGTTTCTCGGAAAATATTGCGACCCGGCTGTGCACGAGAGTTTGTGCTTATGTGCCTCCGCCGTTTTTGTCCCAATTGTTGCGCCAAGAGTATTAGCAATTTTTGTTTTTTTTTCCATCCGGGGCAGCTGATCTTATTCTCAGCCTCCGGTAAACATCGAATTGGATCGATTTTTCCACGGGTTTCGGTGATCGGGAAAATTTGAAGAAATTCGGAAACACGCATTCAGGGAATTTTTTTCGATCGAAATGGATTTTGGGAAATTCCAAAAGGTAAAGAAAATATTTCCACAAAAGCATTTCAATTTTTCAGTTTTTATAAGTGGAGCTTCTATAGAGAAAAAAAATACATTATTTTTGGAATGGGTTGGTAATTGAATTATAAATTTTAAAAAAAAAATTGGATTCATAATGATATTTTGAAAAAAGTTAGAAATTTGATATTAGGTAAAGTGGCTTATGTGTGAGTATTATAAAAATCCAAAATTGTTGGAAAAAAATAATGAAAGTGATAAGAAAGTTTTTTTAAATAAGAAAATATTTCCATAAAAGCGTTTCCTTTTTGATTTTTTCAGAAATGGAGCTTCAGAGAAAAAAAAATGATTTTTTGAATGGGTTAGTAATTGAATAGTTAATGTAAAAAAAATGGGATTGAAAATGATATTTTGAAAAAAGTTGGAAATTTAACATTAGGCAACATCGCTTATGTGTGAGTATTATAAAAATCCAAAATTGTTGGAAAAATAATGAAAGTGATAAGAAAGTTTTTTGAATAAGAAAATATTTCTACAAAAAAAAATTAGTATCCCTAAAAAAAAATAATTAATATCCCTTAAAATGAAAATCCACCAATTTGAGAGGTAGCGACACAAACATTCGAATTTTTTAAACACAATAATGTGGTTTTAAAAAAAACGCTCTCTCTCTTTTTTTTATTTGTCGCTTGGGGAATTTCCCATCGGAAAACGTTGAGGAAATTCCTGCATTTTTTGCCAGGATTTCAGGCGAAATTTAGTGACTTGCACCGCCACCACAAAGATACAAAGGCTTTCGAAAGCCTGTTAAAGAATCCTCTTATCGAAGCAATTGACCGCGATAATTGGAAGCTCTTGATGAGTTGTAAATTTTCGTCGAAACGATATGAGTAACGTATGAAATTTTTATCACTTTCCCCGTGATTTAAGATCCCTTTCGGCATAATTGTAATAAAGCAGAGATCAAATGAACCGGGTATCGAGTGATAGCAGAGGCAGCGGAAAAAATTTGATTTTTCTTATATTTCAGAAATTTTCTTTGAACCCCTATTGCACCTTCGTTATTTTTTTTGCTATTTTTCTGTTATAATTTTATTATAATTCTATTATAATTTTTTTTTTTTTCGACAAATTTTCAATTTACCAATTTTTTTCTCCGTGCAGAAGCAATATTTTCTTATTTCAGAAATTTTTTTATCACTTACGTTATTTTTCCTACAATTTTGGATTTTTATAATATTCACACATAAGCGATTTTACTTAATATTAAATTTCTAACTTTTTTTCTAAATATCATTTTGAATCCCATTATTTTTTGAATTAATTATTCAATTACTAACCAATTCCAAAAATAATTTTTTTATTCTTTGCAAAAGCTCCGTTTATCAAAACAATAAAAAAGGAAATGCTTTTGTAGAAATATTTTTTTATTTCGAAAAAAACTTTCTATCACTTTCATTATTTTTCCTACCAATTTTGGATTTTTATAATACTCACACATGAGCCATTTTCCCTAACATTAAATTTCTAACTTTTTTCGAAATATCATTTTGAACCCCATTTTTTTAAAGAATTAACTATTCAATTACTAAGCAACTCCAAAAATAATTTTTTTTTCTCTGCACAATCTCCGTTTATAAAAAATCAAAAAGGAAACGCTTTTATAGAAATATTTTCTTATTTAAAAAAAAACTTTCTTATCACTTTCGTTATTTTTCCTACCAATTTTGGATTTTTATAATATCCCCACATAAACGATTTTCCCTAATATTAAATTTCAAACTTTTTCCTAAAATATCATTTTGAATCCCATTATTTTTTAAATTAACTATTCAATTACTAACCAATTCCAAAAATAATGTTTTTTTTTTCTCTATTGAAGCTCCATTTATAAAAACTGAAAAATTGAAATGCCTTTGTAGAAATATTTTCTCATTCCAGAAATATTCTTATCACTTCCATTATTCTTCCTATAACATGGGTATGACATAAGAACAATGTGTAGTTAGCAACAAAAGCGTCGTCCACTTACCCGTGTGTCCGTTCGTATGTGGTTTTACCGAGAAAACGTAGTTATTCGTTAGTTGGACGATGACACGAATGACGCAATGGTTTGGATGTCAAAGCAGGCAATTAGTGCCAGATGTTATCTGTGAAAATGAAGAAAACAAATGTACACTTCATTTTATGGATGATTCCATCTACTGCCTTTACATTTTTCAGCGAATAAGTTTGTCAGTCCGGGGTAATTATGGAATTCTATATTTGTACAGGCTGATTATTCAGACGGGACACGAATTTAATTGGAAAAAAAATGGAAACAGCTGCAAAAGGAATTGCAATATTGCTCAAAAGAAATTGTAGGATTATTGAAAAAAAAAAAAATAATAATAATAATAATAAAAAAGAAAAACAAGAAAATTTCTGAATTATAAAATTTTTTAAATGCAAAAACTCATAAAATTGTAGTTAATTATTTTTCTAAATATTTACTACTTTTTTAATTAATCGAATCACTTCAATGTACATAAAATTATTATTTAATTAATTCTCATGAATTACAAATTTAATTTTTCTAATTTTAATTATGTCGTGGATTTTCATAGGATTAGAATTTTTCGGATTGGAGCATCATTTTTTTTTAAGTGTATGCACAATATTTTTACGACAAAAAATGTAAAAAAAAGAAAATATCGTAATAAAATTAATTAGAAAAACGTCGGACTCTGCAGCAAAAGCTTTGTAATTAAAATATATTTTGAGAAATTACATGTAGGCACTTCTAAAAAAATATTTTTATCTTTCACGTCTTTGTTATTAATTTTAGTATTTTTCTTTTGTAATTCTGTTATAGTTAAATTACATTACAGTTATTTTTCTATTTATTTTTTTTTTTTCAGAAGCTTCGTTTCTAAAAAATCCAAAACGTTCCCACAGAAAATACTTTGGAATTCTACATTTTTTTCTCATTCTTTCCGTAATTTAGGATTTTCAGTTACAAACGATTTTTCCCAATATCAAATTTCTAAATATCATTTTAAATCCTAGATCACAGGAAACGCTTGTGATAAAACGGAAAAATGAACAAACAGCCTGTGGTGCCTTTTCCTCGCATCTGTTCAAACGTTTCCCGGTTCAAAATTTTTGGGAAACCTCAGCCTACGGTGGAAGGAAACCTCAGATACGATTTCGTGAAAGTACACACGTACCCACCGAACACATTTACGATACGTAAAATCTATATACACACACACGCACACGTACACACACGTGGTATCTGTGACTATAAATATATGCGCACGAGATTTGAGATAAAGCCCGCGGTCTTATCATAAGAGAGCAACGTATATGTATTTGCTTAGCCTTGATCTCACCGGTAGGAAATACCGTGTGCCGTTTTCCTCCCTTATTACTTACCTTCCCTTGATGATTACGTTCCGAGTGTAGCAATAACGGTGGTTGAAGTTGCAGTCCATTGACAAAACTTTGTAATTAAGGAAATTATTCAACGAGGACTAATGAGATACGTCATTAGTTGAAACAAAGCTCGATGACACTCGTAACACTTGTTACGCCTGTTACCTTAAAGTTCCCTCTCGCGTGTCTGCAAACAAAGAAAAAATTGTTTTTTCATTAGGAATTTGAGAAAATCTCGGTTAAGCGACAAATTACGGGCCGTTGAGGCTCGACTATTTTTATTTTATCCACGAATAACAACAATAATAATAATGATAATGATGATAATAATAATGATAATAATGATAATGATAATGATAATGACAATGACAATGACAATGACAATGGCAATGACAATGACAATGACAATAATGATAATGATGACAATGACAATGACAATGACAATGATGATAATGATGACAATGACAATGACAATGACAATGACAATGACAATGACAATGACAATGACAATGGCAATGACAATGACAATGACAATAATGATAATGATGACAATGACAATGACAATGACAATGATGATAATGATGACAATGACAATGACAATGGCAATGGCAATGACAATGGCAATGACAGTGGCAATAGCAATAAGAATGAGAATGAGAATGAGAATGAGAATAAGAATACTAAAAATAATAAAAATAATAATAATAATAATAGACGTTTTCAAAACATTCTGATTTTATAATATTATGAAAAATAATGAGAATTAGAAAATTAGAGAAAAATGTAATTTTCAAAAGTTTCTTTCAGAAGCCAAATTTGTATTCCGAGAAAAATTCCAAGGAAAATTCCAAGAAAAAATTTGTTTCCAAAAAAATTTAGAAAATAGAAATGAAAATTTGTAATTTCAAAATATTATAAAAAAATAATAAGAATCAGATAATAAATGAAAATTAGGTAACGAAGTTTCCCCGCCATTGGCTCTCTTCCTTGGCCTGGCCAACAATAATTGTTTCTCTTCCGCGAATTTTCCTCGGTTCCGCAGTTTCGACTTTTCTTACTTTTACCCCCATTTTCTTAGTTTTCCCCAATTTTCGTGAGCCCCGTATTTTTGTTTCCTTGCCCCTTTTGATACAATTTAGGGACGACTGCGGGGGGAAGGAGAGTCGCAAGAAAAGAATACGTACCCGGCGCGTATTCGTGAACGACCCAAGTACTTTTCCGACCGCGCTCGGTGCAATTGACCCTACCGCAAGTGGCTGCATATCCAGTCTAGTTAAAAATAGTTGAGCTTCTAGAGAAGTTCCTCGCTCGGTATTTTCGAGTCGGTCGGAATATCGCTTCGCCTTTTTATCCCCTAGCCCAGTTCTCGTCATCGACTTCCTCGCCCGCGATGGACGATAAATTGCGGCAAAATCGTTCTCCAATCCCAGGCGGATATTCATTCATGCGTGGAAATGCATCCAATGACACGAGTATTAACGACTTTTGTCACCGAATTTTCCCCCGTGTCATCGGGCGAGTCGAAAGTGGAAATTCCATTTTTCACTAGTCCGTAATTACATAATTTTTCTTTGTTCACTAATATTATTTGTTTTATTAGAATTATTAGTAGTATTTGTTTTTTTTTAATTAATTGGTAGGCGTCGTTACCATTATTATTATTGTTATTATTGTTATTATTATTACTATTGTTACTGTTGTTGTTACTATTGTTGTTGTTGTTGTTGTTGTTGTTGTTGTTACTATTGTTGTTGTTGTTGTTGTTGTTACTATTGTTGTTGTTGTTGTTGTTGTTGTTGTTGTTGTTGTTACTATTGTTGTTGTTACTGTTACTGTTGTTGTTGTTGTTGTTGTTGTAGTAATTTTTCGAATTTTTCTTTTATTAATTCTCCTACATTTTTGTTTCTCGAATTTCTTTAGAATTAAATAATTGTATTAAAAAAAAAGTTTTTGAAAGTTTTTTTAAGGATTCGAATTGTCATATTTATTTTCAAAATTTTTTTGGAAATAAATTTTTTCTTGGAATTTTCCTTGGAATTTTTCTCAGAAAAAAAAATTTGGCTTCTTAAAGAAACTTTTAAAAATTACATTTTACTTTAATTATATAATTCTCATTATTTTTCATAAAATTATAAAAATTAGAATTTTTTAAGAACATCTATTATTATTGTTGTTGTTGTTGTTGTTGTTGTTGTTGTTACTGTTGTTGTTGTTGTTGTTGTTGTTGTTGTTGTTGTTGTTGTTGTTGTTGTTGTTGTTGTTGTTGTTGTTGTTGTTGTTAATATTAGTAAAAACCATTAAATTCCATAAAAACTAACGAAAACAAAGAATGGGAAGTGAATCCCAGGGAGGTTGCCTTGGAAAAGCCAGATACCAGTTTTCGGAAACCGGAAGGTCCCCGGTTCGAATCCGGGTCAGGGCTGATTTTTCAGCAGCGCGCTACCAACTCGCCGGCGATAAGGTAAATTTAAAAATACACGCGGCTGGCTTTCCGACGGTTTCGTCTCTCTCTCTCTCTCTCTCGGTGGAAACGCAAAACGTCGATTATACCTGCGTTTTATAAATTTCCAACGTGACGTCATTCGTTCCACCCGGCAACGTTTTGCTCGCAATGAGCATGCATTTAGGTCGGGTCGAGTGTGCTGGAAGAATAAGACAAGACCCGTATTATCGATATCGAGAAACTATTTTCACGAGCGAAGCGACCGCGAAGGAAGCGAAGGAAAATCGACGAGGATTCGAAATCGATCGGAAGTATGGCGAAAGTCCGTAGAATTTATTGATAATTTAAACGAGTTTCGGCAAAAAAAAAATGTATTTACAAATTTTCCTTGTAATTAAAAATGCAAATTTTGTCGTTGACATTTTCCCAAATTAATAAAAATTAAATTATTTATTATTATTATTATTATTATTATTATTATTATTATTATTATTATTATTATTATTACTATTGTTACTATTGTTATTATTATTATTGTTGTTGTTGTTGTTGTTGTTGTTATGATTTTAATTATTAAATTATTTTCAGTCAATTATTAGGGTGTCCCGTAAGTTTTTTCCGCGCCACGCTATGTATGACCTCGAGTCGGAAAGGAAGAAACTTATGGGACATCCTAATATTTATTTTTATTTTTTCAATAATTTTTTTTTAAATTTCTCTTTTATTAATTCTCCAACATTTTTTGTTTTCCTCGAATTTCTTTAAATTTAAATAATTGTATTAAAAAAAAAAACTATCCACGTAAAAACGATGGTATGGCGAGAGTCTGTAAATTATCATAAGGGATCTGCATAAATAAACCCTTCTTTCGGACTTTCGCCGTACTTCACTTTCTACGGGTTATTAATCGTCGAAAAAAAACAAAAAAAATCCCGATTTGTCGAAAAACCGCGGGGATTTAATTTTCGGGTACGAAAATACAGCCTCGCGGTAAATCTTTGTCACTCCCGTGGATTTAAGGTCTTCGGGGGGGACACGAGACAAATGGAAGAGGTACGTAACAATGTAAATTAGAATTACCATCTTTCTTTGCATTATTTTCTCTCTCTTTTTTTTTCGTTCTCGCTCAACCGCTATTAATAAAAGCCACGGAGACGATAACGTACATTATAAAAGGACAGATGTCTGGATGCCATTTTTGATTTGAGCTTCGCGGAGTTTGAAGCAAGCTCGAACATTCACCCCGGCAGTCTCGAAATAAACCGCGGGTACCTATTTGCTTCGACTTTATAATGAAAGCTCTCTTCTCTCTCTCTCTCTTTCTCTTCTTTCTCTCCTGTCCGCGAAATTTATCTCTCGGATTGGTACCCGAAACCTTCGCGACTGACAAGGCTGACTAACTATCGAAATTTCGAAGTCGAAATTTCACGTATTTTTGGCATGTCAAATTTACGTGACTCTCTATTCACGCCGCGTGGGTCGCAGTAGTACACGCTATCGCACTTGCCACGATCGGCTCGGCCTGAACGGAAAGTTCAGTGCCGGTCAACGGTCATCGACACGGCATTTAACGCGTTGATACAATCCGTTTATGGAAAATCCATGGTGCGTGAGTAAACCGCACCATAACTGACAAACCATGGGACCTATCGAGCCCATATTCGCACCATACGTTGTCCAGGTGACGAGTAAGGTTTTTAGTTACGTTTCTACCCGATAGGTGGCGCTGGGGGCTAGCTTGTGTAGTATATCTATGTGCCGATTACGCTCGATTCATTTATTTTTCAATTTCTTTGTATGGAAAATCCATGGAGCGTGAGTAAACCGCACCATAACTGACAAACCACTGGACCTATCGAGCCCATATTCGCACCATACGTTGTCCAGGTGGCGAGTAAGGTTTTTAGTTACGTTTTTACCCGATAGGTGGCGCTAGAGTCTACCGTATGTGGTATATCTATGTGCCGATTTCGCTCGATTCGTTATTTTTCAATTTCTTTCTATAGAAAATCCATGGTGCGTGAGTAAACCGCACCATAACTGACAAACCACTGGACCTATCGAGCCCATATTCACACCATACGTTGTCCAGGTGGCGAGTAAGGTTTTTAGTTACGTTTTTACCCGATGGGTGGCGCTCGAGGACTTCTATAATATATTTATCAGCCGATTTAGCGTATAAACACTGGAAGCATCGTTAAGATTCTCCTGGAAAAGCAAAGCAGTTAGCGTTTGGCCAATACCTTGCATGGTTTATGGCTAAACTGTCTCTGCCGGTGTCAGGGAAGCCAAAGATTATGGCATCCCTGTGCCGTGTGTGGATGCAACATTGAGTGCCTCCGTTCCCGCGGGAATCGTTCGAAATTTATGGGTTTGTTAACCCCTTCGGGCGTTTGCCATCAAACTGCATTTAACGCGCTAGCTGTTACACGAAGACCCTTGATTTACATTGATGCACTTTATCTCCCTTCGCTCTTTGCATTTTTTAGCATCTTCTCATTCGGTTTTTCAATTTTTCTCCCTTCATAAAAGTGCTTTCGAACGGCAATCGAATAACAAAAACCTGGCAACGAAAGCCTACCCCGTCGCTCATTACAGATTGAAAAAAAAATTACCAAATTTATTTCGAATCATTTGAAAATTGTTGCTACTCAATATTTTTCCAACACTGGCTTATTTGGAATTTTAATTATTTTTAAAAAAAAAGGGAGGATTCGAATTTGGAGCAAATTTCTAAAGAAAAGAGAAATTTGAATTAAATTTTTTGAAAATTTAATTCTACTAAAAGAAAATTTATGTCATTCGATACTTTTTCAACACTGACTTATTCGAAATTTCAAATGTTCACCCTCAAAAAAAAAAAATTCGAACTTGGGGCTCGGGGCAATTTAGAAAAAAATAATTTCCTTTAAAAAAAAGATATTTGCTATAATTCCGGCACTGTCTCATTCAAAATTTCAATTTTTTTTTTAATTAAAAAAAAAGGAATTTCAAAATTGGAGCAAACTAGAAAAAAAAATGATTAAAAAAAATTAATTCGAGTAAAAAAAAAAGTCGCTATAATCTCAGCACTGTCTTATTCGAAATTTCAAAATAAAAAAATTATTCGAATTTGGGACAAATTAGGGAAAAAAAACGAAAAGAAAAAATCAATTCCTATTTCAAAAAAATTTTTCTATAATTCCAGCCCTGTCTTATTCAAAATTTCAAATATTTTCTTTTTTCGAAAAAAAGGAATTTTAAAATTGAAGAAAACTAGTAAAAAAAACGAAATAAAATCAGAAAAATAAATTCCTATAAAAAAAAATTCAAAACATCAATTTTCCTTAAAAAAAAAATCGAATTTGAGCCAAATTCGAAGAAAGTGAATCGACCGAACGCGGATTTCCCCCCGAAAAAAATTCGAATAATACAAAATTGCTGCAGTCGAGGACTTTTCCAGCACTCGAAGTCCCGGTAAGGTCCTAAAATGAATTCCAGTCGACCCGGAACCCCCGATCGGCGATTCCACGTAAAGGAAATCCGCGTGAATTCGTAATTGACGACCTCCTCGAAATTGGCGTCCCACTTTTTCCGGCTTTTAATCTATTTTGGAAGCTCGGGGGCATAAATTGCCGGCGTCTGAGCGCGATACGCGGCAGGGCGATCGGCGCGATGCAAAAGGAGCACGAGAAAACCGGCAAAAACCGATAGGAGTTTAATTCAGGAACGCGTAAATGAGACACGATTTGATTGGTAACGGCGCCGGTCAGTCATTAATCAAAGAGTGACCGGGATGCGACTCGTTTGGGAGATAAACGCTTCAAGATCCATTAGAGCATCTTGTTTCGCGTCCGCCAACGTTTCGCATAAATCGAGAAACTTCGATGCACGGCCTCCGCCGCCTCCGCCTTCCGTGCCGTGCATCATTTTATTTTTAAAATATCGGCAAAGCGGCGGGTACCTGCTTTTAGCTCCGATTAACAGCATTTCCGGTTGCTTATCGGCGTCTAATTCTGCAACGAGATTTTTTTTTTTACGGTCCTTGATGAAATTAGGCGCTTCATCGATAGGCAAGCGAGCAATGGAATTTGCATGTTGCCGCGCTAAAATTAAATTAATTAATTAGGCGATAAATTAATTACTTCGAAAAAAAAAAACGATCTTCAATATGAATTTTTATGGAAAGAATTTTTCCAAAATGCGAATTTTGATCCGGACCATTTTTGGAATTTCGAAAATACCAGATAAGTTTCCCTAAAATTGCACTTTTTTTTAAAGCAAAAATTTGTGCCTGAAAAAAATGATCTTGAATATGAATTTTTATGGAAAGAATTTTTCCAAAATGCGAATTTCGATCGAGTCAATTTTCGAAGATTCGAATCCATCGAATAAATTTCCCTGAAATTGGATTTTTCGCGGCGAAATTTGATTCCATGGAAATTATCCTCGATATGAATTTTTATTGAGAAAATTTTTCCAAAATGCGAATTTTGAAATTGAAATCTCGCATTCTTCGGGAATCCGGTGGAAAAAAAGGAAATTCCCCCCCGAAATATAAAATCGGTTACAGATATATTGCGTTTCGTGAAACATCGCCGGCGAATAAGGGATGAGTCCTAAGATGAACGGAAAAAAAAAAAAAAAAATAGCGGTACGTCAATGCCAGAGACCATCCGAACCATCTGCTACGGGGCTATAAACATTTTTTCCATCCGTTCGACGCACATGTGTGATTCTGCTCCAAGCGCGATAGGGGTTAGGGCCAAGCCTGAAGACGAAGAACTAGACGCGCAAAGTATTTCCAAGGCAAAAAATACTTTATGACAATTATTTCGGTGGGAATTCATTTTTCTCTTTTTTTTGGGGGGAAAATTGTTTTAAAAAAAAATTATTTTTGGGTAGAAAAATATCGATTTATTCTAATAAAAACGCAACAGCCCTTACTAATAACAATAACAATAACGATGACGATGACGATGACGATGACAATGACGATGACGATGACAATAATAATGACAATGACAATGACAATAATAATGATGATGATGACGATGACAATAATAATAATGATGATGATGATGATGACAATAATAATGACGATGACGATGACGATGACGATGACGATGACGACGACGATGACAATAATAATGACAATGACAATGACAATAATAATGATGATGATGACGATGACAATAATAATGATGATGATGATGATGATGACAATAATAATAATGATGACGATGATGACAATAATAATAATGACGATGTCGATGACAATGACAATAATAATAATGACGATGACGATGACGATGACAATGACAATGACAATGACGATGACAATAATAATGACAATAACAATGACAATAATAATGATGATGATGACGATGACAATAATAATAATGACGATGACGATAATAATAATGATGATGATGATAATAATAATGATGATGACGATGACGATGACAATAATAATAATGATGATGATGATGACAATAATAATGATGATGATGATGATGACAATAATAACGATGATGATGATGATGACAATAATAATAATAATAATAATAATAATAATAATAATAATAATAATGCGAAGATTAAGAACTCTGAGAATTAATCTTTGACGCGGATATTTTCTTTGAAATTTCGAGCAAGTTATATATATAATATATAAAAGTGAAGTAAAGCAAACTAAATTTCCTTTTTCCCGTTCATCCTCGACTCACGTACTGACTTTACTCTACTTGAAAGTCCCCGGAGGATTAAACGAAGGAGGAAGAGACTTCGAAAGAGACGTTTTCCTTTTTCTTTATTTCTCCTTTCAGTTCGAACTTCCGATTCCCTTTAATTTCATTCCACTTTTATTCACCCTCGTACAATGCAAAGGAAGGAAATGTAGGTCTTTAAGTCATCGGCGATGAGGTCAACAATTCCAATGGACTTTCGGAGCTACTCGATACGTAAACCCCGCGATCAAACGAAACTTTTCTGTCTTTAACTTTCATCCGGGGGACAGTCAACAGTTTTTATTGGACATTCTCTTTGCGTTAATTGCATTTTTTTAACAATTTCATCAATCAATTTCAATCATTTATTGGCTTTCAATTTTAAATTGTCGGTTGCTGATTTTCGAAATTTTCGAATAATCGTTTTTGACAAATTTTTTTTCGTTAATTTCGAAATTGCCAAATAATAATTTTCGAGATCATTAATTGATAATAAATTTGAAATTGCCAAATGATAATTTTCAAAATGTTCTAAATTAAATAATTAATATTAAAATCGAAATTGCAAAATAATAATTTTCGAAATCAGTAGTCAATATTAAATTCGAAAATGCCCAAATCATAATTTTCAAAATTTTCGAAATTTCCGAATTTCCGTATTTTTTTCTTTAAAAAATCATAAAAGTAGAAACAAAAATGCATTATCTCTTCAGAAAATTACAAATTTGTAGTTTTTCAAAATTGTGGGTTTAAAAACAAATTAAATGCTTTCCGAATTTTCCCCAACGTGTAAATAATGAATAGTAAAAAAATTAATAACAAATTGTAAATTAAATTACTTCCTGTATTTATGAAATTTCAAGTAAAAATTTACTATTTTTAATAATAATAATAATAGTAATAATAATAATAATAGTAATAATAATAATAATAATAATAATAATAATAATAATAATAATAATAATAATAATAATTCACATAAATTTAAAAAAATTTGTTTTCACACAATGTATCCGTAAACTTGAATTTTCGGGCGAAATAAAAATCCAAGAAAGGGCAAAAAAGGGGCAATATCGTGGATTAATCGAAGAACGAAATTCCTCGATATCCTGAATGGAAAAAAAAAATATCGAGAAATGCGTGGAAAAAGTTGATGCTTCTAATATATCGACGCATCTACTTTTTTATTCTTGAGGAATAAAGGGAAGCTCGAAGAAGGCGAAGAGAATTTTCGTAGTCTACTGCAGAAAGGAAAATGCTTGATGCGATACTAATTCTCTCGTTATGCCGAGATTCTTTAGCGTTTGCGTCGCTTACGCTGAATGCTAAGGATTCTCATATCCGGTGAGTTCTTCACGTTTTTCAGAAACCTCCGGCTCTCTATGGCAGCTCCGCTACAAAACATTACGTTGAAACCTGTCTTTTCCTTTTCTTTTTAATTTCCTTACAACCTCTTTCTTATTTCCTCCAGTTTTACACCTACTTCGCCACGTCTTACATGTACACAAACCATCTGCGGATGTATGTGTATATAATGTATGCGCATGCGTGCGTGTGTGTGTGTGTGTTTTTATAATTTATTTGTAATTGAAGATTCCAAAGTTTTTTGAAAATTCGAAAAAAAAAATGGAAACTCAAAAGGCAATTTCGTAAAAAATAATTAAATAACAAATTTTTAAGAAAATTTGTCGAAAATGCGAATTTTGACCTGGACCATTTTTGGAATTTTGAAAATTCCCGATAAGTTTCCCTAAAACTGCACTTTTTTTTCAAGCAAAAATTTGTGCCTGAAAAAAATGATCTTGAATATGAATTTATATAGAAAGAATTTTTCAAAATTGCGAATTTTGATCTAGTCATTTTTCGAAGATTTGAATCTATCGAATAAATTTCCCTGAAATTGGATTTTTCGCGGCAAAATTTGGTTCCATGAAAATTATCTTCAATATAAATTTTTATTAAGAAAATTTTTCCAAAGTGCGAATTTGGTGGAGTCAATTTTTGAAAATTCAAATGAATCGAATAAACTTGTGAATTTTATTGAGAAAATTCTTCCAAAAAACGAATTTTAATCGGGTGCAATTTTGAAAATTCGCATATACCCGATAAATTTCCCGAAAATTGGATTTCCCTTGGCAGGGAAATTCGTTTCTGAAAAATATTCGCGCATTTATCAACGCGAGTGCAGTTTGGTTGGAGAAATCGACGAAGTTTCCCGTGAAAATTGTCCTCCAGAGTGGAGTTAAAGATTGAAATAGTTCCTCGGCACGGCATCCTTGCGTTTATCTTTCCTATTCGGCGTTTCTTCGCCAAAGTTGCAAAGTTGCAAAGTTCCAAAGTTCGCCCGCGGTATCGAAGAAGCCGGTCGCGATCCATCCATTCCAGCTCCGATTTATCAAAAATTCTAACTCGTGCCGCCGAATCGATCGATCGGAGGAGTCAGCGAGACTTTCGCCATACTTCCATTTACTTTCTTTTACCGGCAGCTGTTTTTTTTTCTTTGATTTGTAAGCCCCTTCTGGGTGGTCTCAGCTGGTAGTTTCGAATCCAACTGTTCCCATTTCGAATTTCGCAAGTCCGTCGGAGGAATGAGGAAGAAGAAGAAGAAGAAGAAGACGCTTGTGTCATTCGGTTACGCATTCTCGAACGGATGTTGCGTCGAATCCGAACGTTTGTGCATTCAAATCAGACATTATCCTTATAGTTCGGTGTGACAACGGCCGGCGTGGTTGCTTTGTATGGTAGCAAATTTTATATGAAATCATCGATGCAGTTATTATTAATTGCGGTGATGCATATTCTGAACTCGCGCTCCGCCATTATCTCGTACCTTCCGAGGTCTTTCGACGTCCTGGGAAGCGAATTTGTCGAAAAAGGGTCTGCGAAATGACGTCACAAAGTTCGAATTTACTGTGACATTAATATATTCATATTTTTATTGTTGTTATTATTACTATTACTGCCGATACTATTATTATTATTATCCATTATTACTATTTTTATCATTATTATTATTACCATTATTGTTGTTGTTGTTGTTGTTGCACAGAAAAAAAAGAAGAAATAAATAAAAATTGGCACCGGGAACAAATTTTTTTCCAAATTTAATGACATTAATTTAAAATTAATTTTGCAACCTAATGCTAAATTCTAACTAATTACTAATTTGAAGCCTAATTGTAAATTCTAACTAATTTTTTAATTTGGAACGTAATTCCAAATTCGGACCAATTACTAATTTGGAACCTGATTCTGAATTCTGGCCAATTACTAATTCGACGCCTAATCACAAATTCTGACTAATTACTAATTCGAGGCCTAATCCTAAATTCTGACTAATTACCAATATGACGGCCAATTCTAAAATCTAACTAATTACTAATTTGAAACCCGATTCTGAATTCGGACTAATTACTAATTTGGAACCTGGTTCTAAAATCGGACTGATTACTAATTTGGAACCTGATTCTAAATTCGGACTAATTACTAATTCGACACCTAATTCTAAATTCGCACTAATTACTGATTTGGAACCCGATTCTAAATTCGGGCCAATTACTAATTTGAAGTCTAATTCTAAATTCTGACTAATTGCCAATTTGACGCCTAACTCGAAATTCTAGTAAATTACCAATTTGGAATCCAATTCTAATTTCTAACTAATTGCTAATTTGAAATCTAATTCTGAATTCCGACAAATTACTAATTCGAAACCCAATTCTAAATTCTGACAAATTACTAATTTGGAACCTAACTCTAAATTCTAGTAAATTACTAATTTGGAATCCAATTCTATTTTCTAACTACTTACTAATTCGAAATCCAATTCTAATTTCTAATTACTATTTCGAAACCCAACTCTAAATTCTGACAAGTTACTAATTTGTAAGCTAATTCTGAGTTCTATCCGATGACTAATTTGAAAACTAATTCGAAATTCTAATTAATTGCTCATTTGGAAGCTCGATTCTAAACCGAGAGTACGGCGATTGTCCGGGAAAGCGAGAAAATTCGTGTTGACTGCGAGTTAGCGAAAGATCCAAAATGTTTTGGTCTCCTCTGCCCCATTTTCCGAGTTACAACGACCCGCTTAAAATATAAAGCGTAAGATCGCATTGATTCCCGATAACACAATAATAAGTGCTTCTTCGATAAAAAAAATAGCTGTAGCGTGGGACAAAGGGAGGCTAAAACTTGAAGCACTACTCTCTGATCAATGCAGTCTGATATTGCACTTTAGCGAAGGAGCGGCACGGAACGATCCTATAATGGCGATAAAATTCAAGAATGTTGCATCGAGAGGAAAAAGCTAGTCGAGATTGGATGGCACTGGATGCAGGGGATTTCACTGTACTTCGTTGGTCCGGCTGATAACAAAATGCCATTTAGTTTGATTAACAGGGTCAGGCTGAAAGCGGAATCAGTCTCTATTTTATAATGCACTATCAAAATAGTCGGCACGAAAGTGGAGTAGCTGCTAAATTTGAAATTCAAGGGATCAGAGTCCATTTCGAACCAAATGGGAATGGAACCCGAGGTCAAAATTAAAAGGAATTATTCGGGGTCGACTCAAATTCGTGCCAAAATCGAAAATTCGAAATTCAAAGGATCTGAGTTTAGACCAAAACGGAAATGGAACCCGAGGTCGAAATTAGAAAAAATTGCGAGGCTGCATTGAAACTCAAAATGTGCCAAAATTGAAATTTGAAATTCTAAGGATTTGAGTTCGAGCCAAAATGCAAATGGAACCCGAGATCAAAATAAAAAAAAATTTTGCGGTTGCATTCAGACTGAAATTAGTGTCAAAATTGAAATTTGAAATTCTAAGGATTTGAGTCCGAACCAATTAAAAGATTTGAATTTGGTCCGAAGTGGAATTGGAATCCAAAATCAAAATTAGAAATAATTATGTGGTTCGACTCAAACTCAAATTGGTGCTGGAATCAAAATTTGAAATTCAAAGAATTTGAGTTCCAATTAAAATCCAAATGGAACCCAAAATCAAAATTAAGAATAATTTACACTTGGTTTCAAACTCAAATTGGTGCTGGAATTGAAATTCGAAATTCTAACCAGTCACCCTTGGACCTAAAATATCAAATTTGCTCGAAAATCAGTATTTTTAAATTCTAAAAAGTCAGTCCTTGCCTGAATCCCGGAGCCTGGGATCGCGAGTCAGCGAATCGTTGGTAGCTCGATTTCCTCTTAAAGGAGATTTCGAAACCGAGCAAGATCGGCAGCAGCAAATGGCATAAGTTAGCATTGAGGGACTGAATGGATGCTTGCATGCATTGTTGCTATGCCATAACCGTGTAACGAAATAAAGAAATGACTGGCTGTGCTAAATTAAGAGACCATTTCATTAAGTCACAGAGAAAACATTTAGTCAGCATAAACGAGAACTCCAGCGGGCGTGTAGTTGAGTTTCGCTGGTAAATGCTTTGCTAATCATTAAGATTGCAAGAGAGTAGAAACAAGCAAGTAGGAATAGAAAGAAAGGAAGCAGCCACGAACGTCTGCCTCCACATATGGATATTACATATATAAGCACGAGTCGAGTTGCGAAGGAGAAGAAAAAAGTCCACCTACATTTTCACCTTTTCTATTTCCATACTTTTTCTCTTATTATTCATTACTCTTCATCTTCTGCTCCGACTCGACTCGACTCGACTGGATTCAACTCGACTCAACTCGACTGGATTCCACTCGACTCAACTCGACTGGATTCCACTCGAGTCGAGTCGAGTTGAAATTTCGAATAAATATAACTAATTACTAATTTGTAACCTAATATAGAGAAAACAAATTAATAAATATAAAATTCAACAAAAACAAAATTGCTTCTCGAGTAACCTTTCAGTTGCTTTTGATGGAATCTTTATTCCCATCAATTTTCCTGAACTCGACTCGATTCGACTAGAATCAACTCGAGACAACTCGAGTCGAGTGGAAACTTCGAATAAATGTAACACGTAGGGAAAAAAATGTATAAATATAAAATTTAGCAAAAAAAACTTGCTTCTCGAGTAACTTTTCAGTTGCGATTGATGGGAATTTTATTTCCATCGATTTCCCCAACTCGACTCGATTCGACTAGAGTCAACTCGAGACAGCTCGAGTCGAGTGGAAATTTCGAATAAATATAACAGGTAGCGAAAAAAATATGTAAATATAAAATTTAGCAAAAAAAATTGCTTCTCGAGTAACTTTTCAGTTGCAATTGATGGGAACTTTATTCCCATTAATTTTCCCCAACTCGACTCGATTCCACTAGAGTCAACTCGGGACACCTCGAGTCGAGTTCCTGGAAATTTCAATTTTGAGACTGTCGCAGTCGCAGGTGCAATTGCAGCTAACGCGTTATTCACAAAAAAGATAATTTTTTTTTCCCTTTTATAACGCACAGCGAAAAAAATTCCACCCAGTTGTCTCTTGTCTGCATTACAGTGCATATTTCTGTTGGCGTCTTCTTGTTTTCCGTTACTTTATGCATTTCTTGACCCGGTTTGCCATCTTTGGGGGGATGAATGCGGAGGAAGACGACGAGGTACAAAAAAAAATGGAAATTATTATCAATGAGATCATTGAGATTTGCTGTAATGATGTTCCCGTTTCTCTTCCCTACATGGCAGTTAGTTATGGTTTAAGAAACCGCGAGAGCAAAGAAGGTGCTTTTGATGCCCAACATCGTGACTCCTGATTCCTTCTAAAAGGAATGAAGATGCCTCGTTTTTTCTTTTTTATTCGCAGAGAAAATTCACCGTAACCCAATTTCTTCGCCTGTAAAATGCGAAACAGTAGCTTCGGATGCTTTTTGTGCGTAACGTGGGATTCCAATAGCGAAAATCTGATGGAATGGCAAAAATAAAATATTACATTCAAAAGGAAAAAAAGAGGAAATTCCATAGACAATTCCATTGAGTCAATTAAAAATCAATTTGTTAGTGCCTATATTTTTTTCGGTGCTTTCCTTGACGAAGAAATTAATGCGAAATTTATCCAGAGAATGTAAATTCCGGAAATCTTTTTTTTTTTTTTTTTTTTTTTTTTTTTTTTTTTTTTTTTCATTTTTTTCATTCATAAAGCAGAGTCTCCCCTAAAGCAAAGCTCATATCGAGCTTCCCCATAAAAGCCCAATTTTCAAAGATATTTCAAATAAAGGGTGAAGCGAATTTCCATTTTATTTCATTTCCGGGCCGGGAGAGACAAAGAAATCCGCCGCTCCATCGCGGCTCAAATAAAATGGCAATATAAGTAAGGTAAAATTTCCATCTTTTGGAATATAAATTCCATTAGGATGCATGGGTTATATCGACAGAGTGGAATGTTATTGCAAGCCAAAGAGGTAGCAGAGAAAGAGAGTAGCTCCAACCGAATTCCAGGCATAATGAAACTAAGCATGGAACACGTCGAGATATAGGGAGGAAGGAGCATGTAGACGCGAGATGAGATGAAAAGCGCAGCATCCCTGAAATTCTCTCTCTCTCCTTTTCTCTCTCTTTCTCTCTCTCTCTCTCTCTCTCTCCCAACTTGGCCATTTATTCACTCTACATTTATTTGCATAACATACGCGATTTCAGCCTGAACTCTCTGTAACACCCATGTGCAAATTCAAGTAGCCCCGCGTGCATACGTGTGCAGATATAGGCGCTACATACATGCACGTGCTACGCCTGGAAATTAGTTTATCAAAAACTTGGTGTGAATTGAATTAACGCGAATTTCTTGCGACAACAGAATCTTGTTGTTGTTATTGTTGTTGTTGTTGTTCATCTTATCGCGCGCTAATTTTACAAGGACCCTTTTTTTTCTGATATCGAGGAGCTCTTCCCTTGCACCGGATGCATTTTAAGAGTACACCTGCAGCGAAATTTCGAAAATCGGAATTCGAGGCATTTTTTTAAAAGCAATTTTGGCACCCTTCTTTTGGAAAAGAAAAATAGATATTTGCGGATTTTTGGGTACGAATAATTTGGGTGTTTGGCGTTTCCAGAATTTTTCGGAAATAATTGAAAATTGAAAATCCGGTAAAGTAGCAAAAAATAAAATATTGAGAAATAAAAAATAAAAGGAAATTGGTCCCAAATTTTTTTTGGTATTTCGAATTTTGGAAATTTTTTTAACAATACTCATACTCTTTTGGAAAAGAAAAATAGAAATTTGGGGATTTTTGACTATTTTTGGTACTAATAAATTGGGTTTTTGGGATTTCCAGGAATTTTGGAATTTTTTTTAACAATACCGACACTCTTTTAGAAAAGAAAAATAGAAATTTGGTGATTTTTGGCAATTTTTGGTACAAAAAAATACTTTTGGGGTTACCAGAATTTTTTTATAAATAATTGAAAATTGCAAATCCGGTAAAGCAGCGATAAGTAAAATATTGAGAAATAGAAAATAAAGGGAAATTCCTTTCAATGTTTATGACGAATTTTCTGGAAGTAGATAAACTTTAATCTTCCAGATAAACGCAAAAGATGACGAATTCCCACAATTCTTCCAATTCGACGATTTCTGGATTCATGGGGATTTATGGATCCTTATCTTATCGGTTACTAATTTATTAGGACCCAGTTGACCCAAGCATCCTTTCCTTCGTTGGACGCTAGGGCCCCGTGCGTATAATATCGTCTCGCGCGAGACGATAAAATCAAAGTGCGTAGATTTTTATCTCGCAAAGGAGAATAATCAACAATTAACAGTGCACGCATGCACTCACACAATCGTGGCCCTAACAAGTTACCCCATACACCCATCCCGACGCGACTCGGTGCTACTTAAGATGAGTTTGCGGTGAACCAATTCTTCAAGCGTGACGTCACCGTTCCGTTGAACTCTGAACCGTCTAATGAATCAGCTAACATTAATAGACCTTTGCATATCATAAATACAAGAGACTACGCGGCTTGTACTTCGTTTCACATGTGTGGAAATTTCTCGGAGAAATGTTGATGCATCGGACAATTCAGAGTTTTTTTTTTTACTGCAATTTGATGCACTTCTAGGACCGTCGTGTCATATTTTTTTTGGGGGGGGGGGGGGGGTATTGGGGGAATAATTAATGAAGCAGGAATTTAAGAAAATTTGGAGGCGATTTTTAGAAGAAAATTTTGGAAAATTTAAAAAAATTTTTGGACTTTTTAATTATTTTTTTTTTTTTAAGAAAATTCCATAAGAAAATTAATTAATGAAATTTATTGAAAAAATGCCTGAAAATTTAGAGGTCATTTGTAGCAGAAGAAATTTTTGAAGAATTTTTAAAAATTCGAGGATTTTTCAATTTCTGCTTTTTTTTTAGAGAAAACTCCATGGGAAGATTAATGAAATTTATTTTTTAAAAATGCCAGAAAAATTGGAGGCAAATTTTGACGAAAGAAAATTTAGGAAAATTCGAGGATTTTTCAATTTCTGGTGTTTTTTTTTGTAGAGAAAATTCTATAGAAAAAATAATCAATTTTAGAGAAAAAAAAATGAGTGGAAATTTGGAGGCGATTTTTTGAAGAAGACAATTTTGGAAAAATTTTGGATTTTTCAATTATTAATTCCATAAAAAAATTAATTAATGAAATTTATTGAAAAAATGCCTGAAAATTTAGAGGCCCTTTGTAGCAGAAGGAATTTTTGAAGAATTTTTGAAGAAGAAAATGCCAGAAAATTTGGAGACAACCTTTGGTAGAAAAAAATTTAGGAAAATTTTTGAAAATTCGAGAATTTTCCAATTTTTGCATTTTTAGAAAAAACTCCATAGGGGAATTGATCTAATCTATAAAGAAAAAATACCTGAAAATTTGAAGGTAATTTTTAGCAGAAGAAAATTTGGAAAATCTTTTAAAAAATTGAAAATTGTTCAATTTTTCTATTTTTAGAGAAAATTCTATAGGAAAATTAATCAAATTCATCGAAACGTAATGATGGAAAATTAAGAGACCATTTTAAGCAAAAGAAAAAATTGAGCAAAATATTTGAAAATTTGAGAATTTTTCAATTGGTTTTTTTTTGTTTTAGAGCGAATTCCGTTGGGAAATGAATCAAATTTATAAAAAAAATAGCCGCAATCGAATGCGATAAAACGTCATAAAGGAGTCACAGAAATTCAATTGCCACATAAAATAATTGAATCAGGCGGATTCCGCGAAAAAATTGTCCGTTGCTGAGAAATTGATACACAATTGCGTAATAATAGATGGCACGAAACGGATGCATTCGTGATAAAATTGATAAACGTTCGAGACTGAGTTATGGCCAGTTAAACGGCCAATGCAGTCATCAATTTGTTATCGCTGCTGCTATTTCTCGATGGGTTCAATATCATTACCATTACGTTTATCGGAGATCGCTGGGTTCTCGAAACACATTCAGCAAAATTCGGGGGAAATATGTATAATGCATATTTGTAATTCAATATCCACTAACATTCCTTTTATTTATATTCTAATTATATCGTACCCATCTTCGTTAATGAATACATATTGAAATTTGTATTTTTATTCGTTGTCGAGTCTCTTTTCGAAGCGACGAGTTCTAGAGTTTCAATCGATCACTGGAAAATCACTCGAGCCAAAACTCGATCTCGCAGGGCACTCCGATATTTGTAAAATATAAAATTTGTATGTATTCATAAAGTTTATATATTTAAAATCATGTATAATTAAAAGTAAATTTATATATATTTTTATAGGAAGGTTGAAATGTAGAAATAAATAACCTACTGAGCCTTGGAACTCGACGCAGCCACAATTTTGTGAAAAAAAAAAAGTTAATTGTGTTAAATGGAAAGCGCCAGTTCAATTGGGAAGAAAAATAATTAATGACTCAATGTCGGTTTATCGTGTTTCAAGGAAAAAACGAAGTAGTAGCACGATATTAGGGTCAAGCTCGGCATTTTTTGATAAACCGAACCTTGGTTATTCATTGCTCGCAGCGAAAACAGACCACACAGTGGTAAAATAATGCCAGGCATTATTGTTACTGACCTGCTTTTATAAAAAGACTATTTGTTTCTATCATCGCTATTATCTGCATTTCCTTTCTTCAAAGTCATAATCGTAATCGTGAAATACTCTCATCTTCAATAAAACGCAACAGGCAGTACGCGAACCTAATCGAAGTCGAGTCGTTTTTTCTGTCCATCCTAGGCTTCGCTGTTACAAGGATCTCGAATTTCAGCTAATGGACTTCGAATCCTCTCACGATATTTGGGTTCCTTCGATGAAAGCTTCATTTCTTTTTTTTTTTGACAATTGCCTAATAGGTCCTGCTCTCATATTACAATTTTTTTTTTATATTTTACAAATATCGGAAGTCCTGCGAAGGCGAATTTAGGATCGTCGTATCAAATTTTAGAATTTGTCGAGAAGCTCGACGATGAATAATTGCGAATCTCGATTAAGTGGAACGAAGGTAATTTTGATTCGACATACAGGGAGCGAAAAAACTCGTTATAACAATCTCTCCCTCAACCCCCACTCTGCATTATTGGATTGCAAGCTTAGTGCGCAGAAGTATGCGCAGCAGAAACATTTTCCATACAAGTTTATGTTTATTGTGTAACCTCAAAATGTGACACATAACCTCAAATCTGAAATTGAGATATTCTTAAATGTGCTATAGAATTTTATAAAATTCTTCAAATGTATAAAAATGAATGATTTTACTTATTATCTATGAAATTCCAAAATCTCCCACTTCTTGTTACCATTTTCTTTTTCTTTATTCAAAACTTCATTATACTTAGGAAATATCACCCAAAGGACAAACCCAAACCTAAGGAAATCTTTCCTTCCCTAATAGTCATTTAAAATATATCTGTAATAATTAAAATCTAAATTGCAACAAAAAAAATAATTCTCAATTTTCAATCATCACCGTTACTATTATTATTATTATTTTTATTATTCTTATTACTACTATTATATTATTATTGTTATTATTATTATTATTATTACTATTATTATATTATTGTTATTTTTATTATTTTTATTATTATTGTTGTTGCTGCTGTTGCTGTAAATAACGAATTCGAAGAAACCAAGCAGAAAATAGTTTAGTTAAGTAAAGTAAAGATGTCCTTATAAGGCGCGCGAGGAAACATGGAGAAATAAAATACTACTTACCGACTTTCCTGTACTCGCTTGCATGCGTATGTAGAATCTACACACACGCGCGCGCGCACACACACTCAAACACAGGCATTAGCATACTTACATCCCCACATCTCGATGCACACGTATCTATACGTCATCCATACACTCACACAAACATAAACACACGCGTGTGGATATCCACACGTGCATACATACACGCACACCTTGAGGTTGCTACGATCAAACGAATGCAATTTTACATACCTTAACCTCAAAAACCAAATGGACCACAGACGCTTTCCCCGAGTATTTCAGGATTCCTCTTCCTCCCGAACCTCTTCCCGGTTGTCCCAACGTCGGGTAAACGATACACCGACACCGATAACGAGTCCTCTTCCGGCCGCGATCAGGGATAACGCGAAAAATAAAAACGCCGATACGGGACCCGCACACCCGGTGAGTGCAGACTCGCGCTGACTTTTGTATAAACACACTCGGGAGGGACAAGGGAGGCACCGAAAGGACGACGACGACGGTAACCAAGAACCAGCGGGGGTGGGTTCCGGGTTCTGGGTGGGTTTTTTAGGAATTATTATGATTTCGCCGGTTCTTATTATTATCAGAGTCTGTAATAAAGCCTACGAATTAAGGTATATGTACATTTATCGCCATATTGCCGCGGTGTTTTGAGGATTTCGACGACGACACCTCAGTACCACATCTCACGATCTCTCGCGGCGCGAAGGGAAACGCCGAACGCGAGCGCGGTGACGTTGACGATGGGACAGGGTATCGCCGTGGTCCTCCCTGTTTCCCCTGGATATCGAAAAAAAGAGAGAGACAGAAATAGGTAGAAAATGGGTTATCTTAGAATCCCCGACGTTATCAATATCGAATAACTGGTTATCGGCAGATAATAATAATAATTATTATGATAATTGTCAAGATTTCTAGTTGGAGGGTTTTCGTCAGTAACCGCTGTCGGCCTGGAGGGTTCCAAAATGGCGGAATTCCGAGGACCAATTACTAGTCGCGGTAACGGAAGACGGTGGAGGTTCGGCAAAGGGACGTCGGATGGCGCAGCGATAGCGTACCGAAACGCGAATCTTCTTCGGTGGGAAAAGGAAGGATTCGTTCAGGTATTTATTATTTTTCTTTTTTTTAATTGACTGATTATTATTATTGTTATTGTTGTTGTTGTTGTTGTTGTTATTATTATTATTACTATTATTATTATTATTTAGAGAAAAGTAAAAAAAGCAGGCAAAATAATGTCTTTCTGGGTAGATTTATCTGCGGCCTAAAAAAGTCAAGGTCACAATGAAAGGTCAAAAACAGAAATTCGGGACCTCAAATTGAAAAAAATAGTAAATATAATAAATAAATGTAAAAACATATTCCATGGAATTTGCTAACATTCGCACACTTAAAAATCCTTTGAAACGGTTACCGCTTTCCACGTTAGATGGCACTAGTTAGGTTTTTAGAGACCCGCTTTTTCTTTGTTCCACGTTAAATTTACTTTCTCGTCATGCATTGGGATAAACAAATTTACGGTTAAATAAATGTTATCTTCTGTCATTTTTCGTCGATAAAAAGGCAAGAAATATCCTATCATGAGAATCCTCTGGAGAAGTTTCCCCATTCCTTCGGCAATCGCACATAAAGTATGTGTACTGACCTTCAAGATTTTCGGATACCATATCAGACTTTGTTTACAAAACAACATGTTTAAGTTTATAATTTAGTGTATAATAAGACACCATAGTTATCGGTCATTATGTAGTTGTTTCTATATCATAAATATAGTAATTACACTTTTCTAATGAAAAGTATCATTTAACAAATCAGATTTCTTCCCATTTTTTTCATATTTCCTTTACCATTATTTTTCATGGTATTGTCATTGAAATATTAGTAACAAATGTTAATTAGTATCGAGCTGTCTCATTATCATAGAAAATACTATAATTGCAAAACCTTATCGACCCTAAATGTGCGAGAAAAGAAGAATCAGGAAAAATGTACCTCGAAACTCACCGACAATTCCACATATTAATATTTTTTTTTCATATCACTATTTATCACTAATATGAAAATATTGATATTAATTTATTATTAACGTTACATATGAATATTTTTAAACAAAATATAAAAACTCGAACCACAAATACCTTTTATAAATCCAAGCTTTTGCAATCGCTTTAGGGATACCATCGAAATCTGTTAAAAAATGTCCTAAAATTGAACACGCTCGGTCCAAAAAGAAACTTTTGGTCCTGGAGAAGGAAAAAGACCAAAGCGATTTCTTGCCAGCCTGAGAACGATTGTCCCCAAACGTGCAAAAGTGAAAAATCCAAGCGTCTGGGCAAAGGTTGCGAGGAAACGGTCACTTTACCCAAACGATCCTTGCTAAATTTCTGCAAACCGGGAAAAATAGTGAAGAAGAAGCCCAGTCACAAGTGTCCGATCAACATCCAATGCGACAATGATACCTTCTGGGAATATTTGTTCGGCAGGAAGAAGAAATTGCCTCATATTAAATCCTGTCGAAAGCTTTACAAGGAGAAACAGTTGGAAATGGACAAAGATCCACGGTTGTGCGATCCTCGATACCAGAAAACAGCCGGGGATGTCCTGATTTTCACTCCGCGACCAAAAAAGCAGCAAAGAAGACCTATATGCGACCCTTTCGAGCTGCAACCCAGGCCACCACCTCCTTACAAGCTTCCGACAGCCATAATTTGTAAAAAAATCTTCGAAGCTGCTGAAAACAACTCGATACCCTGCTCGAATGCCATTTTGTATCTAAATGGCTGTCGAGAAGCAGAAAATTTCATACCCAAGAATATTCGATTGCCCTACGAAGAAATGAGACCCAAGGGAAAGCCTTGCGACAAATTGGGTCCCACGATCGACATGTCCATCCTGGAACCGAAGACCAAGACTCGAGTCCACGAAGAAGAGTTGCGAAGGAACCTGGAGATTTGCAAGATGTACGAGGAGAAATCTTCCATTTCCGGACTCAACTGCGGAAGGTACTCGAGGTTCGAGTTGCTGAGGAAAATGACCGAAGCCGAAAGCAACTCGAATAAGTGTTCGAGCGATGTCACGACTTTCGAGGCGAACTCCGGTTCCTTGTCGAAAGCTAAAATTTGTTCCGCAGAAAATAAAGTCGAATAAAAATTCTGTACTAGGGGAAAATAAAAATATTGTTATCGATAGTTTTTATTATTGAGTTGTTTATTAAAAATAGTCCTCGTCCTACAATTTTACATTAAAATTTGGATTGTTTTTTTAATTTTTACGTTTCTATTGTTAATGTAATTTGGGATTTCCAAATTTTAGCGTTTATGTTTGTATATTTTTTCTTGAGGATTTTTTATAACAGTTTTCTCCACAAATGGTAGAACATTTATTATGAAAATTCTAAAAGGTGTCTTTTAACACCTTTGGTAGAAACAGTAGTGTTAAAAACAAGAACCCATTAGCACTTATAAAAAAAAATGTAATTTCCAAGAAAAGAAATATGATTACGAAGATACATTTACATTCTTAACAGTACACATACAAATATATACATTTATAAATACTTAACAATACAATAACAATAACAATAATAATAATAATATAATGTAATTTCTTTATTTCTTTGTTGTTGATTTCGGCCGAAGTATGATATATAATTTTTTACAATTTTGATCCTGTATATATACGTTTCGATCATTGATTTCTGATCATCTTCAGTATTTTGTAATTCTTCATTTTTATAAATTAATAATTGCAGATACAGTTATATCGTTAGATTTTTTTGTTATTGTGCATATGATCTTTGTTTCCACTTCTTAGGATAAAAACAGATCTTAGATAATTGTTATTGCGTAACATAAAATTATGTTATTATCTTTGTTATTTTGTTACTTATTCGATGTTAATCTTTTGTTTTATTTTCGATTTCATTGGATCCGATTTCTTAGAATCGTTTTGTGATATCGTAATGTGTAATAATCACAACAATAATAATAATAACAATAATAAAATAATAATAATAATAATAATAATCGCGAGCTACCGGATTCTCTCTCAGGCTCTCCGAGTTTCTCAGGCTCGCGAGTAGGTATATCCGCGTATAAGTAAACGATCCACCTTTCCGGCAAGGACGGATAAGGGATGAAACCTCCCCCCCAGAGGGGGGGGGTTGTATTTTCCCTCTCTCTTTCTCTCTATACACATATATCTATATATATATATATATATGTATGTATAGAAGCAACATAGAGAAGGTAGCGGTGCAGATTGATTCAGTTCACCTAAAAGCACGGCATCCCCCCATCAACCCTGCTCTCGGCGAGCGAGACGGAGCGGTATTAGGACCAACCAACCAACCAACGAACCAACCCTCTAGCGAGTCGCGGTGAGGAAGGGTGTTTACTCGAGACACGACAATTCATTACGTAATTGAATTGAATGAGGCTTCCTCTTGCACCCTCCTCCCTTGAGTCGGAGAGTTTCAACCCCGTCTCTCTCTCTCTCTCGCTCTCTCTCGCTCTCTGTCGCTCTCTCTCTCTCTCTTCATCCCTCCCTTAAGGGTTGCTCATTGTAGAGCAGATCTCGCGTCCTGCTCCGACAGTTTGCGAAAGCGTTAAGCTTCTATTTGGATCTCTCTCTCTCTCTCTCTCTCTCCTCGTGGAAACCGGCTGCCGTATCCCTGCACCACCAAAAGCAGACCGAATTAAACGATTAGTTAAACTGATTTCGAGTTAGGCGAATGAATAAGTAATCGGATTTCTCGTTAAGCTAATCGCATTGCGCCCTGATTGGTTCCGTCTGCCTACGTTTATGGAACACGGGGATGATGCTGCAGCGGAGGCGGCGGAGGCAATCCCACCCTCCCTCCCTCCCTCCCACCCTCTCTCTCTCTTTTTTGGCCATGTACCACCGATGGGCTCTCCATCTTCGTTCGCAACAACCCCCCCCCCCTCACGGTAAAACCTACCGTCTCTTTTCATATAAATACAAACGCGGGCGGACGCGAGCACAAGGGGTTGGTTGCTTGGGGGTTGGTTTGGCTTGGGTTGGTTCGGCTCCTATAGCCTCGTCGTGCAACCCGACGATGTGGAATGTTTGCCCGAGCAATTACATTCCCGAACGCAATCCCATTTAAATATTGCCGAGTTTCCTGCCGACAAACACCCTCGCGCTGCAGGGGGTGCACGGGTTTCACCGGTACACCCTCGGTTTTACCTATCGAACGGAAGGAATTTTTTTTTTTTAGTTTTTTTAGTTTTTTTTTACCAGTTTGTCGTTCGCTCTCTTTCTTATCGGCCGATTCGTGGCGAAAAGAGGGGGTGGTTTTTGATTTTTTTTTTGGGGGTGAATTTTGGGAATCGTGTAGTTATTTATTTATTTATTTATTTATTTGTTTGTTTGTTTAATTATTTATGCCCTTGAGGTGTCATGGCACTAAATCTCGATAATTTTGTTAACCCTAGAACAGCACACCTCTAAACTCGAACGTATAAAGAGCGTAATCGATTTTCCAAAAAAAAGGTATTTATTTTGAAAAATGAAGGGTGTGATTTTTAGAGAATCACTAATTTTTGTAACATCGCACATAATTACAGATTTGGAGTTCGGACAATTTTCGATTTTGGACAATGGAGATCGAAAATCGCGTGGGGTCATATTGACCCCATGTGCTGTTCTAGGGTTAATTATGTATTTATTTATTTATTTATTTATTTATTCATGGCCTTGAGGTGTCATAGGGCAAAATAGAGACACAGCAGGTACAAAGAAATATTGTATTTTGCAGAGTTTTTGTTGGTTACGAACCGGTGTTTTGGCAGGAAAAGGTTTGGTAGTAATTTAATTATAAATAGTCATTTGTAATCATAGAAATTGGAATTTTTCTTATCGGCAATCAATCATGTATTATTTTTTTTTTCATTCCAAATCTTAATTATCTGTGGGAATAAAAATTAGAATTTCTCTTGCCCCGTGCTATTAATTGCAAGGGAAGGTTCAATAATGAACAAAAAAAAATGTTGTAACTTCAGAGAAAACAAAATTCCAGAAGACACTTTTTTTTTATATTTTCGTTTCTTTCTTATCAGCCAGTTCGTGGCAAAAATTTTCAAATTTCCAAAAACTTCTCGGTTTGAATTACCACCAAATTCCAATACTATCCCATTTTTCCAAATGCAACTTCGAATTTCAAATAATTCTTCCGATAAAAAATCAAATTTTCGAGAACGCCCAATAAAAATTCCAACCCCCCCAAAAAAAAAATTTTTTTCTTGTTTATTGAAAATTCCAATTTCACGGATTTTCTCCGATCCCTTCGAAAGACCCCCTCCCCCCCCCCCCCAAAAAATACAAAAATCACCCCCGAGTCTTCCTAGCCTCGACTTCCACCATACTCGCGCCATACTTCCTCGGAGGGTCTTCCTGCCGATCACCTGCCTCCCGGAAACCCACCGGAAACGCATTAAATCCGTCAATAAAAAAAAAAGGAAAAAAAAAGGAAAACGAGGGGCGGGGGATGAAAATATTAACAGATCGCGCACATTCTTTTTCCTCTTTCCTTTTTTCTTTTTTATTTTTTATTTTCTTTTTTTATTCGACCCTGATAAAGATAGCGTCTGGCCGATAAGCCCCGGAGGAGGATATCCCGCCACACACAGGCGCAAGAGGTGGCGTCGATCGGCAGAAGGGGTAGCAGTTTCCTAGGGGCAGTAAAATGGGTGAGATGCTAATGACCGTGGATGCCGCGCTACCTCTCGGCTACTTGGTGGGGTTGAATTTGTTTTCCAGGCACGGAATCGCGACTCCAGGGCGTCCCGGAAACGCCTCCAGGATTTCCATTGGTTGCCGCTCAAATGGCGGCTTTGAGGGTCGCGTGGCGTCGCCGTCGACGGTACCCTTTTCCGTTTGGTCGGCGTCGACGTCGACGTCGCGCCACTCGCCCGGGAGCTCCTCTTTCCCGAAAGTGAAGCGAACCGAAGTGGAGCGAAATCGGCAAAGAAAAGAAAATAAAGGAAAAAAATCGGCAAGAAATCGGCCCCCGGACCGATTTTCCCATTTTTTTTTGTTGGTTTTTTTTTTACCGAGAATGGAACAATTGGCGCAATTCGTGTCGAAAAGTTTCAATCCGGTGCCATCCTCGGGCCTCGCGGGCAACGCGTTGGAGGGCAAATCGGCCATTTCGGCCCCCGACGAGCGCCAGCTCCTCTCGGCCGCGGCCTCCAGCGCCGGTACCACCACGAGAATTACCCTGAGTGTCGCACATTTGCTCGGATCCGTCGCCCACGAGTCTTCTAACAACGACCGACGCCGTACGTTTCGATGGACCTACCAGGATGTGTACATATTGTTTTCATTATCGGTTTTTTACGTTATCGTCACCCCCCTTGGAGCACCCCCCGACCTCCCCCCCGAGAAGTGATTCCTTGCTAAGAAATTCCCGAAATCCCGTTGGTGGGCCATGTGGGCCCGTTTATTTTGAAAGTGGTGTAAGTTTTCTCTCGTTTCGAGAAAATGAAAAATCAGCGAAAATTAGTCTGTGAAGAAAAAAAAAATGTAGGTTAATCGTATCGAGTCTGCCAATATTTTTTACAGATTTATCGATACGGAATTTGATTATATAAATTTTTTTTAGACGAATTTTAAATAAGATAATGTATATTCTAACTACGGACAATTAATTTTACGAATCTTAACTTACCATTTAATTTTAATCCAATGACCGAAGTTTTTACCAATTGATGAGCAAAACCATTTAACGCACGCAGAATATTGATATTATTAACATTTTCTACTATATTTAATTATTTACTTATTTATTTAATAAGGAATTCAAAATTAACAACAATTGGTTAAATATCGAGACAAAGGAAAATAAATAATAATAATAATAACAACAACATCAACAACAACAACAACAATAATAATAATAATAATAATAATAACAATAATAATAGTAGTAGTAGTGTAGTAGTAGTAGTAGTAGTAGTGTAGTAGTAGTAGTAGTAGTAGTAGTAGTAGTAGTAGTAGTAGTAGTAGTAGTAGTAATAATAATAATAATAATAATAATAATAATAATAATCTAGGTTCTTTCAATTTAAAAATAAAAATGGATAATTATTACAAACACCATTAAATTAATAATTAATAAACATTTGAAATAGAGATTAATAGAAAATTCGAGAATAACAACACAAAAGCAAAAAAAAACAAAGAAAAAGAAGAAGGAAAAAATAATAGGAAAAAAAACAGAAAAAGGTAATATCGAAATTTAAATTGTGAAAATTAGAAATTCATAATAAAATTGGGAACACAGAAGCTCGTGGGAAATATTGGGAATTTTGAAATTTCCTACTAATGTATATTTATTGGCTGCAAATGGACTTACATCGCTTTGAAAATTAACGTTTCCGCAATTTCTCTTGCCGGGCAATTTGAAATTGAACCCAAAATGGGCATTTTTTAGGAAATTAAATGAATACCAACTGGTTATAAATTAAAAGTTTACACTGAATCAAACATAAATTAAGTGACACCTCATTTTTCTTTGAATGGACTTGCACCACTTTCGAAATAATCGGTCCATTATGGTACCACCGAAACTTCATATTTTTTTCTTTTAATAATTTACCAGAACGGGTGCCACTCGGGTACCCTGGTACCGGCAGCGATTCCTTGTCAAATTTCCAAAACCCCGTTAGTGGACGAAATGGTACCACCGAAGCTTCATTTTTTGGTTTCTTAATTTGCCGGAACGGGTGCTAATCGGGTACCATGGCATGGTCCCCACGAGGGGGCGTCTCGCCGAAGGCCCTGACGGAAAACAAAAATTTATGGGGATTTGTTTTTTATTATAAAAATTGATAATTAAAAAATTTTGGGGTTGTTGGTACTTGAACAATTACAAATTTGGAAACTTCGAATCCCCAGTTCCGACTTTTCCCATACTTCCATTTCCGTTCCACAATCAGTGACATTTTGCAAATTTCTGCATTTTATCTCTGAAACCCAAAACTCCGTTTTCTCATTCTCCTTTTTTTGTTCATTAATTTCATATCTAATTAAATACCTGCAATACATTTAAAAAAAAATAATAATTGAAGAAAATTAATTTTCATTGACGAAAAAAAAATGTTAATAATTAAAAAAAAAATTAATTTTCATTGATGAAAAAAAAAATGTTAATAATTAACAAAATAATTAACTTCCGTTGCCGAAAAAAAAATGTTAATAATTAACAAAATAATTAATTTCCATTGGCGAGAGGGAAAAAAACGACAAATGTTTAAAGAAAAAAAATAAAAAAATAAACAACCCGGTGATTCCTAAAAAATGATCGTTTAAAATGCAGATGGGAACGTTGCAACGCGTGAGATCGTCAGCCCGGAAGTCGAAAGCTCGGCGGTGAATTCGAAAGAATCGGGTAACCGGGAAACGCCGTCGCCGGAGTCGAGATTGCAACCCGAGGACCTGTCCATCGCCACGAAAACCAAGGAAAGTAACGCGGAAGTCGTCGTCGTCGTGCCTTCGGTGCCCGCGAAAACCCCGGAACTGAAATTATCCGTGCGGAAGTTATTGGGATGCAGCCCGTCGCCGCCCCCGATAATCCGGGATCGCTCGCCGAGTCCCGAGAGTGCCATTGACTCGAAGAACCAAATCCCAAATGACGTTAAAGGGAGCATCGAGTCGAAAGTGTCTGCAATTGCAGTTTCGAGGGCCTTGAATGGCCACGAGGAGAACCCGAAAGGTAATGTAATAATAATAATAAATGAAACGGTTTTAATATTTTATGGTTTTTAAAAAAAATGGCGGTTTTCTGGTGTTTTAAAAAAATACCAGTTTTCTGGTGTTTTAAAAAGTACCACTTTTCTGGTGTATTAAAAAAATACCAGTTTTCTGGTGTTTTAAAAAATACCAGTTTTCTGGTGTTTTAAGAAATACCAGCTTTCTGGTGTTTTAAAAAGTACCAGTTGTCTGGTGTTTTAAAAAGTACCAGTTTTCTGGTGTTTTAAAAAAATACCAGTTTTCTGGTGTTTTAAAAAAGTACCAGTTTTCTGGTGTTATAAAAAATACCAGTTTTCTGGTGTTTTAAAAAATACCAGTTTTCTGGTGTTTTAAAAAATACCAGAATTTTTTTTGAATTATGTTGAAAAAGTCAAATTGGAGTTTTTTAGTTCAAACGAATTTTATAATTTGAGAAGAAATTGGGAACAATTTTTTTTAATTAACAATTTTGCTAAGGAATCTGATAATTCTCGATCACTGAGAATTATCAGAAACTTCCCGGTTAAATTTCGGATTTTACAAATTCTCTCCGGGCAAATTCGAATATTGGCACAATTTTTGGGAGAATTTTTGAATTTCAAGAAATTCTTCTGGTACAAATTCGAATTTTTAAAAAAATACCAGTAAAATTTATTTATTTATTTATTTATGCCCTTAAGGTGGCATGTTAGCATTTGGAAATTTTGGCATTTAGATATTTTGGAATTTGGAATTTGGAAATTCTGGAATTTAAATATTTTAGAATTTAGAAATCTTGGAATTTGGAGTTTGGAAATTTTGGAGGTTAGAAATTTATGAATTTATTTATTTATTTATTTATGTAAAATTCTAGTGAAATTACCAATTCTAGGAAACCTTAGATACAAAATCCTGGAAATTTCATTTCATTCCTGGAATTCCATATTTTACAGATTTTTCCAGTAAAAAATTTCAATATTGTCAAATTTTTCAAGCGAAACTTCGATTTTTTTTTTTCGAGAAAATTTGAAGTTCGCCTAAATTCATACCAAAAGTAAAGAATATAAATGAAACGAGGGGAAAAGTAGATCGGATCGAGCCGGTAGCTTGAAATTCAAGTGAATCCAAAGAAGAGGGAAGCTATGGATTCTTCGTTGTTTTATAATTCAGTAGATTGCGTCCAATAAAACTCAGGAGTGATTGCCACCGGCTCGAACATTTGCCATCTAACAAATATTGACCTTTCGTTTTAGCCACATGTCAAATCATCTTTGAGGGTAATTGATGTTTCCTACACCCTCGGAGTTACCCGTAATTACCGAAGATTCCTCCTGATCAGATTTCATTCATGCCCAAGGACTCCTTCCTCGAAGGATATTCCTCCTGCGTCGTGGTTCCATGGCTCGGATCCTTCAAATTCTTCCTTTGAAATTTTTCTCCAGGAATTTATTACAAAATCGAAGGATTTCTCATTTTGATTTCAAGTCCAAGGGTTATTTTTATTTTACATTTTCAATATTTATAATAATTATTGAAGCTGCATCGAATTGCTAAAAATTTTTCCAATTTTTGGAAATTACGTTTTGAACTTTGTAGGAAAATTCAACTTTGAAACTTTGTAAAATTTTGAACGAACAATTTGTAACCTGGCTGCAAATTTTTTGGGGTGGGATTTTAATTTCACCAGAAAAATTCCTTCGAAATGGAGACTTTAGCTGGAAAATCTGCGAAATACAAATTCTTACCAGGAAAATTTCAAAAAATTGCAACGAAAGTGTTGGAAAATTTCCTAAAATTAGAATTTTCTCTTGAAAATTCCCTAGGATCCAACTGTTTACTGAAAAATTGGGAAGAATTCGAAAAATTGCCCACGATTGAAATTTCTACCGAAAAAAATATCCAAAATTTCGCAAAAATTCTCCAGAATTCGAATTATTACTGACAAATTTCCTCTGCGATTTTGAAATTTTTACTAAAAAAAATTCGTTACGATAAAAATTTCTTCCGAGAAAAATATAAATAATTTTTACTGGGTAGGGTGCAGCTATGTTCACCAAAAAAAAAAAAAATTTTTTGTTGTTTCTCCAAATTTTCGCTTTCTACCCACACGCGGCGGTTCGGTGTGGGACCGGAACGTGGATTTATGGTTTAATATTTGCGGCGCGTTACGGTTACGTCCGCGCCTCCCTCGAAAACGGCTCTTTTGTAAATGCCCGAGCGTCATTTCTGCCGCTGCCATAACTTTTCTCGCGATTAAGCGCAAATCAAAAAGCAATCTACTCCTCGCCGGCAAAAACCGTGTCGGGGTGAAAAAGTCGAGGAGCTTTGGAGATTTCTTGCCATAAAAGATCGGATAAATAATCTTCGGCCGTGCGTTATATCACGTTGCCTCCGTGATATGGCGGAGGAGAAGGAGAGAAAAAGAGTAAAGTGCTTCGCCGGAAAAATTCAGCGCCGGTCTTTTTTACATACGGATCGAAAATATATTTATGTCTCCGCCGAGGCGTATTTCAAATCCCTCGAAAAAAAAAAGGAGTAGCTGACCCCTGGTCGGCTCCAGAAATTTATAACGCAACCGTAACGTTTCGAATTATGCTTTTTTTTTTATTCGCTTACAATTTTTTTTTTTATTAAATTAACCGAAAAATTGATTATTTTCTGAAGAATAAAAATTTTCTCGAAAATTGTAACTTTCTGTTTTAGAAAATTTTTATTTTCTGAGTTTTCTAAAAAATTTTAATTTTCCAAAAAAGAAAGTTACAATTTTCGAGAAAATTTAGAAAGTGTTTATTCTTCAGGAAATAATAAATTTTTCGTCCGGTGCGATTCCAACCCCGGAAGAAAAAAAATGTGTGTGGAATTTACTGATGTGAGATTTTTTTGAAACCAAAAATTGCTTTGCGGGAATTTTTCTATAAAATAGAGAAATTTTGTGTTGCAAATTTTGCTACAGTACTTTTTTCGAGGAATTTATTTTTTCGGGAGATTTCGGGGAAGATACAAACAAACAAAAATGTAGGAATTTTCGTGAAGTACAGTTAACATTTTTTTTTAACATTCTTTTTAGAAAAATTTAATTTTCCAAATTTTTCTAGAAAATTTTAACTGTATCTTACGAAAATTCCTACAATTTTTTTGTTCGTATCTTCCCCCAAAACTCCCCCAAAAAAATAAATTCCTCCCAAAAAAAAGTACTGTTGCAAAATTTGCAACATAAATTTCTCCATTTTATAAAAAAATTCCCACAAAGCAATTTTTGGTTTCAAAAAAATCTCACGTCAGTAAATTCCACGTATATATTTTTTTCCTTCTGAGGTTGGAATCGCACTGGACCAAAAAAATTTTTTAAAAAAATAAAAAATGCCATTAACGCGAAGGAAAAAAAATAAAAAAAGTAGTCAACCTCCCGCCGGAGCGGGGGGCCAAACGTTACCGGCTCCGCAAAAAAAGTGCGGATTTGACGGGAAGCATAAATAGAAATTTACAAGTTTAATAGGAAACTCAATAATCCAAATTGGAAACGTTCCCCGTTCAAGAGCGGGCGAAAGTCCATATGCACGCGGTTGAAATCATTCTCCCCCATTATGAAATTTGGTTTTACAACGAGTAAACGAAGCCACCCCCCGTTCCCTCGGTTACAAATTGTCGCTCGATTCTCTTCCCATGGAGAATATGAATATGAAATCAACGTTGAAATTTATACGTCTGTTAAACTTATATACACACACATATACACACATACACACGTTTGTTGCAATAACGCCCGGGCTCGTCCCAAAACGCCGTGTTTAACCCCCTGGAAAGACCCGAAGCAATCACACTCGGACATGAGGGGTCACTAATTCGATTACCAAAAGAGCAAAAGGGTCGTTTTCTCCATCCGCTTCTATCTTTCTTCCCTTTTTTTTCACTTCGTTCTTCTTCTTCTTCTGCAAATTTTCCCTTTCCTCGAGTTCCTCTTCTTCTTATCCGTTACCATTTCCCACCCCCTGCGATTTTTGTCTTGTTTAACCATTTTCGATTGGTTGGTATCGACTGGGGAAATTTTTCAAAACAGGGCATCCCTCCGATCCAGGCTGAAATGCGATCAGGCTAATGTGAAATTTTTGAAAAATTTTGAACAACGCTGACTCATCTGAAATATTTTATATTTTTTTGAATTGAATTGTTTGGCAAGTTTGGCGAAATTAGTATTTTTAATATTTTTTTAAAATGAAATTTGTCAATTTGGAAAAATACTGACTCGCCTGAAATATTTATTATTTTTTCCAATTGATTTTTTTGGCAGGTTTGGCGAAATTAGTATTTTTAGTATTTTTAAAAAATGAAATCTGTCAATTTCGAAAAATACTGACTCACCTAAAATATTTATTATTTTTTTCAATTGAATTTTTGGGCAAGTTTGGCGAAATTAGTATTTTTAATATTTTTTTCTGAATGAAATTTGTCAATTTCGAAAAATACTGACTCACCTAAAATATTTATTATTTTTTTCCAATTGATTTTTTTGGCAGGTTTGGCGAAATTAGTATTTTTAATATTTTTTTAAAATGAAATTTCCCAATTTGGAACGATACTGACTCACCTAAAATATTTATAATTTTTTTAACTGAATTTTTTGGCAAGTTTGGCAAAATTAGTATTTTTAATATATTTTTTTAAAAGAAATTTCTCAATTTTGAAAAATACCGACTCACCAAAAATAATTATTATTCGAAATCCCAAATATCATATCAAAGAATCTCCGAAGCTCCATTTACCTATTAACTGTGTCACTTTTTGCCGACTTGCGACCGAAACCCCGACATACGGCCGGGCCCAAGCTGATTCATGTGTTAAGTCGAGATTCTAATGCAACCCCTCAAATGGATCAAGAATAGATTAAGGGTGGTCTTAAGTCCTGTAAGAATTAGCTGGTAATTTTATCGAGTGCTGCTTTTACTTATTCTTAATTAAATTGATACGATGGGGAAATTCAATTACGCCGAGGAAATAAAGAAAAAGCTTTTATTTTTTTTCTTCCCGGAACGGTCCCTTTATTTTTATTTGCGACAACGATTCCACGAAATCGCCTCGGCTAGTCTGACATTTTTTATTTTTTATTTTTATGTTAATTAGGTTACTAGGAATTTTTTTATGTTCACTACAATTCCTAAAAAATGGAAATTCGTCATTTTACTGAAACCGGAAAATTCCCAAATTCGTGTTTGAGAAAATTGTTAATTTATTTACAGCAAAGTTTCCAAATTTTTTCATCCTAGCAAAATTTTAATTGATCATTATTTTTCATGCAAAAATTTCAGAATTTCTAAAATCCAGCAAAACCATAGAAGTTTCAAAAAAAAATTATTTTCACCCAAAAGGATCCAAATTCCAGATTTTATTAAATTACGTAATTTCTATTATTCATCAGTTTCAATTTTTAACATTATTTCGAAACAATTATTCCTCATTTATTTCAATAATAAATTACAAGCGCTATTATTAATTAATTTGCTATTAACATTTTCTCCTTATGTTAAAAAAAAAAATTTACTGTGTTATTGCAATTCCACAAAAAAAAATATTAATAATTTTATAAAACCACAAAAAAAATTGTGGAATTATTTTGCGACGTTGCAATAATTTTGACCAAAGAATATTTTCAGTTTTATTATTTTTTTCTTAAAAATGACGTCACGGAAAAAATTTATAAAATCGCCAGGGGTCGATTTCGGGGGGTGGGAGTGATTAAAGTCCCTCGGTTACACCCCTCGTAAAGTATTTAAATCCGTTTGATCGTAAAAGAGATTTAGCGATGACGATTTTCGCGAAGAGAAAAGAGTCGCGTTAATATCGGCTAATTGGAGGAGTTTGGCCCGGGAAGGGCCAAACGATTTGAATAGAATCCTCATAAGACGGAACGAAATTTATGTTGATGGTGTGCCAAGTGAAAGAAATGACCCGTGAATAAGTCGAAAAGATCAACCCCCGGGTGTGTGAGTGCCAAACGAGTGCATGTACGAGGGTGGAAATGGATGTTACGTTATACATCTTCCTCTTTGAGCGAAATAACATGTACTTAGGTCTTATCATTTTCTGTTTTCACATGTAACCCCCTCACACCCTTAGGGACTTCGCGAAAAATCTACGGTTCTGTTTACTGCGAAATTTTCTTTTTTCCCCATTTGCCCCTGGAAGATGATTTTTTTCTTAGCATTTTGCGATTTTTATACTTGGGAATGTTTTTTTTTTTTAATTTTTTGTTCCGAGTTTCTTTACAATTCAGCGTTCGGGTATTTCGAAAAAATTGTTTTTTATTTTTTTCCCAGAGAGTTTGCAGATTTTTTAAATTGTAGAATTTTTATAAAATATTCTTTTACTGTGGTTCCTAAAAAATTTAGTGTTTTGGTGTTTTTAACAAAATATCTATTTTTTTTAAATAGAATTTGGGGTTTTTGTAAAATTGTAGAATTTTTAAAAATATTCTTTTACTGTAATTCTTAAAAAATTCAATATTTTTGCACTTTCAACAAAATATCTACTATTTTTTTACAGAATTTCTAGAGTTTGAATGAAAATAAAAAATTAAGGATCTTAAATTTCTATTTTTAAATTTTTTTACACAATTTCTAGAGTTTCTAAAATTAGAGAATTTTTTTTAAAAATTCGGTTACTATAATTCTTAAATATAATAAGCGTTTGAGAAAATTGTATATTTATTTATTGCAAAGTTTCCAAAATTATATTTCCTTTCATTTTATTAATAATAAATGACAAGTGCTATTATTAATTATTTTGCTACCAACATTTTCTCCTACAATTTAAAAAGAAATATCAGCCTTTTAAAAATTACAATTGTGATACAAAATTTAATAAAACAAAACATAATTAATTATAATTCAATTGAAATTACGTCATTCCATTTTTTAAATTTAAATAAATTAAAAATACAAATCAAAAATAAAAATAATATATGTATAAAAATTCAATAATTTAATTCAATTTCATAATTGCTACAATTATTCATATTTTCTGCCACAATTTCATGGAAATTGTCACCCTGCGTAAAATTACAGTTGGGTGACAAAATCCTTTCTTGTTGCAGAATTTTCTGTAAAATGGTAAAAATCCACCTTTTTCTTTTTTCCACTTTTCAACTTATTTTTCTTACTTTGCCCGGAAGAAACTTCACAGGTCTGACGGGTCTGCGGAAATAAGTATAAAACCGCAAAGTAAAGCCTCAGGTTAAATAGACACTTGGATAATTAACAGTATAAGGATTTAATTAATGGGTAGTTAATGTAAAGTAACTCTCTACAACTCAATGAAGAGTTGTCGGTAGGAAAGAGAGCGAGATGGCGATGGTGTCGGGAAGTTTTCAAAGCCGGGAGGAGATGGAACGAGGAGGATTAAAGAACCCAACCCTTGACGACGGGGATGTGATTTATATAATTTAGCAAAGTGGCGAGATACAGGGTCGTTAGTCAACCCCCGCTTCCTTCTTTTTCCTCGCCACCTCTCCACCCCCAAAAACTTCACCTTAATCACCATCCACGATTTTTCCAATTTTTGTTTTTTTCTTCTTTGACCCCCCAAAAATTGGGAAATCTCGGTCTCAACTTGTTTTTTTCCAGAGATGCTGGAAAATTGGACTGGGCAGGGGATTATTATTATTATTATTATTATTATTATTACTATTATCATTATTATCATTATTATTATTATTATTAATATTATCATTATCATTATTATTATTATTATTATTATTATTATTATTATTATTATTATTATTATTATTATTATTATTATTATTATTATTATCATTATCATTATTATTATTATTATTAATATTATTATTATTATTATTATCATCATCATTATTATTATAAGTTTTCTTTATTATTATTATTATTTTTATGAATTTTTGAAACCGAAAAATTCCATAATTTCAAATTTTTTTATTGCTTTTGTTTTTCTACTCTATTTTGGATAATTTTGGAAATTGCCTTCCAGGAGGAGGAAGCTGCCGAGGAACGAGCAACGGCAATGGGAAGCAAAGAAGGTCGAGAACGAATTTCACCCTGGAACAATTGGCGGAATTGGAGAGACTCTTCGACGAAACGCATTACCCGGATGCATTCATGAGAGAGGAACTGAGTCAGCGATTAGGTCTAAGCGAAGCCCGGGTTCAAGTCTGGTTTCAAAATCGACGCGCCAAATGTCGAAAGCACGAGAGTCAACTTCACAAAGGTTTCTAACCATTTTTTTTTAAACGATTTTCCCGAATTTTGGACTTCCAGGTATTTCAATTGAATTTTTTTTTTTTTTCGAAGTTCCATTCGAAGTTCCAATCTTGGAATTTTTTTTTTCGAAGTTCCAATCGATTTCTTGGAACTCGAAAAATTGGTATTTGTAGTATCGGGGTTTCCCCAAGTACACCTATTTTTGGAACCGTTAAAAATGAGGTATAGAGATCAAGAAAAAAAATGTCAACAGTTTATTGGAAATTTTGAAACTGAAATTCTCAAAATTTCAATGTTAAAATGAAGGATCTTGATATTCTATTTTTTAATAAATTTGGAAATTTCTTCCTCAAGTTTCAAATTTTTTCTTTAATCTTAGAATTCTTCAGAAATTTTCAAATCACTCCAATTTTCATAATTACGTCAATCGGAAATTAATAATTCTCTGAATTTTAAAATTAAAATAAAGGATCTTAAATTTCTATTTTTAAATTACTTTCGAAAATTTTTTCTCAAGATTCAATTTGTTCTTTTATATCAAAATTCTTGATATATTTTCAAATCACTCCAATTTTCATGATTACGCCAATTACAAATTAATAAATTCCTCAATTAACTTTTTTTTCTTTCGCGTTTCCGCGAAAAAAGGAGTCGCAGGAGGGATGGTATTGGCCCCCAGGAGTCCGCCGGCATCCTTGGAGCCTTGCAGAGTGGCCCCGTATTTACCTGCCCTGAGATTGCATCCGCCCTTACAATCCAGCGGGAGCAACGTGGTGGTCACCGGTGGCACCGGGTCCTCGTCCTCGTCCTCGACATCGGCGGGCTCGGCTTTCGACCCCGCGGTGCTTCATTATGCGGCTGCGGGTGGACTTTTTTGCCTACCGCCGCCGACGCATCCCCATCCCCTGAGCCTGGCCGCCTCCCTGGCGGCTGCAGCCGCACGCTCGAAAAACAGCAGCATCGCCGACCTGAGACTCAAAGCCAGACGGCATCAAGAGGCACTCGGATTGGATAGACCCGCGTAAAATATGTACGTTTTTTTCTTTTAATAATCTTTTTCATTTATTTATTTACCTATTTTTTTATTTATAATTTTTTTTTTATCGAAGGGGATTCGAATCCTGTGATTTTTTGCCCCAGAGTTGCTGGAAAATTGGACCGAGCAGAGGATGATTATTATTATTATTATTATTATTATTATTATTGTTATTGTTATGTATTTTCTTCTTTATTATTCTTATTTCTTTTACTACTGTGGGCAAAAAGTAAGGTGAATTTTCAATTTAAACTTCGCGGGCTTAACATTTCGGGCTAGTTCTTTTTTTCTTGAGTTGGTAGGACTGCTAATGACATCTGGGACAAATTTCATGTCAATGTCATCATCAGTAATATATTTACGCTTGTGTTTACCATACGACCAAGAGTGCATGTTTCGATTTTTACAATGTCTGATTTAATTGAGCAAAGAAGTGCCATCAAATTTTGTTTGCGGAATGAAATTTCGGCTGCGGAAACGTTGAGGATGTTGCGGAAGGCCTTTGGTGATTCTACCATGTCGCAGAAAAATGTTTATAAGTGGTACAAAGACTTCAAAGAGGGTCGAGAACGTGTTGATGAGTTGGAGCGCTCCGGACGACCATCGACGTCAACAGATGACCAACACGTCAATGAAGTGAAGGAAATAGTGCTCAAAAATCGTCGGTTGACTGTTAGAGACCTTACTGATATGATCGGAATATCAGAAGGATCTGTGAAAACAATTTTGAAAGACCATTTGGGCCTACGAAAAGTCAAATCTCGTTTGGTACCGAAAACGCTCAATTTCTTGCAAAAAAGTTGCCGCGTTGATGTGTGTGAAACAATGCTTTCTGACTATCAGGACAAGCTCAAATGCATGATTACGGGAGATGAGACTTGGATTTATGCTTACGACCCTGAAACAACCGACCAATCAAGCGAATATCGTGCTAAAGGCGAGGCCAGACCGAAAAGAGCACGTCAAAGTCGTTCAAAAATCAAGGTCATGATGACAGTTTTCTTCGATTTTCGTGGTGTGGTGCACTATGAATTCCTTCCACCCGGCCAAACTGTTAATAAGGAATCTTATTTGAGCGTTATGCGTCGTTTGCGTGAAGCAATTCGTCTAAAAAGACCAGAATTATGGGCCAACAACTCTTGGTTTTTGCATCACGATAATGCACCATCTCACACTGCACTCGTTCTTCGTGACCATTTCGCCAAAAATTCGACGCATATCGTTCCGCAACCACCGTATTCGCCTGATTTGGCTCCGTGTGACTTCTGGCTATTCCCAAAACTCAAGAGACCACTCCGGGGAACGCGTTTCGAGTCGATTGAGGAGATAAGAGCTGAATCGAAGAAGGCGCTGATGGCTATACCGGAAAGGGACTATTTGGCATGTTTCGAGGATTGGAAAAAACGTTGGCATAAGTGTATTTTATCGGGAGGGGATTACTTTGAAGGGGATGAAATTGATGTAGAAGAATAAATAAAGATTTTTCATTTTACAAACAAATTCACCTTACTTTTTGCCCACAGTAGTATAAATTTTTGAAACAGAAAATTTCAAATCGGATTTTCCAACAATTTGGGAAAAAAAAAATATTTAAAAAATTCCATAATTTCGGATTCTGACTTTTGCGACATTTTGTCTCGAAATTCTTATAAATCAAATCGTCGAATTTTGAAATTAGGAATTTTGGCGCCAATCAAGGATCTTAGAAAATTTTTTTATAAATTGATAAATTAAGAAAGAATAAATAAATTTCGAATTCTATTTTCCCGGAATTTCGGGACAAAATGTTTCAAAAATCCCACGAAATTTCTGAAACCCGATTTTTGCGATGTTTCATTCCGAAAAGCGACTTTCACGAATTTGCAATTTTCCAAAGTCCTCGAATTTCCATTTAGCAGCGATTTGGGGCAGAAATCACTTGTGTCAAAATAAATTAGGTTTTGCGACATTTCGCTTCGAAATTTCTTAAAATGTTTATTAACCCAAAATTTTCTGGGTGAAAGAAGAAGAAATAATTAAGAAAAAAATCCCCTTTTTTTCAGTTTCCTTGACGCATTCATAAATATACGATAATAAAAAAAAAACTATTAACGAAGAGTTGTAAAAAGAAATGTGAGACATTGTAAAAAAAAAATGTATCTTAAGTGATTATTTAAATAAACTGATTCCTAGCTACGGAAGTGGAGGAGAGTCGTGGAAGAAAAAAATATCGAAGCCGACCGGTATTGATCCGATTTTCCAAAAAAAAATTGAAAATCAATAGAAAAGTGGATAGTTATTATTATTATTATTATTATTATTTATATACAGAAAGTGAACCGTTTCCTCGTTTCGTCCGTCGGACGGGACGGAGGAAAAGCTTTCTAAAGTAATACTAAGAAAAGAAACTGTGATGCGAAAGGATGGAAAGTACGTTTAAGTGGTTGTTGTAATTTTAATTAATTAATTAATTAATAAGTAATTACTAACTAATTAAGTTAAGTCCGAATTTTCGATGGAATGATTGAATTTTAATTTTTCTGGATGTTTACTAATTTTTATTTATTTTTTTTCTTCAATGTACTTTTTTTTATAGAAAATCTGGTTTTTTTAAATAATTGTGGAAAAGAAAACGCTAACATACAATAATATTAGCCGATAATGTAACTAATTCAGCCGCAGCTGGTTTTGTCATCATCTTCATACCTCATGAAAATTCCAGAGGAAACAGGAAAATTAAGGAAACAGTGGAAATTAGTAACCTGTACTATGTAAACCTGGTGAAAAATAAAAAGAAGACGTGAACGACAGAAGACGCACGAAGAATTTGAAAATAAAAACTGGCAGTTTCTCATTTTTTGGGCGATTTTATCTTTTTCAGTTCCATTCGAGACTTCCGGTAGACAAGTAAGGGATGAGAGGAGGTTTTTTTAACTTTTAAGAAAAGGAAAATATGCCTTGAAAGAAAAAATGACCAGGTACCGAATTTTCCAGTATTTTCTAATTTGGGGTTTCTACCAAACAGAAATATCCAAAAAAAAAATCTCAATCAAATTTCTAATATTCCAAATCTCCAGAATCTGATTTTCTCAATTTGACAATTTTTCCCAAACCCTCTGCTTTATTTTCCACGATTCCAAAAATTTATATTCTAAGTATAACCCCGTCGCTTACTACCCCTATTTTTGAAATTGCGAAAAACCAAACAGAAATTTCCAAAAAAAATCCCAATCAAATTTCTAATATTCCAAATCTCCAGAATCTGATTTTCTTAATTTGAGGCGATTTGACAATTTTTCCCAGAACCTCTGCTTTATTTTCCACGATTCCAAAAATTTATATTCTAAGTATAACCCCGTCGCTTACTACCCCTATTTTTGAAATTGCGAAAAACCAAACAGAAATTTCCAAAAAAAAAATCCCAATCAAATTTCTTATATCCCAAATCTCCAGAATCTGATTTTCTCAATTTGAAGTGATTTGACAATTTTTCCCAAAACCTTTGCTTTATTTTCCACGACTCCAAAAATTTATTTTCCAAGTATAACCCCTTCGCTTGCTACCCCTATTTTTGAAATTGCGAAAAACCATACAGAAAATTCAAAAAAAAAAATCCCAATGAAATTTCTTATATCCCAAATCTCAAGAATCTGATTTTCTCAATTTGAGGCGATTTGACAATTTTTCCCAGAACCCCTGCTTTATTTTCCACGATTCCAAAAATCTATTTTCCAAGTACAACCCCATCGCTTGCTACCCCTATTTTTGAAATTGCGAAAAACCAAACAGAAATTTCCCAAAAAAAATCCTAATCAAATTTCTAATGTTCCAAATCTCCAGAATCTGATTTTCTCCGTTTGTTAAGCGATTTGACAATTTTTTCCAAAATTCCTGGACATCTTTCCGCAACTCCAAAAATTCCCATGCATAGTATCAGCTTCCCCCTGATTACCCCCAATTTTTGCGATCCATTAAAACCGGTATTCCATTTTACAGAAATTCAAGAGAGTCCACGAGCAAGTGCGGAGTTGTCGGAGCAATCGAGGTCCGGGGAGGATTCGCAAGATGCCATAATTCTTGGGGATGATTCACGGATGGCCGGACAAACGGTGGACGTAGGATTTTAAGGGAATCGCAGAAGGTACGCTATGGCAACCATAGTGGCTACTATGGTTGATGTGTATGGTGGGCAAATATAGTTACATGGGTAGACACAGCGAAGGCAAAGGAAAGGCAGGGATGCGATGCGATGCTTTTGCCTTGGCATCGAGCTTTCCAAGCCTCGAGAGGGTGGTGCTAATGCAATAACGTAACACCATGCGGATAAATCAAGCGAGTCTACAACACCGTGTTTGTAATCGCGTTACTTCGGACTCAACGTCCCCAGGGCGCCGTTATTGTCCCATCTCTTGTATCATGGCTACTAGAATTATGCTTCCTAAATGCTGCAATCCATGCTTGCAGGAAAAAAAAAAATGCGTCTTTCCGATTTTCATACATTTTTTGTCCTCTTCCCTCGAACGATTCGATTGGTTCTTCTTAATCTCATCCCCCATGATTTTTTATTTTTCTTTTTTTCTTTTTTTCAAACTTTCTATTCGATTTTGGACAATTCCAAAATTTGGTGTACTTAAAAACCCTAGCAAAACCCTAGAAAAACCTTAAAAAATCCCTAGGGTTTTCCTGTCCTGCTGATTTTTGAGAATTCCATAATTTGGTGTATATAAAAACCCTAGAAAAACCCTAGCAAAACCCTAAATGTAAATTGATTATTAGAATTTTCGAAAATCGCTTGGAAATTCGAAAAAAATATAAGTATATACATTTGAAAATGTCATATCCCTTGAACGGTTCCAAAGATTTCTAATCTCATCCCCTATAATTTTTTTTTTTTTCAAATTTTCTATTTGACTTTGGACAATTCCAAAATTTGCTACATGTAGTAAGAAATTTCCCTTGAAAGTAAATTAATTTTTTGAATTTTCGAAAATCGTCTGGGGATTCTAGAAAAAATTCTGGATATTTTTTTTAAGATACTAAAATTAAAAATCTTAGATTTCGAATTTTCTTTTTATTGGTTTGTTATGCCCTGGAGTCCATGGGGCAATTAAAGATACAATTAATAATTGTAAAGTAATCTCATCCCCCCATGATTTTTTATTTTTTTTTTTTTCAAATTTTCTATTCGATTTCGGACAATTACAAAATTTGCTACATGTAGTAAGAGATTTTGAGTTTCTGAAAATCCACGAATTTTTCAAAATCCTAAAAATCTCTCCCACAATATGGACTCACCCCAAAATAAACAAAAAAAAAATACTTGGAAACCAATTTTGAAATCCCACGAACTCGAGAAATCCTTGATTTCGCTACATTTTATTCCAGGTATTTCCAAAAAATCAGTTTCGAGTCAAATTGTCCAATTTTAAAAATGTGTCCAAAAAACAAAAAAGAAACAGAAAATCTTCGAAATTCCTCTGCAAAATAATTCTCTCTCGAGACTCACCCTCAAACAATCGGGAAAAATCCGAGTCATTCCACACACAATTTCTTTCATCCCTTATCGGTGTTCGAAATCGGGCTAAAAGCACCCCCAATAATAATAATAATAATAATAACAACAACAATCTAATATATTTATCTATTTAAACCCGAAGCTATTTCGTGCCATTGACAATCCATTAACGTATCAATGAATCAGAGCATCCCCGTCTTTCTCTCGTACCCACCCTCGGCGGGTCCTCGGGTGGCAGCATCCCCTTAAACAATTATTCCTCGTCTCTCGAAATCACATTTTCAATTCTTCCGCGTAATATAATTGATGGTGCACTTGTCGGGGTCTCACCATGGATATTATTTCCCACTTAGTATCGCCGAGTTTCACCACCGCCCGATATGCTTTCGCAACCCCTGGAAAATCGGACCCACCCCCGCATGTACATATTTCGGCGAATATGCATACAAGAATAATGGCCTTTTCAGGCTGGAGATAAAAGAGGAAAATCGGGAGGATGCTGGAGAGCTTCCTTGCCACCCCCTCCCTCTTCTCTCCGTGACATAAACCACCCCCTATTTTTTTTTCAATTTTTTTTTTTACGCTTTTACTCCAGCAGCGAAAACTACCTCGCAGACAAACGACGGCTAATTTCAGCCGCAATAGAAAAAGTTGGTAAAACTCAGATTAAAATAAGCGAGCGAAACCATTCGTTTACGTAAATTCATTTATTCCCGGCGCGAATCCACCCCCTTTCTGCCCCTAAGCTTTATTTGAATTCTTCACCGGAATAATAACAATCGTCCACTCGGGAAGGAAATAAAGTTTCCCCCGAACTTTTCTGATGATGGCTCAAGAGAGAGAGAGAGAGAGAGAGAGAGAGAGAATGTTGCAAAGTTCCTCCGGACAAATTTGACTATGAATTTCATGATAGTGTCGTAAAATATAGACCACCACCACCACCACCCCTTTGGTCGCGATAAAGCATTTACATAAGGTTTACCCCCGGATATAAATATATTTGTGGAATTATTTGTGAAATGAATTTTTATATGTATACATTTTTTTGAAACGTTATTTTTTTATTTGCACGGATTTGTTATTATTTATTAATAAATAATAACAATAACAACAACAGCAATAATAATAATAATAATAATAATAATAATAATAGTAATAGTAATAATAATAATAGTAGTAGTAGTAATAATAATACTAATAATAATAATAATAATAATCATAATAATAATAATAATACTAATAATAATAATAATAATAATCATAATAATAATAATAATACTAATAATAATAATAATAATAATAATAGGGATAGTTTTTTTTTCCCAGAAAAATAAATAAATCCCCAATTGGTCCAAGAATTAAAAAAAAAATTAATTTGAATTTCTACCTGATAAATAATAAACGTGAGATTGGAGAAAAAATTGAGGGGATGATTTCTAGAGTGAAGAAAAAAATGAAATACGAGTGCTAATAAACAGAAATAACAAAGTAAAATATTAAAGCATGAGGTTGAAAATAGGTTGAAGGGGTGGTTTTTGAAATTAAAAAAAATTAAATAACAATAATACAATAAATAATAAACCTGAGATTGGAGGGAAAAAATTAAGGGGATGATTTTTAACGCGAAGAACAAGGTATAATACTAGTAAACGAAAATAATAAATTGAAATACTAAAGCATGAGATTGAAAAAAAAGTTGAGGGGGTGGTTTTTGAAATTTAGAAAAATTTAGGTGATTTTTGAAGTAGAAAAAATGAAATAATAATAAAATAATGAATAATAAACCTGAGATTGGAGAAAAAAAGTTAAGGGGATGATTTTTAACGTGAAGAACAAGATAAAATATTAATAAACAAGAATAATAACTTGAAATATTGAAGCATAAGATTGAAAGAAAAGTTGAAGGGGTCGTTTTTGAAATTTAGAAAAATTAAATAACAATAAAATAATAAATAATAAACCTGAGATTGGAGGAAAAAAATTAAGGGGATGATTTTTAAAGCGAAGAACAAGGTAAAATACTAATAAACGAGAACAATAAATTGAAACACTAAAGCATGAGATTGAAAAAAAAAGTTGAGGGGGTGGTTTTTGAAATGAAAAAAAATGCTCCTAATAATAAAGTCGACTGTATCTCTTCCTCCTAGTTGCTACCCCTTAATCTAATCCAAGGATAATCTAAAATTCATGATACACATAACTGCCAAGCGATGATATATCTGGTGGGGGTGTGCAAGGGTACATTTTCCCACAACGACCCCTTCTAGCGTAGCAATCACTGTGTTATTATTTAATGTAACACAGGATACACGGCAACAGTCTCCGGAAACTCCTGCAGATATAACGGATACCCATACGGCAAAAAGTCCAAGCCGCCGGCATTAAATCACGCTTTTCCTTTCCAATTTCACCCTTAAATCTCTATATTTCACAAAACTCAAAGCTTTTTTTGTCTTTCTTATCGCAGGAAAGAACGTCAATCCGGTTGCCGTCGCTCCACCCTGATGCCTCTGGACACACAACTTTTTGCATTCAAATTGACAAAAATTCACAAAAATTCTGGAAACAGGAGGAGGAGGAGGAGAGGGAGGATCACCCTAGGTCAGGAATACATGCACCTTGAGGATGAGTCGATCCTGACCCTCAATCAATTAGAAATTGGTAGGATTTTAGAATTTGGAGCTACGAAATTTTTTTTTAGTGCCTTTTGGATTTTTTTCTCAAATTCTGGTGCGGTTTTGGGAATTCTAAAAATTGGGTAATGTGGTACCAGGACTCCTCTGAATATATTTATTTTAAATAAGGGTTGAAAATTGAATGGAATTCTATAAAAAAATTGGAGGATATTTTTTGCAATTTTAAAATTCGAAAATCTAGGGGCGAATTTTTTTCAGTGTCTTTTGGATTTTTTTCTGAAATTCTGGTGCGGTTTTTGGGAATTCTAAAAATTGGGAAATGTGGTACCAGGACTCCTCTGAATATGTTTATTTTAAATAAGGGTTGAAAATTGAATGGAATTCTATAAAAAAATTGGAGGATATTTTTTGCAATTTTAAAATTGAAAATCTAGGGGCGAATTCCACCTACCCCCTACTCTTTCGTTCCCATTTTCATCCCTTAGCTCGGGTTTCTCTCGGGTTAATAATCCCTAGGACCCCTAAAACTGCACCCACTGACCCCCTCACCTTTGGTTTCCAATTTCATCCCTTGGCTCAGGTTTTCCTGGGGTTAATAATCCCTGGGACCCCTAAAACTCCAGCCCCTTTCCCTTGGCTCCCAATTTTCATCCCTCAACTCGCGTTTTCCTGGGGTTAATAATCCCTGGGACCCCTAAAATTCCATCCTCCGGGCCTTGGCTCCCAATTTCATCCCTCAACTCAGATTTTCCTCAGGTTAATAATCCCTGGGACCCCTAAAATTCCACCCCCCCGGGCCTTGGCTCCCAATTTCATCCCTCAACTCAGATTTTCCTCAGGTTAATAATCCCTGGGACCCCTAAAATTCCATCCCCCGGGCCTTGGCTCCCAATTTCATCCCTCAACTCGGGTTTTCCTCAGGTTAATATTCCCTGAGACCCCTAAAATTCCATCCCCCGGAGCTTGGCTCCCAATTTCATCCCTCAACTCGGGTTTTCCTGAGGTTAATAATCCCTGGGACCCCAAAAATTCCATCCCCCCGGGCCTTGGCTCCCATTTTCATCCTTCAACTCGGGTTTTCCTGGGGTTAATAATCCCTGGGCCCCTAAAATTCCATCCCCCGGGCCTTGGCTCCCAATTTCATCCCCCAACTCGCGTTTCCCTGGGGTTAATAATTCCTGGGACCCCTAAAATTCCATCCCCCGGGCCTTGGCTCCCATTTTCATCCCTCAACTCGGGTTTTCCTGGGGTTAATAATCCCTGGGACCCCTAAAATTCCATCCCCCGGGCCTTGGCTCCTAATTTCATCCCTCAACTCGGGTTTTCCTGGGGTTAATAATTCCTGGGACCCCAAAAAATCCATCCCCCTGCCCCTGGCTCCCAATTTCATCCCCCAACTCGCGTTTTCCTGAGGTTAATAATCCCTGGGACCCCTAAAATTCCATCCCCCGGGCCTTGGCTCCCAATTTCATCCCTTAACTCAGGATTACCTGAGGTTAATAATCCCTGGGACCCCTAAAATTCCATCCCCCGGGCCTTGGCTCCCGATTTTCATCCCTTAGCTCGGTTCGCAGGAATTTTCGGAGGCAGGAAAGATCGGAGGAGTCATTTGTAAATGCTTCACGGGTTGTCGCTCGAGCAGCTGTAACAAGGGTTGCAATCGGGCCGATGGGGGTATTAAATTCTAGCGCGTATCGCAAAAGCCAATGCGAGAAAAAAAATAAAGAGAGAGGGATGGGAAAAATAGGGGTATAAAAAGCTCCCGGTCGGCCGGCCGGGGTAGGAAATGAACTTATTTCAGGTCGATCTAAAAATGTTAGCGTAAAAGCTTAAGTGATTGCTTCTCTTCATTAGAGCGTTCGCTTTAAGATCGTCCTTTCTCGTATGGTTGAACTTGAGGGACAGGTGTGGTAATGGTCCGTATCCCTGTGCACTTGCTCCTGCACCTCTGCCACCCCTATCCTAAGGGTACTCGATTTAACGCTCCTCCGCTATCCATCTTCCCTCTTTCTCTTGTTTTCCACCCCCTTTTTCCTTTTTCCACCCCCGAGACTATTACTCGAATTGATTCCGTATCGGTTTTACCCTTGAAAAACAAGAAACTGAGAGAAAGGGATGGTCCAGAAGGGTAGGAAGTGGCATTTAGCTCCTCGTTTCCTTCCCCCTTCAACCCCCTTCTTCCGTTTCCCATATTTCGGAAATTTACTATTATCGTTTAACCGATTCGAGGCGGGGATTTTTTTTTCTTTTTCGAACACGGTCCCCAAGAGCGAAATTTTTTTTTTCCACCTTGGCGAGGGGTAAAGGTACCAGTAGTTGACCATTTTCTAAAAAATTTCATTAAAAATAGAAGTTTGGTATTTTTCAGTTGTTTTTGAATTTTTTTCTGAAATTCCGGAGCGGTTTTTGGGAATTCTAAAATTTGGGAAATGCGGTACCACGACTCCCCTGAATATATTTATTTAAAATTAGGGTTGAAAATTGAATGGAATTCTATAAAAAAATTGGAGGGTATTTTTTGCAATTTTAAAATTGAAAATCTAGGGGCGAATTTTTGTTCAGTTGCTTTTGGATTTTTTTGTGAAATGCCGATGCGGTTTTTGGGAATTCTAAAAATTGGGAAATGCGGTACCAGGACTCCCCTGAATATATTTATTTAAAATTAGGGTTGAAAATTGAATGGAACCCTATAAAAAAATTGAAGGGTATTTTTTGCAATTTTAAAATTGAAAATCTAGGGGCGAATTTTTGTTCAGTTGCTTTTGGATTTTTTTGTGAAATGCCGGTGCGGTTTTTGGGAATTCTAAAAATTGGGAAATGCGGTACCAGGACCGCTCTGAATATTTTTATTTAAAATAAGGGTTGAAAATGGACTGAAAAGAAAGGGTTGAAAAAAACCATAAAAAATAAGATTTTTATCTTATAAAAATCTTTTTTTTTAATGGTTTTTTTGAGTCAACTACTGGTACCTTTACCTTATTAATAATTAAAAAAAAAGAAAAAAAAAATTTCAAATCAAGAAAAAAATTATTGAATCTCAGGAAACAATAATAACGGCGATGTAATCTCCTGATAATCAATAATTATCGTTACTTTTATTGTAATGAGTAAAACTTAAGTACTAATCATTTTCAAAGGTGTGCAACAGTAAAAAAAAAGAACACCATCAATTTTTCTCGTCACTTTTACTTTACATATCGGTACTTTTTTTTTGCTACCGTTGCAATAAGTCATATCATCAATTTATTTCCTTATTATTCTGTTTCATTTATTTATTCATTTATTTATTTATTTACTTTTTTTTTTGTTTCCGTCTTTAAATCAATTCGTCGTAACACTGGATCTCAAAAGGAACTCTCTGAAACTTTCTCGTGCGAGTGATAAATTCTGATTTTCAAAAATCCCATTTTTTTTGTTGTTGACATAATTGATATTTTTATAAATTGATTATTTTACCAATAATTACAGGGCGAAGAATAGTAATTTGTAGCGATTTTGAAAAATTGGTATCAACGAAAGAAAGCAAAAATCGTGGATTGGAACAATGACAGAAATTTGGAGAAATTTCGAGATTCGTGATCGCGAAGGATGGGACATTCAGGTACAGGAACAGCCTTCCCTGGATTCTGATTCTTTGGAGAACAAAAAAATTAATAATAATATGGAACTAAATAATAAATCAATCGAAGAAAATTTCATGCCAGGATTTTCATTATTTTTTGGATTCCGAAATTCTACTGTAGGAATTTAAAAAAATTTTTTTTCTCATTTTTTAGAAGTTTGCCAATTTTTTGGTTGAATACCAAAATTCCATTTTTTGGAATTTGGTTTTCCCACGATTCCATAAATAATTTTTGTTAATTATTTAACACATAAAATGTATCTTAAAAAAATTCTGCAAAAATTCAAATAAATCAGGATCTTATTTTTTCTTTAACCAAAATTGAAAAGAAAGTTGTACAAAATCCCTTGGCATGAAATTTCCAGTTTTTTCGAATTCCAGGTTTCCAAATATTTTCCATTTTTTCCATTATTTCATTTGAAAATAATAAATCTGTATTATTTCAGTTATTTCCAATAAAAATAATTATGAAAATCGAATCTAGAAAAATACGGCCACCAATTTCCAACTTTTCCAATTATTTCATATATATAATTTTGCTATTTTTGTTAAAAAATAATATATTGAAATTAGATTTCTTCCATTTTGGTCCAATTATTTGTAATTTAAATAATACAGAAATATTTAATAATACATTAAATGTTTATAATGGAATCATGAAAATTTGGTTTTTGGAAGAAAAGAAAAAAATTGGAAATTACTTTTTTAAATCAAATTTAAAAAACAAAACAATTTTTTTTTCAAATTAGAATATTAAAGATTAAAATATTTTTAAAAAAATCAAATTATTTCTAATTAAATAAAGAAAATTCGATTTTCATTAATTCTACCCAATTAATCCAACTTCAAAGAATCAAAATCCATTCCAATTCCCCATTTGCACGTAGTTATCATTAAAATTACTTGACACACACGTTACAGTAATTACAATAATTATCAATATATAGTATGATACATAACATATTTTTCCCTATACGGTTAATTCAGGAATATCATTACGCTTAATTTAATTAATCATAATAATAATAATAATAGTAATAATAGTAGTAGTTTCTCCTTTTATTTTTTTTTTAACCGACACGTTGTACCGGTTCAGTCTATTTTTAAGCTAGAGTCTCATGCAACAACAACAATTAATAGATACAACAACAATGACAATCCCTCAATCGTCCATTTTTTTGTTCTTCTTTTCGATTTTCGGTTTTTCTCTCACATTTTATTTCCTCTTTTTTTTCGGTAACATTTTGTGTTTTTTTCTCATTTTCTTTTATTGGTTTCACTTTTTTCAATTTTTCCCCATTTTTTCATCCAACAGTCACACACACACACACCCGTGACTCACACTCATCGAATTTCAGCAATTTCAAATTAATCAATTTTTTGCAATTCCGGTAATTTTCGGTAAAAAATGTATTTTCTTTTTTTGGTTTTCAAGGAAAAATGCAAGAAGCGGTAAAAGTACCAGTAAAATAAATCGTTATAAAAAAATTAAATAAGAGAATGTTTCGAATGATATTATTATTACTATTATTATTATTATTATTATTATTATTATTATGGTTCCTGTGGAATTTCGTTTATTTATTTATTTTTTTGGTCTACTTTTTTTTAATTTTTTTTTTGGAATTTCTGGAAACAGGAATTTAAATGTAATAAAATTTAAAGAGTTCGATTTTTTTGAAACTGGAAACTCAGTCCATTTTTGAAAAATCGAAAATTCTGGATTTTCAATTCCATTTATTAAAACTTATCTTATTTTTCTTGAAATCAAAAATCCTTTTACAAAATTTCCAGGAAAATTTAGAAAAAAATCTACCATTGACAAATTAATGGGAATTAATTATTGCAAGTTACTGGGTTTCTCTAATTGTTTCTTTTTTTTGTTAGTTTCCAATTGCGTATGTATTTTAATTGGATCGAGAAAAAAAAATTTGTTAAAGTTGGTAAAAAAATAGGAAAGTCGATTCGAGTCGAATAGAAAAACCAGAAATAAATAAATGAAGGAAACTCAATTTTATGAAAGATCGATGGAATTATTAAATCGATGCAAAAATTTGGAAATTTATGATCGATCGAAGGAACAATTAAATTAATGCAAAAATTATGGTAATCGATGAATCGAGAATGGATTTATAAGTGATATTATAGATTTTTGTCGAATCGAAGCCCGTAAATGTGAATTTCGAGTCGAATAGAAACTCATAAATGGGAATGATTGAACTCGGGTCGATTAGAGATCGATTAAAAAGTTAATAAGTAATAATTATAGAAATTATAACTAATTAGTACAAATTTCTCCTTTTGACTGTTCCTTTACTGGTATCTCCACCCTTCTTTGCTTTGACACAATCACAAAATTCTTAAATCGATTCGAAATCATTTTTTTCTTTTCTCTTGTTTTCCAACTCGAGTCTAATTGGCTGGAAGTTGCAATTGCAAAAAATTTCTCTTCGAACCTATTCGAGTAAAGTATTTCTTTAATTACTGCGAAAACAGCCCAAACTGGAATTCATATTTTTTTTTTTTTTCATAATGTATCGAAATGAATAAATGCTGGAAAAATTTCTAGGGAAACAATAAATGGAAAATGAGGTAACCGATGAATTCCAAATTGGAAAACTTACAAAAATTCCAAATTCTGATTTTATTTATTTCATTCTCCGAAATTCTTGCAATGGAATTTCAATGGTTTCCCTCATTTCCACCAAATGTCTTCCCCATAGAATTTCCCAAAGGCATTGATTTTAATGGGAATTTCACATTTCTTTCCTCATTTCCGTTAATTTTCTTCGATTACTCTTAATTCCTATCATTAACTCTTACCGCGTCGCTAATAATTAATTACTAATCACAAATCAAAAAGTTTCGCCTTCCCCACTTTCTTTTTTTTTCTCTTCTAAAATTCGATAAGACACTAAGTTTTCATTTAACGTCTTTTAAAAAATATCATTCAGTTTTCGTTGGAGTATTTTTGGGTTCCTTTATTTCCGTTCGATTGGAAACTTTGAAAATTCTCCCCTTTTTTTCGTTTTTTTTCCGAGAAAAGAAATTTGCTTCGAAGGGGAAACTAATTTCTCAAAAAAAGAAGAAAAAAATATTCATTCTCTCCTTCGCAAATTCTGGTTTCGACGAAAAGAAAAATTATTTCAATACAAAAAATCTAATAATAAAATATATTAATAATAATAATATTATATTATTCAATTAAATACCTGAAGCATAAAAAAAAATGAAAGAATTTCAAAAGGAATGGCTTCGACTAAATTTTCTGTCATCGAACAAAACTTCTTCGATCATTCTCATTTTTTTTTCCTCGAGTGTCGAAATTGCACAGAAGTAATAAGCGAAAGCAAAAATCATTTTTCTTTTCTCGAGCATCGACAAGTATTGGTATTTCTGTGTCGTTTCATCACAGAAAATTCATATCCTCCCTTACTATTTCAACGAAGTTAAGTTTCATCCCTTATTTGAGCTAAAATTGTATCGAAAAAAATTCTGTGTACACTCTTTCCACCAAAAATCACTTTCTCTCACTCTCTCTCTCTCTCTTCAGTACTCTTATGTTCGTTTATAAAAAAATAGTAATATCACAAAAATAACGTGCAAATACAGGAATCACGGAACCGGCTAAAATTGGGATACAAAATTCTCTCTGTTACGACAATTATTTTTCTTCCCCTCGTCAACGAATTCGCAAAATAGTTCATAATCAAGGAAGTCAATTATTGGAGTTAGTTGAGTCGGGAGCGAACACGAATCCTTGCGATTATTTTTTTTTCCCCTTTCCTTATCACACTTTTGTTTTTTTCTTTTTAATGGGATTTTTCTCAATTTATTTCTTATTTCTCCTGATAATCTTGTCGTTTTTCTTTCTTTTCACAGGAAATTTTGTTTCCTCAAAATTTCGGACTCAATTTTTCTATAAATTTATGGAATTTTAATTTTTTTTCTTCTTCGAAATTCTGTTTTTTCTTTCCAAGTTTTTGGAAACGGAATTGAAATGTAATCAAATAAAAGAAAAATCTATTTTTTTTACCTGGTAATTCATTCCAATTTTGAAAACACGGAAATTCGATTTTTGGAATTGTTTTCAAACAAAATTGAAATTTAATAATTAATTTAATAAAAAATCATTTTTTTGATCCTAAAATTTATTCCAGTTTTGAAAATTCGAGATTTCTCTATTTTCAATTCCATTTTCGAAAACTGAAAATTTCGTGTCTCGAATTTCCAAAAACAAAATTCGAAATATCGAAATTAAATTTTATTGCTTTCCTTGACACGAAAAATTGTGACTTCGAATTCCTTTTGTATGGAAAAACAAAAACAAAATTTCGCAAGATATTCGGTAAAATATTATCACGATTTTATAATACCAATTTTTCAAGTTTTTGGTTTGTTTTGGAAAACGTGTAAAAAAAAAAAGAAAAGAAAGTAGTTAATTTATACTCGCTTATTACGCAGATAGTTCCTTTCAGTATCGATTTCAATAATTCTATGAATGTCTTATGAATCAATTCTTACACATTTATACGCTAATTATAGTAATTCAATTTTTACTTTAAAAAACGGTGTTGCTTTTTTTTTTCTTTAGTTTAGTTTCGGTCTCCTAATTCTCCGTTCGCCCACTCTTTACAAACTCATCTCTCTCTAAAAGCTACGTACTTATTTTAAGAATCGCAATTTTACCTAAAAGCCTTAAAAAAGAACTACCGAACGTTTTACAAAATTTTCAAACTCTTTACCACCAACTTTTTCGAGCAACGAAATTGCTTCCGAATTTTTCTGAATTTTTAAAAAAAAGAAAAGCGTAAAATAGAAAAATTTTATAAGGATGCGAAATCGAACGAGAAAGGTGGAACCCCAGTTTTTTTTTCTAATGTAAGTAAATTTTTGCTTGGATTGAAAAAAAAACTCGTAATTGAAAGCAGAAAAACTTCTTGTAATTAAAAAATCAAAAATAATTATGGAAAATCTTCAGTCTATTCCATTTTTCGAAAATTCTGTATTTTCAAGTCCATTTTTTGGAAATTTTCTTTCAATAAAAATAAATATATAATTAAATACATATTTTTTTTTTTCATTCAAATTATATTCCTTTATTACGAAAATTCGAAATTCACCGAAATTTCATAAAAAATATCCATGATTCTAAATTTTTGCAATCGAAATAAATTTTTTTTATCATTTTCCAAAAAAAAAGTAATTGTAAGATTCTTAATTTATAAAAATTAAGGGTCACGTAATTATCAGGTTTCCCAGAATGTGTAAAAATATTCGAGAAATTTTGTCCTTCTTTTTTTACACGATTTTTACCCCAAAACTAGAAAAAAAATTTTAATCCCTCTAAATAAAATTATTCTTTTTTGGTTTCTTCTTAATTTTAGGGCACTCGATTAAAAAAAAAAAATAGGAATTCAATTCCTCCTTTTCTCGTTCGTTTCCTCGTAAAACAAATTTTTTGTTTATCTTAAGACAATGCGAAATCGTCACTTCGTCGATTCGCTTGAAAATCGCAGCAAAAAAAATTCGAATTTTGAAGTTTTCCAAAAAAAAAGCTTCAAATCGGAGCTCGGATTTCGACTTCGCATTCTCTCAAACGCACTACTTCCTTTTTTTTTAATCCATAATAGCGTCCCTTTCGCAACATTAAAATACATTTCCCCTGATTCTATACAAATAAAAAAAATCCAATTCCAAATTCTCGGGTGCTGCTGCCCCGTAAATAAACTTGTACACCTTTTTTCACGAATTCTTACACAATTTTCCTCGAAAATACTGGAAACCATTTTTTTTTTCGCAAATAAAAAAATTCCGTCCGACGTAAAATCGGAACCTGGAGTTTTTTTCTATTTTACAAAAAAAATACAATAAATTGCGAATTTCATCGAAGGGCAATGCGCGCACGCGACTGACTCTCGGAGAAAAAAAAAAGAAAGCAGTAAAAACTAAAAAACTAATGATTCGTAATCGCACGTTTCTCTTTTGCCAATTTATTCATTTTTTTACATACTCGCTCTCTTTTTTTTTCTTTCGTACTTTTTTTTTAATATTTTTTTTTGTTTCATTAAATCACTTTTCTCTCTCTCTCACTCTCTCTCTCTCTCTCTCGACTGGAATGACAGTCTTTGATAAAGTTGTACATATTTTTTTTTCTTCTTCTTTAATTAATGACTCGTTTATTTTTTTGTTTCTTTCCTTACGCGTTCTCGTAAACGAAAGAAAAAAAAATCGTTGTTTCGGCAAAAGAAAAGTACTCGGCAGAGACTATTTAAAAAAAATAAATAAATAACGAATAATCGGTCCCAGATATTCCTCAGATTTCACGTTATAGAGAAATTTTTCGTTTTCGTGGAATCGCAAAAGAAAGTGAAAATTCCGAAGAAGGATCAAAAATAAAAGAGTTTTCGTCAAAAATTAGTGGTTTTCTTTTTCTTTTTTTTCCCCCTTTAATCGCTGCCATTTCCTCCTAAACGAAACCGATCTCGCTCTTTTTCTTTTTTTCTTTGTTCTTGTGGAAGAGAGAAGAAGGAAGGAGGGAAAAAATAGTATATCTCCGTTTTTCCTAAAATATCTATGAATATTTACAAAGTCGAGTTCAAGGCAAAGAGGAGGAACGAAATACGATAATAATTCTAATAATAATAATAATAATTCTAATAAAAAAAAGAATCGGGGCTGAGGGATATGACGGAGTCGAATAATTATGGTAACAATTTCCTTCGTTTTTCGTCTCGTTCGTGTCTGAAGTTTAAAATATCGTTAAATGTATGTATTACGAGTATGTATATAAGATAAATATTTTTATATAAGTATATTTTTATGTATATGTATATTTTATCTCAAAGAAGTATCTTTCTTTCTTTCTTTTTTTCTTCGTAGCAATTAGTTATTTAGTTATTTATTTATTTAGTTACTTATTATTTGTTTATTTTTTTTTTTGAGTAAACCTAATATCACAATATAGAAATTGCAAGAAGCGCAAAAATTCAAAATTTCCTTTCCGCGGTTTCCTCTCCTTCGAAAGAAACGGAGCAGAAAATAATAATCGGGAGAATCGACGTTTAAAAAAGAACAAAAAAAAATAAAACAACAGAAAACTCAAGAAATTCGGGAACGGCAACTCTCACTCGGTAAATTTCTCGCGTGTTTCTCAAAAAATGTATAAAAATTCACACCCAAACCCTAGCAATTGTGTAAAAAAAAAAGAAGGATAATCTGGCATTCTTCAATTCTTGATCTTCTTGCTTCGAAAACGTCTTACCCTATATTCATTAATTAATCAATTAATTAATTAAGCTTTTTTCTTTTTCGTTCTTTCTTTGCTTTTCCAGGTTTACTTTTCCTTCCTTTCATTAAAAAAAAAAATAAAAAAGATTCCCGTTTCATTCGAAACGAAATACAAAATAAATCTGCTTTTCCCCGTTTTTCCTTATAACGTGAGATCTCTAGAATACTGGAGGATCGATACCCGTCGATTCGATTTTGTAAAAAAGAAATTTTGTCCAAAAAGTCTCATTGTTCCGATTCGAAATGTCTCCTTTTGCTTTCTCATTTTCATTTGAATGAACGAATGATTGTTCCTGTGAAGGTGGTTATTGTTGAAACTTCTCGACACTTTGCCTCAAAGTGCTCATTAAAAATCGCTAATATTGCAAAACATTACATTGTTGTATTTGCTTTCCTCTCCTTCGTCTTCCTCTTTCTCATTTTATATTTTTTTTTTGTGTGTTTCCTGCCTTTCCCTCGCTTCCCAAGGTACCGCGAGCGAATTTCGTCGGTACCCTTTTCCGGTGATTTTTCTACAATACGACGTTTGTCTTTGAATTCGAAGTGGTCTCGATTTCGTTTGTCCACCCCTCCCTCCCTTCCCACCCCGTTTATTTATTTATTTAATTTTTCTTTTGTACCCACCCACCCTCACATATTTATTTTTTCTTCTCGGCCATTGTTTTGTTTGTTTGTTTGTTTATTTATTTTGTTCTTCTTTTTTTTTCGCTGTTGTTCTCGTTATCGCATTTAACGTTGCTCTCGTTATCCCCGAAAATGATATTTTCTTTCTTCCTATCCTCACGTCCATCGCGTCATTTGTTTCCCACGTTGATGATAATCGGAGGTTCATGACGATAAATCAAAACACGACACGATTCCCATTACGTTTTCGGCGGTTCTCCCTGTGTTTTCCATTTTCCTTTCTTTTTCTTTTTTCCTTTCCGTTGAATGATCGCAGTCAAATGTTTTTTTTGTTGTTTTTTTTTTCTTTTTTCTTTTCGAGGATGTCGCACACTCAATAACGACGACCAAGACGAACGACGACGACGACGACGGTGTTGGTGTTGGTTGTTTTTTGGTTCTGATGAGAAGAGGCCGTGGTTTCACCCACCCACCCTTTTATTTCACCCTTAATATTCTTCCCCGCCCAACCCCAATCGGCCTGCCCCCCAAAGCAGCCTTCTGCAAAGAATTGGGAAAAATTAGTAACGACGAAATGCTAATTTTCCTCTTTTTTATTTATTTTTATGGAATTGGGATACGAAAAATTGAATTTCTAACGACAAGGCGATTTTTACGATACGTCATTTTATCGAATTTTGTAGAAAATTGAAATTTCGATTGAATAACATTTTATATGAGAATTTCTTAATGGAAATTTTTAATGAAATTATGTATTGTTATTTTTACGATTTATGTTTTTATATAAATAAAAATATCTTTTTCTCAAATTGTCGAGAAATCAGAGTTGAAAGATTTGATTTTGAAAATTTAAGAAAATGTATAATAATAATAATAATAATAATAATAATAATAATAATAATATATTTTTTAAAATATTTTCTTTTACAAATGAAAATATCTTTTTTTGCCAAATTGTTGAGAAATCAAAGTTGAAATGTTCGATTTCGAAAATTTATAAAAATAATAATAATAATAAGCAAACAATTAAACAAAAATTTTTCAGCTCACCATCATTAGGCGGGGTTCTTCAGACTCCGTACATATTGTGAAGTCGTTCATTAAGTTGCGGTGGAAATTGGTCGGCGAATTGTTTCCAATTTTCGGCGCCGACTTGATTTTTGAAACCATGTAAAATCTGTAAAAACGAAAATTATTAATTAAAATATTCGTGTCAACGATATTTATGTGTTCGATATTCTAAATATTTCCAAAAAAAAAAATTATGTTCATGCAAATTAGACTTTCTGTAATAGGAATTAATAGGAATCCTCAATTTTTCCTGAAATTCATTGAATTGATAAATAAATATCAGGAAAATTGCTTCAAAGCAAAATTTACTAATTTTCGAAAAATTCATCTGTGACATCCTCCAATCAATCAATAAATAAATAAATAAAATACCTTTTGAAACATATCCTTGAGATCTTCTCGTGGCGAAACCCACGAGGCTATCGCGTCACAGAAGTAAATGAAATCATTAACGACACCAGCCGGATTAACGGTCACCATCTGACACATTCCACGGAAAGCCGAATCCTTTTCCTCGTTGTCACGAATGTGTCTTAGGGAGGCGCACCTAAGAAAAGTTGCGAAAAAAAGTATTGTTTTTAGGCACAATTTTGGAAACGTTCGGGGGAAACAGTTTTCTCAGAAGAATCGCATCTCCAATTTTCTTTTTTTTTTGTTTACACGGAAAATTAAGATACCGGCATAGGAGTGACAATTGTTGCCACTTCTAAGCACTGTGCCAGTTGACACAAATGACAATTTTTTATTCTTCTTCACTGAGAAAACTTGCGACAGTTTGGTACAATAATAGTTGATAAGAAAGATTGAAGAACTCGAAATTGAGGCATAAATATTCATTCCCATGGGGAAAAAAAAAGAAAAAAGAAAAAAGACCATAGAAACATCGAAGCAGATACGTACGATACGATATCTGACTGTACACAGACTTTCAATAGACAAGTCGATCGAGTAGAGATAGTAAATAAAAATTTTCCAATTATTCCGAAGATTCTATCGAAGGGAGTCGATCGATGCGTGTCGATCGATGTAATTCTCGAATGTCAAAAAATACTGAATTTGGAGTCGAAGGAAATTTACATTGGCCATAAATAAAATAGCTAGCTTTGTTTATAACATTGGCTCAAAATAAAATAAATAAATAAATATATAAATATGTATTTCCTAGAAAATCGTAAGTCTCGTGTCTGATTGCCATTGGATTCGACAACGAAAGGGAATTTGAAATTATAAGAATTCGGAATCAGGCTGCGGAACTATGTGTTCGAATTCATTCGTACGATTCGGAGAAGTATCGTAACTAATTGATTTTCAGTATCGACCGAAGTCCTCTCGTGAATCTTTCGATTCCAATTTCTCGAGGTTTCGGTTCGAATTATCCTACCGATGCGACAGGATCATAGAAAAAAATATTTCAAATGATTTGTCTTCTCCACCAGGTATGACGGACTCAAAAAGCTCGCAAAGGCGTATTTGTAACAAATGGAAAGATTATACAAATATTAATGAACCGGTTAATTAACGAATCGATGGATCTTTCACTCGTGGAAATAATTCATCGAGCCTTTAATTAAGGTACTCGTGGAATTGTTCGGTTAAATCGAGCTGACGTTGATTGCATCGAGTAAAAAGAAATGAGGGTTTTCCAGTTTCTCTGGTGTTGGAATTATTTTTTTTCTTTTTAATTATGCCTTTTTTGGCGACTGCAAATATTTTTTTTCCTTTCTAATTAAAAAGAAAGATAATAAATATTGAAATTTTTCAATTTCTCGGAAAATTGCAAATATTGGAAATTCGTGAACTTTTGAAAAACGTAAAAAGTGTAAATTTTACAGTTCTAAGTGATAGTTAAAAAATTAAAAATTATTATGATTATAAAATTTTAGTATTTTTTTAATAAAAGTGATGTCGAAATTTGCAAATATCAGTAAAATTTTCGGAAGAATTTTAAGAAAGAAATTTGGTAATAATTAAATATCGAAATTTCTGAGAATGATACAATTTGTTATTTTGATAATAAATAATTTGTTATTTTGGAAAATCTTGTGCTAAAAAAAAAGAAAATAAAAAGTTTGCAATCGGACTAACGGACACCCCCAACCTTTTTATTAATTGGGTCAATAACGTCCGGTCGATTAGACCGAACTTTTGTTCGGAGTGTACATTCTTTAATTAATGAATTAATTAAAGAAAAAATCAGGAAAGAGGAGCAATAAAAAGCTAATAAAAATAGAGAGAAATATAAGAATCAAAGCTGGGCGAATTTCTCGTAACAGAAATGCGAATTTCTTTTTGCTGAAAAATAACATTCCTTTGTAAAAAAAATTTAAAAAAAAAAGAAACTTTACTTAGAAATTATGCAAATATCCTGAAAAATAAATTTTCCGAATTGCAACGAAATTGTTCTGCTGAAATTCCAAAACTTTTTCGAATTTTCTATTTGTTCAAAAGTAATTTCTTTTCTTTTTGGCAGACAGCTTTTATTTCAATAATTGCAAACATTTATTTATTATTTTTTTTATTTGCGAAAAAAGGAACTTTATATGAACGATGAATTTTATACTCATTTGATACTTAATTTTTCACATTAAGAAATTTAAGAAAAAGGGAAATATTAATTGTCAACTGGGAAAAAATAATGAGATTCGCGGAAGAGGAGCCCAACTTTGACGTGATAATTAATAATAATTAAGAAGAATGTAATAATAATAATAAGAATAAGAAGAATAATAATAATAATAAAGAAATTTACACACCACTGTCGTACAAACTGCTGTAACATGGGAGCGACGTCGTGGGGACACACAAAACCTAGGCGACCGATCGTTATGGCTACGGTTTCATTTTCATTTTTCGTTTTTCATTTTTCGGTAAGTAGTAGACAAGTGAAGTGTAGTGAAGTGACCGGAAACACAAACAATAAGACAAACTGATAGGCGAACCAACAATTAAAACTTAGGCGAAGATAAAAAAAATTCAGTATTTGCGAAGGAGTTGACCGGCACTTCTGTTAACTGATTTTTCGATCCAACTAATATTTTTTCCCCCAAAAATAAATCACCGAAAAAATTTGAGAAAATATTCCCTTGTTTTTTTTGTAAGAAAATGTGCTTTCAAAAAACAATTTAATTAATTTCAGAATTTTAATGTGGCACCAAAAAAAAAAATTCGAAATCGTAAAATTCTCAAAATTGGAATACCAGAATTTGAGGAATCTTTTTTTTAATTTCAAGGCACAAAATAAATATTTTCTAATTTCTGGTAGCTCGTAAAATGATTTACATGATTCTTAAAAAAGAAAAAAAATTTTCCTCGGCTTTGTTATTTTTAATGCTTCGGAAACCACCGGTGGTGCTTTCGAGAGACTTATAATTGGGACACTCTCGTTGCAAGGGCCCTCAAAGTGCACGCTAGTTACATGAAATGACCTCAAAAGACCAACATCGTTTCGTTCCCACTGCAATTTAAGTGCATCTCTCGCTTCGCTTTAAATTTTTCTATTCCTCTCGACTCCGCAGCCTTCGTTGATTCCGAGGCACTCTCGATGACTTCAATTAGCACGAGTAATTGGATGTTTCAGTTAACAGAGCGGGTTGTTGCACTTCACAAGACCAAATGTACAATTAATAATAATATACAGTTCACTCCATTGAGGAAAACATTCTTTAACCCGAGAAAATCTCTTCGATTCCTTTTTTACGCTTTTCCCCACGAAGAAACTAATTTTTTTTTCCTTCGTAGACTCTTCGCTCCGATCGAAACTTTCTTGTTCCGAGTAAAGGAATTTTTGTTCGCAAGAAAAATGCAGGATCGAGATCGAACATGCAAGTTCGACACGAATCGATGTTATCGAGTAATTGATTTTCATGTTCGAACCCGATCGGAGCAAACACAAATAATAATTCGACTCGACTCGAAATGGGAGCGAAGATTTTTTTTGTGAATTCCTTCGTCGGGTTAAAAAATTGGTTTGCTCAGTGTCTCGGTATTGTTTAGATCTCAAATGAATTATTGAACACATCGAAGGTGTCTTGGATTACTTGAGAAATACACAAATACAAGTTCAGTGAAAGAATTAAAAGACAGGTGATATATAAAACATATTATGATAATAATAAAAATAGGTAAAGGTTCCCCCAAATCTTTTGCCTATTGGAAAAGAAAAATATTTCTCTCTGTCTGTTCACTCGAACCGAGAATACAAGATAAAATTTGTGCTTTATCCTAGCTGCTGAAACAATAAGTTCAAAATTAAAAACAAATTAAGTAGCAGCGTGCGAGCCCGTGTAAATATAATAACAATAATAATAAGAAGAATTAATCAATTAATTAATCAATCAATAAGAAGAAGAATAATAATGATGAGAATGGCAATAAAATTGATGGTCGGATGATTCAATGAAATCCGAGTGACTCTTTCCGTCTCGAAGTGAAACAAAGACTTCGTTTAAACTTTCAATTGCGAAATTTCTCGAGAATTTGCAAAACTCGAGCTTGTAAAAATTATAAAATTCAAATTTCAGGACGTTCGAGTCCAAACTACATCGCAAATAAAATTCAAAAAATGTTTTACTTCTAAAAAACAATTAAATCATAGATTTTTTAAAGTGAAAACCACAAAATTTATCATTTCCCTTGGAAATAAAATTTATTTCGTTAAAAATCTTTTTTGAGACTAACAATTTTCAAAAAATAGCAAATCCCTGTAATGGAAAAATTATATCCTTGGAAAAAAAAAATCGAATTTTTCGTATGAACCAAAACAAAATGCAAATTCGTGAAAGAATAAACGAAGCCTTTAACTGAAAATGTCGACGTTGTCCAGTAAAAAAAAATTAAGAAAAAAAAAATATATATAACAAAGTCTGACAAAATTTCAGTAGTTTTTTTTTCTGTAAGAAGCCAATGAAGAATTCTCATTTCTTGACTATCCAAACTTCAAAGAAAAAAAAATATAGAAGAAAAAGTACTTGTGCAAAAAGAGGGTTCATATTCTTGAGAAATGGAGGGAGACCAGAGGAACGATTAATATTGTTTACACATGATTATGCAGACGTAATACACTACCAGAGAATGAGATTTAGATACGTGTGTAATATTTTTTTTGGTATTTGTTTGAAAATCCACGACAACAATAGCCATGTCAAGCCTGCAGGCAATCGCACACCGCTAAAAAATTATGTATAACACATTTAAAGTACATTTAAGTACAGTAGACTCTGTTTAAACATCATTACAACAATAAAAAAAAATATGTTGAAATAAAAAAGTATTCCCATGTAATGCCAGATTTGTACATTTCTTATGAAAATTCTATTTTTAAGTAATTTCGTTTCTCTAAATTTTGCAAATCCGTTTCTTCGATTCGAAGCAAACCTTCCTCTTTTGTAATGGAGCAGATTTTCTTCGTTATTAATTTTTATTAAATTTTCAAAATGCTTGAAAAAAAAAATCGAAAAAAATTTAATCAAGTATCGATCTTTAATAATAATGAAAGTAATTTAAAAATAATAATAATGTTGGTAAATACCAATTTTTTTTACTATGTTAATAGTTTATTATTATTTATATAATTTATTATTCATCGATCATTCATTATTATTAAAAATCGATGAATAATAAACGATTAATATTGTTAAAAAAAATTGGTATTTACTAACGTAACAAAAATATGAATTTCTATAATTCTTTAATTAATCATCAACGATAAATCATTAATATGAAGAAAATTTGCTCCCGATACAAAGAAATATATTTAAGGAGACTAAACTAATAGCAGTAGAAATTAAAAAAGGGACTCACCGGTATTTTCTAAAAGTGTTTTCGGTGTGTTTTGCCTGTTTATGATGTCAATTAGTTGCGTTAAAATTAGTGGCGTATATGCAGTCGTATCTGGCCCTGAAACACGTAAAGGAGGAATTAATAATTTTTACTTTCTTTTAAATATATGATCTCCAACACCCACTTTCTTTTTTTTGTTTATTTTTTTCTTTCGCATAAATTCAAGAAATATTCCTACCAAGTTTTATCGAAATTTCTCCAATTGCCCAGGTTGCATTGTTACAAACCGATATAAATTCTGGGTTGAGATTTTGGCCAAGAATCGGCATAAAATCGGCTACAAAAAAACAAGTTCGTTAGTAAAATTGCGTCAGTTCGAGTAAAAGCACCAATCATTTCGGAATTTCGTCGATTCCAAGTACAATTAATTTTGAAAAATAATTTCCTCGAAATTATATGACGATCATTAAATGGTACAATATTTTTTGCGGTCAAGTACCGGTGCTTCTACTCGTCCGATTTTTCTCACACCATCATTTTTATGGACCAAACTTACGAATACACGGCAAAACGTGTTGGAAGCACGCTTTGGTAAGATCTCCGAGTAACGCAAAGCTGCTTTGTCGTACTTCCGGCATAGGATCTTGCATGCACTGATATAACAGTTGCATAACGTTACTGTTCATCACTAAACGCTCCATATGACCATCGAGTCCTTCTGCCAATCCGCTCAGAAGATCCAGTGCAACTATCATGAAGTCTTTGTCCGGTGCCTCGAATTGTTCTGGGCTTTGTACATTTGCTATATGCTGATTGAGGGTTTGTTCCACCAAAGAAACGCATCGCCTATAAAAATATCGAGTTGGAGAAATTTTCAATTGGTTCAAATCGGCTTTTCGTTTGACCCAAAATTTATATTTATATAATTTCTACGGATTAGTCATTCCAAGTTCCCAACCTGACAGGTGGTCGATATAACGACCATCCCCGGCCGCAACGTAAAGGTCAATATAAAGAAAAAAAAAATTTTTTGCTATTTCAGCCTGAAAGTTGGTACAGTCAAACCTTTTTTCATGCGTTTTTCTATTGTGCGATTTTATTTTTGTGCGACATTTTTCGGGCCATTTTATTTTTCTGCGATTTTTTTTTTGAGAAATATTTTTTTACGTGCGGATATGAATATGAAGAAAAACAAAAATCGCACAAAAGAAGAACGCATAAAAAAAGACCGCACAAAAACAAATTGCAAATCGTTCAAAAACCCCTGAAAATGAAAAAAAGAACCTGATGGATTTTTTTAAATAATTTTTTTAAAAAATAGATGAATTTTTTTAAAATCGATTTTTTAAAAAATCCATCGGGTTATTTTTGTCACTTTCGGGGGTTTTTGAACAATTTGTAATTTGTACCTTACAACGTTTTTGAGGTGACCCATTCAATTATTGTTTTTTTAAGAACACGCTGAGAAGATAAAAAAAATTACAAACAACGCATTACGTTGCATAAACGATCCACCGTGATTCTCACCTGTAAACCGGTTCGCAGTAAGGTAAAAATCCGGATTGCAAAGCCGTAGCAACGGAAGATAAGCATTCCAGTAACGGAAAGAGGTCTTTGTCTTCGTCTTTCAACACATTCCACTTGTTAATCAAAGGCGGCATTAGTAGGTTGATGTAATCAGGTTTGTTCAAATGGTGACCGACAGAATCGGCCAATGTGCCGATCGCGTCGTACAAAATTAACAGGTTCTTGTGCTGATATTTCCCTGAAAAGAATACAATCGAGGTAAATAAGCTTCCAGATCGCGTTTTTCGAGTTCAAAATAAACGCACGAAAAAAAAAATATATATAAAAAAATAAACTTCCAGGTAAAATGTTAACATCATGTCGTCCGGTGGCACCGCGTTGGTGTCGTACATAAAGATTTATACCGGCGCCAAACGGAAGAAATGTGCGGACGGCAAAGTGTTAATGGTGAAAAAAAAAATGTACGCATGGATTCGATTGCTCCTCGATACGAGAAAATCCTGGAAACTCACCGAAAGCAAAAACAAGAGTTTCCAGTATAAATCCAAGATAAGGAACCAGGTCCGTGCAAGCTTCCTCCTCCAGAGTAGCGAAAGCAGAACATGCTGCTTCCTGGACACGTTTGTTACCATCGAGTACTCGTTTCAGTAATTCAGTCATTAATGGTTTCAAATGTGTCTCGTGGGGTTGCGAGCAAACCCAGTGGGCATATCTGCTCAAAGTCCAACACGTTATGGCACGAACTAACGCTTTCTTATCACTCAGACATCCAATCAGGTAAGGAATGAGCTCCGAGAGATGCGGAATCATTCCCGACATGCAACCTGCAAACACGAATGCGAAATTAAACGTGGGCCAATTTTCTTTATCGCGAAATTCATTTTGTTAAATTAATTTTTTTTTAAATGAAGCCTAATTTATTTTTTAAGGAAGGCAGTAATTTTTATAGGAAAGAAAAATGTTCCACTTTTCTTTACTAAAAATTATTTTTGATTATTTTTTTTTGTGGAATTTGTTTAATGAAGGTAGTAATTTTTATAGAAAAGAAAAATATTCCCCCTTTTTCGATTAAAAATTATTTTTGATTATTTTTTTTTTGTGGAATTTATTATTTCTTTAGGGAGTAATACCTTCGGCGATGGCCCCGAGCGCGAGAATACCGGATTCCTTGACCGCCCAATTCTGGTGGAAAAGCGTTTCCTTCAAAATGGGAAGCAAAACCGGCAAAAGCTCCTCCTTGAAGACACTTGCGAGCATATCCAAAGCCGCGGCCGAGCATTTTCGCAAATTCCAATCGCCGAGATTCGTATCGTCGTCACCACCATCGTCATCGATATCGTCATCGTCACCCCCATCGTTTTCGTCGTTATGTTTGTTCATACTACCGTATTGCGTGTGGTGCGTTTTCGATTTGTGGAACCTCGGTCTGATATCCTCCTCCCTGTCCGGTATCATTTCGTCTTCCTCGACGTCCCCTTTGAGCAATATAATATCAATCTCCGAATACCTCATACCTCTCACCTATAAAAGGAAATAACGATTTAATTACCGGTCGGACCTTCGAATTCTCGTAAAAGAAAGATAATTTGTAAATAATATCGACTAGAAACTTACTAAAACTGGAACTAATCGTGGTAAATAAGGTGCTAGAACGTCTCTACAAATCGATTGATCGGCAAATGATAACCAAAATTCACAAGCTTCTAATGCAACTCCATCATCGGGATCTTGCGTTCGCATTAACATGTATTCGATAATATTGTGCATATGCGGTACCAAAATTTCTATGCGAACTTCCAACAACATCACTAACGCTCTGTTTGTTTACGATAAGAAAAAAATCATACAAATTAAAATCTCCTTGTTAGACAAATAAAATTAAGAACAAAATTGTTCGGGGGCTGGGGTCACCTTAAAACTTGAAATTTCCTTCCCCGAGGAAATGTGTCATCGCTGTCGATAGCCGCAGTCTCAACTTTGACTCTCTTAGAAAGTTCGAAGAGACGCCAACTTGTAAAGTTGTCACGTTATTTTACGCAAGGAATTTGATTATGACGTTATTCGCGTAAATAATGTAATTCGTACAAAATTACGAATTTTTAATTGAAAAATCTTAACAATTTTTTAGGTGACCCTGCCCAAAAGTGGATTTTTATATTAATTAAATTAATGTCTTATAAATTTACAATAAATGCTTCGACGTAAATTTCAGACGTACTTCGAAAGTGACAAAAATATTTTTGGCTTTCATCAAAAATATAGAAATAAATATTTGAATGGGTCACCTCAAAAACGTTGTAAGGTAGAAATTGCAAATTGTTCAAAAATGCCCGAAAATTAAAAAAATAATCTGATGGATTTTTTTAAATCCACTCATTTTTTAAAAAAATAATTTAAAAAATCCAAGTTATTGTTTTCATTTTCGGGGATTTTTGAAGAATTTCCAATTTCTACCTTACGAGGTGACCCATTCATTTGTTGTTGTCTGAAATTTATTCGAGACATTTTCAAGTCGAATACCATGAATTTAGCCAAATTTTCCAAAACAAAATATTATTAAATCGTGAGAAAATAAAAATTTCTTTTGTTTTGAAAATTTGGCGCAGAGTGAAGTTTGAATCGGCTAATTTACGAAAAATACATCAGTAAAATTTCGAAATATTTTTATAAAAAAATTGAAAACCTTCATTTTTGATCATTCTTGATATTGGAATTTTAAAAAAATCGCTCAGAATTAATTTCAAACTTCACCTTTTCAGAGTTACGGGAAATATGTTTTTTTTTTCCCGAAAGGTACAATTTTCGACTGCAATTTTTTTGAAAATGACAGAAAGTTTTTGTTTTTTCACTTCCAAGAGAAATTCGTACCTGCAGACATTTTTTCTAACGTCGGGCTCGTCGTCGCTGGCTAGGTGGAAAAGATTTTCCAGAAAGCTATCCATGTTTATCATGAGTGCTTGCGTACGGTTAATAATAAAATGATTGACGCAGGCGATAGCGTGTGACCGTATTTTAGCACTGGAGTGTCTAAAAAATTGAAGGAACTTTGGAATTAAGATATTCAAAGGACGATTCAGTGCATCGGAATTCAGCGACTCTGCCGAGTCCTCGCATATCTTTTGCAACGCTCCAAATGCACCTTCGCAAACGTTATAGTCCGGAGAGTCCAACATTTGACACAAAGCCGGTAGCAATTCCGGCCACGCTGTTAATTCACCTGGAAACAATTTTTTTTTTTTAATGCATTATTATTTGTTACATCGACAAATTTCAATGTATTATTGTTTATAAATATTATTTTTCAATTTGTATAAAAAAACAAAAAAGTAAATAATAGTTCCTGGAGATTTACCTTTCGATGCTATGGTAGTTATAAGAATTCCTACGGTCGCACGAATCAGCGGAGATGGATCTCCGACGGATGACAGACATTCTTGTTTTATGAAATTTGTTACTTCTGGTAGAAATTTATCGAAGTGAGCCTTCACGTTGTTTTTCAGTATAAGTCCACTCAGAGATCTTGTAGCTTCATCTGTTCGAGTGAAAAAAAAAATGTTTTAATGGTGAAAATAAATTAGGAAAATTGGGCTATTAATTTTAGTATTTTTAGAAACGTAAATTTAATTATAAATTGAATTGATAAAAATTTAGAATTACGATTCTGATTTTTTAAATTTTATTCTACTGTATATTTTTGACGTTGCCCCATGGATTCCAGGGCATGATAAACCAGTTAAAAAAAAAATACAGAAATTTGTGCAGAAGGAAAGAAACGTGAAGGGGTAAAATCATTTAATTTTAACATTAACAATCTTAGAGAGATTAAGAAAAAAAAGTGTTACATTTACCTTCGGAAGTGAGTTTTGTCAAGACAAAGATAAGATAGTTGTTAAAATCTGGAAATTTATTCAACTCCTCCAATTTCTAAGGTGCGACTGTTAAGGAAAATATTGTGAAAGAGAGGTGAGGTTCGAAGAAAAATTGAAATATACTTTTAATGGATCATTTTATGCTAATTATGACATAATCGGATAAGATTTCTTATTTTTTTTTGGTACCGCGATTCAAAATTTATAATATTGAGAATCAAATACGTAATGAATTATTTATAATACTAGGATTCGAAAAAAGTAATATATCTGGGTTATATCGTCGTAACATCAGGGTTACGAGAACGAGACACCTTGAATAATATACGTCCAAGTTTATGTGTAGAGCCGTGATGGTTCCGAGCTTAGAGTTGTCGCCTGATTTGTGTAAAGAATTGTCGAACTTACAGAAGTTTCCGAAGAAAAGTTTCTCTAGACAAATTGCTCCGAGTCTTTATTTTATCATTCTGGTGGTTTTATTATTCGGGTTTCGACGGTACGACTCATTATCAAGAATTATTTTGCTGTTAATGATTACTATTATTCCGCAATTAATTATTATATAAATAATTGTTGTATAAAATAGCTATTAATTACTAAATTTGAAAAATGTGCGATACCTCGAAATATTATTAGGCAATTTAACAAAAACATTTAAAAAATTACGATTGATAATTATGCGAAAGTTTGCAATAGACAAGTGTGCAAAAATTTGAGAATATATAAATTTTGAAAATTAGGAAGATTAATTTTGCAAAACTCCAGGTGAAGTCGTAACTTAAAAAATATTTTTTACTTTTGTTTCAAATTACGGTTGTTCTTATTTGAAAAATTAATTCTTCTCACGTTAGCAAAAGCCTCGACAAAAAATAATTTTATACCCGATGTAAGTTTTTTATGAATTAGAGGAAACGAGATCATCATGTAAATATATATACATTTTTTTTTCTGCGATATAAAATAGAAGATACAAGAACCAGAATTTTTCATCCAAATTTCAATTACCCAACGTACTTGGTCGTTGCTTGAAAAAGTATTTCACCGAATGGAAACCTGTTTCCATGTAGCTCGGTATAGAGGGGAACAGGTACACACAAAAAAATGCAAGTTCTGGTTTTCAACGGTAACCTCGTATTTAAGTAAAAGAATTTAAAAAAAAAACAATTCGAGAATTCTCTATTCCACGTGACGACTCAATTACGTCGGGGTACATCGGAAGTCGACTGGCTTCATAGTCTACCGATAGTTTTCTTACAATAACCGTTCTGCTCAATTTTGGACATTCCGAGCGAGCGCTTGGAATTTAACTGCCGATTAATTTCCAAGATTCGGATAAACGTGTTAACTATGAATGAAATAAATACAAAAAAATTTCTATCGAATGATTTTTTATGAATTGAAGGGCGCGGACCTGGAGAAAAAAGTAGGCAAATTACAAAAATTCTTAAACCTGGAATTCTTTTGGTTTTGGAAAATGGAAGAAAAGGGAATTTGGTTGCGAGAATTTCAGTTTTCTAAAAAAGAAGGATTGTAGCGAACAAAACGAAAGGAATACATCGAAAAGTGGAGTAACTAATCGTCAAAATGGGGAGTTAACCAATTTGGTAAAAAAAATGCGGTAATTTGGTATGAAATGCCGTAATTCAGTAAAAAATGGGATTGTTTGGTACCAAAATAGGATAATTATGTACAAAAATTGGTAATTCAATACCAATTCAGGTGATTCTGTACAAAATGGGGTGATTTGGTACAAAATGAGGTTATTTGGTATGAAATGCCATAATTCAATACAAAATGGTATTGTTTGGTACCAAAATAAGATAATTATGTACGAAAATTGGTAATTCTGTACCAATTCAGGTGATTCTGTAACAAAATGGGGTAATTTGCTACAAAATGAGGTTATTTGGTATGAAATTGTCGTAATTCATAGAAAATTACATTGTTTGGTACCAAAACACGATAATTATGTACAAAAATTGGTAATTCGATAAAACGAACTTCAAACGAGAAACTTCAACCTCAATCCGTGGGTAACCAAAATCCCCCAGGTGCGGCAAACTGGAATACGCCCCCCCCCCCGGGTCCCTCGAAAACTCAACTCCTCGTATCTTCCTGAATCCTTCTTTCTAACGGTTATAAACAAAAACCCCACGTAGAAAGCGCAAGCATGTTGGTATCGGGAGGAAAAGCGAAAAGAAAAACCGGTGGTTAGGGGGGAGGAGAAGGAGGAAGCATGCTGGCGTAGCGTGTAGCGCAGAATTGAATTTCGATCGAACTCTTTTGCGGGAGTCACGGGCGAGAATGAAGAAAAGAAATGGGGAAATAAAAAAAAAAGGGAAAAAGAATGAAAGAAAGAGGCAATTTCGCAGTAAATTGAGCGCCCTCGTCTCAGTCCTCGTCGGGGAAAGGTCACGACGGGAAGGAATCGGTTCGCGAGGACGGGATTGATTCGATGCGTGGCCGATTAGCCGGCAGTGGCTGGTCGCCCGGGTGAGGAAAATTTGTCAATAAAAGCACGCCCTTGAGCATTGGCCGCTGCTCGGCGGCGGCTTTCCCCGGCTTTGCTCGCGTTCGCACCGACGGGCCACCACCGCGTCGCGAAAATAAAGGATACTTGCTGAACGGCCCTCTGAGTGGCCGTGTCCGGGCTCTGGGATTCCTTGAGTAGCGTCAAAATTTGCCGAAGTCCTTCTTCCTGCGGTTGCCACGCCATTTTCATCGTGTTTTCCCAACAGCACCACTGTGTGAACGCAGACGGTCTTCTCTGACCTCGTAAGAATCGACGGAAACCCCCCACCACCGACCGACAGCGAACTCTACGTTCCCCCGCAAGCTGCGATCCCGAAGCGGTTTTTCTCCCCCGGGAAATGCAAAAATGCGATTAATTCTCGAGGACGCGTAGTGGAAAAAGCGGTTGTTGCTTCTCGTTTCAGGCTCTCGGTGTCTCAAAGTCCCGAGAAATACGCGATTACCAGCAGAAATCCACTTCCGCCGCGCGCGTCGACGCCTGGCGTCAGTTTCTCGCACTACTCGAGCCGTTTCCCGCCATTGCGCGGGATTCGAATTGAAATTTCGAAGTGGTTTGAAATAATTCGGATTCTAATTTCTAATCGAAAATTGTTTTAATTGTGAAAATAATTAAAAAGGTAAAATGTATAAGGTATGAATGTATAAGGTTCATTTTGGATTAAATGTTTTTTTTTATTTTATGTAAGGAAAATTTATAAAGTTGTAAATAAAATTTTTAACAATACAAAGCGACACTTGCTTTCATATAAAATTACATACTTATAAATGTTTATTAATTAGTTCTTAATTATTTTACTTATAACTTTGCTTATAAATGAGAAAGATTTATTAATTAATATTTATTAATTAAGTACTTATAAATAGCGGTAAAAGAATGAATGTATAAGGTTTTTTTTTTAGATTAATTGTTTTTTTTTATTATACAAGGAAAATTTATAAAGATGTAAATAAAATTTTTAACAATACAAAGCGACATTTGCTTTCATATAAAATTACATACTTATAAATATTTATAATTTCATTTTTCGATGCTTAAGCCTTTACTCACTGCGATTGTAATATATATTTTAAGAATAACAAAAGACATTTTTCCCACTTGCGTGGAAACATTCTCTTTTTGCTATTAATATCATCATCGTTTTTTTTTTTATAAAAAAATATTGACTGTAAGAGCGTCACACCCTTTTTGGTCTCCATATTTCGATAGCATCCGAACCGGAAACTGCAAGGACTTCGTTTAAGTAATCCATCTAAAAAGAAATTCGGGGAAAACAAAATTAGAAGGTCTCTAAATACTTTCACGTCTTTAGAGGAAACTATAATTGTTTCTCTCCTTAACTTACACTCGCTATGTCTCCGTAACCACAAGGCAATGTCGCGAGAGTCTGCGGTGGATCGGTTGGACTTAAAATCTTGACAGTCTTATCCAAGGAACTCGTTATAAGGCAACCTGGTCCATAATACACCCTTATTATACCTTTCTCGTGTTCCGTCTTGTAACTCTTAACTGGTTCAAAATCTTGCTTCGAGTCGAGAATGTAAAGCCTTGCGTTGCTATCCCCCACGTAAACTGTATTTTTATGCATCGACAGGCACATTGGAAACGATTTATCCGATATCTGCAATAAAAGAAAAATGATATCGAGTATTTAATTACACGTTTATCGATATTTAAATGGATCACCTCAAAATCATTGCAAGGTACAAATTGCAAATTGTTCAAAAACCCCCAAAAATGAAAAGAAAATAACGTGATGGATTTTTTGAAAAATATCCATCCATTTTTTTTAAAAATTGTTTAAAAAAATCCATCAGGTTATTTTTTTCATTTTCGGGAGTTTTTGAACAATTTGCAATTTGTACCTTTCAACGTTTTTGAGATGACCCATTCATTTATTATTATTATTATTATTCACCTCAATTTAAAAAAAAATGAATTTTTTATATAAGTGAACAAACATTACCCAATTAAAATTTCGCAATAAAAAAGAACTCACCGTAATATTTTTCATAGTTTTCGATGCTCTTCGGTCATAAATGGAAACAGTTCGATCCTCGCTGGCAGAAAGAATATAGTCGGAATTCATGATAAGTCTGATAATGGCTCTTTGATGCGGCTGATATTTCATGATAGGCATACAGCCGGCTCTCGGGTCAAAAACCAACACTGTTTTGCAGAACGAACCCGCCGCGAAAATTCCGGATTCGGGGCAGGACGTGAGACACAACAGCGCTCCGGGTGCGAACCTGAAAATATTTAGAAAAAAAAATGTACACAGAAATGCATCCACTTGGATTCGAAGTGAACAATTTGAAATATTCGAAATAAAAAATTAGAAATTGAAAAACTCTTTTCTTTCGATGAAAAATCTTTGGAGAATCAGTTACATTTCATATGTTTTCAGGTGAACCAGTCCGGTACTGGTCAAGTTCCAGGATTTGATGCATCGATCCCAGCTGCAGCTGTAAACGGTGTTTTCGATAGCGGTGAGATCCCAAATCCATCCTTCGTGAGCCAAATCGATGGACATCGCTCGCTCGCGTTCGTTTTCCTCGTTCGGCAGACTCCAACATACCAACGACCTATCTCTACCTCCGGAAATGCAAATTTTTCCTTCCTAAAAATAATTATTATATTTGTTATTATAAACTTGGGGCGAAACAATTGCCGCGATTTCAAAAAGTACAAATTTTTACTTACATGCATAAGTAACAAGCCGTCGATACTACTGTAGTGTACATTATTGAGAGAAAACTTTTCCAGGGATTGGCTTTGCCTCCAAATCGAAAACTGCCTCTCGATACTGACGCAAGACAACTTCCAAAACAATTTATCGTCTTCATCTAAAAATTCGGAAACTAGTAAATAAGGTGTCGAGCAAGCATCCCGTCGTAAAATGAAAAAGACAAGACAAAATGGAGTTCTTAGATATTTACTAGAAGTGGAATACATTAAATCAGTAATTAATTTTGCTAAAAGATTAACATTTTACCGACCGCTAGCGATTCAACAGCGATCGAGCCTCCGACCGGCCGCTCGACGATATTAATGCTAAATTATATTTATTAAGGATTGGCGACAAAAAGCCGATGATTAATAGGCTAGCGGCCGGGAAAGTGTTAATTTACTCTATATTTTTTTTAGATAAAGGGACAAAAATTTGTAAGAAAAAATTGCAAAAGATAAACGGTGTTAAAATAAATCTACTCGTTCCTGTTATTTTGATGTATTAGAAAATAAAGTTTTTGAAAATTTGTTTTGTGGAACATTACGATTGGGAAGGTGTCATATTTTATTTACAGAATGATTTGACGTGCAAGGCGCAAGGTGCTACCAAAGGAGCTAACCAGGAGACAAAACTGGAAAGTTAGCGTTTCTCCAAACGTGATTTATGCGGATTCTCCATAAAGAATCTTCGTTCAATATTTCATAAAATCGTTTACAGACCAAACTTAAACTATGTACTAATGTCGATGCGTCTAAGAAGGAACATATATGTAGCAGTATCTGGAAACAAAAGAAAAGGTTTTCGATTAATAATCGGTTACGCAGTTAATTATCGCTGATTTTTAAAATCGCAAGATCGAATCGAAATCGAACGATACTTCGTTCCAGAATCGCTCAAGAACACAAAATGAATTCTTACGTCTTGGATCCTGCGACAAAATTTAACAAAACCACTTATCGGCCAAAATAGAGAAACAAAAATTCGATATTTTATTCTATCGAATTAAGTACTTTCTTAAAACTGATAAAATCTATCGATCAATTTCATAATCAATCGCAATCGCAACATATCAATATCTTGCGATTATTGTAGAAATTGATTAATAGATTATTAAAAATTTGATTTATTATTATAAATTACATACGTCATTTATAATAATAATTTTGCACGCACAAATACACACATCCATTAATTTCCAATCAAGAAAGCATAAAAAATTCAACACAAACACATTCACTGATAAAACATACATATTCACATACACATCTGTATCCTTGCATACATTCACACATGGATACATACATATATATCTCATTAATTTCCAAAACAAGAAAGCATGAAAATTCTCTTATACACACACACACATATACGCTTTCCCATGTATGTAAACAAGGTTGCTTGCGGTGTGGAGAACTCTCAATTTCCAAATAAGGCGACGTCTCTCTTGCGTTGCATGGGTCAAAAAACAAATGACGGGTCACAAAAACTCCTCGAGGGTAATAAAAAAAAAAACAGTCGAACCGAACGTGAAACCAAAAAATAAAAAGAGAGAAAAGAAAATTCTTACCTCAGTGGGAAGATCAAGTAATGACAAAGGCATGGGAGAACTGGCGCTGCTCTGACACTTGACGGAACTCTCGTCCGAATTGAGCGTTCCATTATCATCGCACATTCTAAACATATACTCTATACCCTACTAACAACCTCCTTCGCGCTCCCTTTCTCTCTTTCTTTCTCTCTCTCTCTCTCTCTCTCTTTCTCGTTGTTTTATTTTCCCTTTAACTGGTTTGCTCGCGGGATTCAACTTCCAAGCGACCAACAAAGACGCAGCATCGGAGTCGGCCACTTACAGGAGCGAGAAGTCACTCGGGGCACACGCTGTTGTTATTATTTACCGTTTTTGACATACTGATATACACTGTGACTGTCATTTCTCGGTTCCCATTTACTCTTGACTTTATTTTTCATCCCCACCATCGACGCCTTGTTCCACGCACGATGCACTTACCTACAGATGCCACTGCGCACTTGCGCACATTTCTCTCGTATCTTCGAGGAATTTGAATTTCAAGTTCCCGCCTAGCCGCGACCAATCGGATCGCTGCTTTCTCGGGAAGTTCCGGCGGCAGACGCGCAGTGGCAGCACCACGAGCGGTGAATGGTTTGAAAACTCAAATTTCGGATGCGTTCAAATCGTTTCGAGTCCCCGCCTGGCGTCGACCAATCGGATCGCGCTGCTTTCTCGGGAAGTTCCGGCGGCCGACGCGGAGTGGCAGCACCACGAGCGGTGGATGTTTGAAAATTCAAATTTCGGGTGCGTTCAAACCCAAATATCTCGAAATTCTGGATAGCGTTTTATTAAAAAAAAAAAAAAAGAGGGAAGAGGGAATTGACTTTGAATTCCCATTCTGTAGTATATATATGTGTGTGTGTGTATATTTATAGTTTGAAAAAATAAAATTCGAATTTTAAGCGAAAAATAAAAGAAGAAAGCGGCGACAAGGAAACGGTCAAAGGCGGCTATGGACGCCATCGAAATTGGACAATGTTTACCTCGGCTCCGTATTTTCCTTTTTTGAGAAGAAAGGATAGAAGAGGCTTTCAATTCATTTCCAGGGATCTTAACAGGTACGAATTTACGTGATAAGATATTTTTCTTTTACTTTTTTTTATGAAAATTGGTTCCTCCGTAATTTATAGCCGGTCATCGCATCGTCCTTTCTTTCATAATGTGTGTATATATATGTATATTTGTTTTTACATGCGTACCTACTTATCAAAAAATATCCTATTTACCCAGTCTTTGGTAGAGATTCTTTGGAACAACTAAAATTTTTATTAACTTATGAAATTTGATAATCAATTTTTCTCATTTTTGGAGTCGGCAGTTTTTGGTCGCAGTTTTAATTTTGTTAGCTCGATTTCTATTAATAAAAAGAGGAAATGCTATTTATTATTATAAATAGGAATTTTATAATTATACAAATACTGTTTATAATTATAATTCCACTGTGAGAAATAATAAATACACTTTCCGCAGAAAATTGCGTGCTGCACTAGAAGTGCAGAATGGACGATGAGGGAAAACTTCATGAAAGTACGAAATCCAGTACCAGTCTAGGGAAAACCCAAGACCCCAAAAATTTTGAGTCCACCGACGAAGAACTTACTTGTTCCCTTTACGTCTCTCGAGCGAACAATCGAGCTCAAGGAGCGCAATGCAAGTGTATTAAATTTATACTCCGTCATACTTATTTCTCCGTTAAATATAAATATTTGTATGCATTAATATTTACTAAGATACCGATTATATACTTTCGAGAAATGTAGTAACATGTAAATGATAATTTTTAAAGAAACGAAAGATAATTTCTTTTTTATTTCGACAATTCCAGCCAAAAAACACTGTATGTAATTTTCAGGCGAGACCAACGATCTCTCAAAATCCAATCTCGAAGAAGCCATTCGTGCGGCGAATCTCGCAGGTACCTGGCAAATCTCGGAAACTTCTTGTGGCCTCATCGCAGCGTTCTCTCTGGAAACCGATGCCGATAAACTCCTCCAACGTGGCGATCTCGCGAGAGTCTTTGAAGGACCGGTACAAGTAAGATTCTTGTCGTTCGCCAATAGAAATTTTTTTAAGTCGTCCCGGTTATATTTTAAATTTTCGAAATTTCAATAATAATCATATTTGAATTCGATTGTCATTAAAATCTAATTATACTTCAATTGATAATATTTTTATTTGAATTACAATTGCTCGAAATGTCGAATATATATTTAAATACATTTCTGGTGTAACATCGAAGGCTCGTAACTGAATTCTTCTCTTCTTAGGTTGCTAGATTTTCTGCGAGAGACTCGCGTTACCGGCAAGCTGTCCTTTTAAGAGACGTTCCTTGGGCTATTCCTCTTCAGGATCTCAAATCTGCCCTGGCGAAGCAAGGAATCGCTACTGGAAACATCGAACGATCGAAGCAGTATGTTCGAGTCGAGGTAAAGTTTTCCCAAAGGATGTGGGTCCATAAGGCAGGATTTTGGAACTAATAATTGTTCAAAATTATAATATCTCGGATTTATATAATTTTTCATTAATTTAAGCCCTTTTTTATTAGAACAAACCTGAGTTTTTTTATTATTTAAAAAAAAAATACCTTTTTTGGTACATTCAGCCTCATTTTTTAATCTGAGGGTAATTGCGCACAACCTTCTTTTTTAATTATCTTGTAAATTAAAATGTTGCGACTCTGTGCTCCCTCGGGGCCAAAAACTCGCCTTATGGGCCCTCATCCTTCAATGCACTGGTATATCTATATTACCTACTACATTGTTATCGCTACATTGTTATTTCCGTTTAAAATAATCATTACTTTCGTGGAAACCTTTGACTGACGATCGATCGTCCTTACGTTCCTCAAGGTACTCGATGCGGGTCACTACGAACAACTGTTGCGTCAAGGGCTGGACTTCTTCGGGGCTGCGCGTTTCACCGCCACCCCGGAACGCTGGTGGAGAGGTCCTATGGGGCAGATCGGAACCCCTGGACAGAATTTACCGGAGTCCCCGAATGTCCCGCAGGGGGATGGCGTCCTTCAGTGCTATCGCTGCCAAGGATTTTGGCACGTCGCTGCCAATTGCAGGCATTTACCGCGCTGCGTGAGGTGCGGGGAACCTCACAGCGTGGAATTCTGTCCCAGGCCCAGGAACAATCCCATTTGTTGCCACTGTTCCGGTCCCCATCATGCCGGTAAACATTGTTCATTTGGAATTTGAATTTTTCATATTTTTTAGGATTTCATATTTTAATTTTATATTAATGGAAATTAATATAAAATTACTATATCACATAGAAATTCAAAATTATGTTCCCAAAAATTTTCTAAAATCGGCCAAAAGGGTTGGAAATCGTTTAACTAAGTTTGATAAATTTAGAAAAAATAGAAATTAGCGAAAAAAAATTTCCAAAATCTGGGAAAATCGCATTTTTCTCCTCCAGGATATCGCCAATGTCCCGTAAGACTGCAATTATTGAATGCAACTCCCATAAGCATAACTTTGAGCACATCAAGAATCGCCGGTATGCAATATCCTCTAAACATAACGAAATCAGAGTCGTCCAATCAAGGCCAGCAACCTTTGAAACCGAACCAATCTTAATCAGCAGAAAAAGGAGAAACAAGTTTACGTGCATTTTTATGAATGATTTTTTTCTTTTTTATGACAGAAGATAATACGAAAACCATCGCGATCGGACGTTTCTCTCCCCCTTTTTTTTCATTTTTTTGCGACTCGATATTTTTGATTCGCCACGAAAGAGGTGAAATTATTATTTTTTGGCGTAGGTGGAACCCAATCTCTATCATGTAAATTATATAAATAATTTATTTTTTAGCATTTTCTGTATTTTTGGCGAAAATGAAGGAACAAAGTAATTTTCGGTTCATTTTTCTGGAATTGTGGAAATTTTTGGAGCAAGAAAATTTATTGGAAGGCATTTTTTGGCAAATTATAGTGGCTTTCTTATAAAAAGGAAACAGAAAATCTAAAATATTATTTAAAAAAAAGAAGATAATAAAAATAAGTAACGAAATTATGGGTTAAGAATTGTTGCCTCTTTTTTAGAAATAATTTTATTTGTTTTTTAAATTCTCATAGATTTAAAAAAAAAATTATTGGGCTCTATTTTTTCATTTATTTAAAAAATTCAAATGACCTAATTCCCAGTAAGTTAGAATTCGAATAATGACTATTTTTGTTACATATTTTTATTTTTTAAAATACGAGGAAATTTAAAATTTGAAAAAAAAGTTCGTAATTTTAAGGAAAAACAGATAATTTGAGGCGCAGATGCTCAAAATTCACAGTATCTCGATAATTTCGGGTTTTGCATTGCAAATTTTTCATACGCAGTCGTTAGCTTCTTTTAAATGCCCACGAATGTGGAATAATTGGTTTTTCTTTTTTTTTTCTTTCTTTGGAAAATTTCCTCACACAGGGAAATTATCGGAAATTCTCAAAAATTACCAGAAATTATTAGATAAGTAAAGTTATACGTTTTCGAATATTAATAAAAATTCACTAGTGGTTTCAGGTACCTGCCTGGAGGAAAAAAAAAGGAAGAATTATTTATTTTTGCAATAAATGCAAACTGGAAGTAACGTCCTTATATTGGAAAATCGTCGTTGCCCGTGGAAAAGATATGGAACTTGTCAACATGTACGTTCATTATTTACGACACGGTATCGGGACAATTTTGCCTAATACACGGGTATGTATGTAACTGCACTTAGTTAAGTAATGGTATTTGTTGTAAATTTAACGAAGCGCGAAATTTTTTTTTCATGTATAAGTGAACCCCTTATCGTTATCTTATTCTAATAGAACAAAAGAACATTCAAAACAAAAAAATAGTATTAAAATTCGCGTGAGTCATGTAAATTTTTTTTTTAACGCCAGTAAGTTCTAGAACAAATGCTCTTTCACGTTACGTAACTCATTGTTATTGTTTAAGTCCAGGTAATGCCTGGAAAAATTCCATAATCGAGAAAAATGATCCTTTGGTTTATGGAATTTTTATGAATTTTTTTTTTGGACCTGAAATTTACATATTAGGAGTATTCTTTTTTTCAAATTATATTTTTTAAAATATTTTATTATTGGAATTTATGCGAATACTAATTTTCAGAATTTTCTTTTCAAACAATTTCGGAAATTTTGAATCTCGCACTTAATAAACACTAATTAGGAATTAATTAATAATCGATAATGAAATCCTGAGAAAATTCTATATCTGTAAAAATAATTAAAACTGTCGATTTGTTGGAAAAAAAAATTGTCTGGGAAAATAACAATTATTATATTGTCGATTAACGACTTCCTGCAAATTATACGAGCAACAAAGAACCATTATTGGATTAATTACAATTTCCTGCAATTAAATTAATCAGTGTTTACGAGAAAAGAACAACAAATCAAGGTTTGATGTGACTTTCGCCGCTTTTCCGAACGGTTCGAGTAAAAATACATATGGAGACTTTCAAATTAAAATTCCACGCGTATGACGTTTTTTTTTGCATTAGAGATAAGCAACAATAAATTAGGTGGTAAGGGAAGCGTGGAAATACGACGTGGAAAAAATGTAATAACTTCTACTGCTTCTCTTTTACATCAGTCTTGGCACTTCGCATGCCGCAATTCTAATAAAATTTTGAAAAGTGAGTGGAAAATAATTTTTTTCTCTGAATAATTTGGTGGGATTCGGAATTTCGGAATTTTTATTACACCAGACGATATTTTTTCTTTTTAATATAAATAATTTGTCTGCTTGAAAAATTGCAGTTTTATTTTATATATTTTTTTTGTTTTCAGAAAAAAATTTGCCGGTGGAAGGAATTTCAAAATTTGAAAGTGCAGCCAAATGCAAATCCTCGGAATTCGTCTTACATGAACGAATATTGGTACGTTTTCTTAATTTGCATGTTACGACAGCTACTTTGACGCACGACTTTTTTCATTTGGGCAGATCAATCTCTTATCTGACAATTTTTTTTTGCCGACGAATGAAATTCGTTATCAGAGACACGCATGGTAATTAAACCAGAACCAATATCGAAGCACATGCTTCTAAAATATTGCAAATAATTAAATTGTCATTTTTTTACCATGGTTTTGAGAATCTCAATTTTTGAAAATTACTGTTGCCGCGATTAATGGGATTCAAAGTAATTTTTGACAAAGAATTGGAACGAGAATTACAAATTCAATTTAATTTAATTAATTTCATATTTGGTACCAGAAAATTGGGTAACATTTGTACAAAAACTGGGTATGGAATTTATTATTAACATATAAAAATTAATATATATATGCATATTTCGAATATATGCATATATATATTTATTAAAATTAGAGTTGCTTTATTTGTTGACTCGAATCATCCAAGTCATTGCCTAATTTGTTAAGTACCACTGACGTAACGACCCGAATTTCAATATTGTCGATACGAATTAGGTATCAACTCTAATTTGAATATTCTTTATTTATTCGCTCCTAATTTGACTTGGACAATGACTTATTATTTAGCATCTGTATGTGTGCGTAACAAAGACATCTGAAAATTCGTTACTTAATTAACATTTGAAAAAATTAAGTATCCAAACTTGAAAACCCGGAAAGCAGATTTATTTTATTTTTTAATTGAAAGAAAGGAGTATTTATATCAAATTCGTAAGTTTGGAATCCGATAGAAATTAAGATACTAATTAATAGAAATTTATTTCGATACAAAATAACAATTATTATTTGCATCAAAAGAAATTTTAATTTAAATTAGGATCATTCTTAAATTCAAATTTATTTTGATACAAACAATAATTATTATTATTATTATTATATAAATTTATACAAATAATAATTATTATTATTTGTATACATATTATTTAATTTAAATTATTAATCCATTATTTACTTTAAATTCAAGAATTTCGTCCAAATTGAAGTAACAGCGACTAGCTATTGTAGAATATTAATTTTTCCTTCAATTTCTGGTACCAAAATTCCAAAAAAAAAAAAAAATCCTCGAACCCCATAAACGAAATTCTTTCCCGTTCCACAAACCCCCTTGGAATTCCTACGACCTCTTTCCCAACTTTCTATCAATTGCGAATAGACTCGTCATCTCTCTAACCCAGTTTTTTCTCTCCTTTTCGTTTCAGAGGTACCCTGGGACCCTAATCTGGAGGATTCTCGAGGACCAGGGTCCGGAAACCTGCCTCCCGGTTTCGAGGAAGCCCATGGAGAGATAAGACGTCCAAAAAAAAAATAAAAAAAAGAATATAAACGCCGGCCCAATAGCGCTGGGTCGTTCCACTTTCACGAAAGTGGGTCTTGTCTGTCCTCTCGCCTGGTCGGCTTGGCACTCGGATGGTGCCGATGGCGTGAAAGAGGACTGGATTTCCATGCCGAGAACCGAGAAGGCGAACGAAGAAGGGGCACGTACACGGAGAATCCCTCCCGCGCAGTATTTTTAACCACTTGTCATTTATTCATCCCGATTCGATCGGCAGCCGCTATAAGGCATTCGAGGCAGGCACACACACTCCTGGCAGGAAATAGCGGCAGAGTCGAGCGGTTCGATGGTAGAGCCAGCACCAGCGGGCACAAGCGGGCCACCGGTCGGGAGCATCGTCGTCGTCGTCGTCGTCGAGGTCTGAAACAAAGAGGAGAGCAACGATAATGTTAATATAAATATGCGGCCGGGTGTTAATTGGATGAATAGCCACCGAACGGAACGGGAAGTTTAAGGATTATGCGGTGTTCCGAGCGACGAGTGCACCGAGGGCTGAGCCCAGAGTGATTGGAGAAAGTGAGGGACAATGAAGTTCAATCTGGTCGTCGTGTTTCTCCTGTGCTACTGCACCATCGGGCTCCAGCAGCCCACGTTTTTCAACGCGAACAACTTCAAAGGACTTCACGGGGTCATCCCGCGCACCAGGTTCCTCGCGGAGGGCGAGATAAGGGCCGTTTACTGCCACGACCAGACCGTGGCCGTCGTGGATTTGGGGGCCGACAACGAGCTCCATGGGTGCAATATTATTGAAGTTTAGTGAGTATTTCTTTCTTTTTTTTTTGGAGTTCCAATGCATTTTGTGCGAAGGAATCGAGGGACTGGAGCGAGGTGTTAATTTTCTAGGTCTTATTACGTGGGAATTGAAATTTGGAAATTGTGAAATTGCGAAGCTGGAAGATTTTACCCCCAATCGTGAGAATTTCGTTTGAAAATGAAATTTGTGAGAGTCGATAAATTCGACCCGATTCGAGTTTTCGAAATTTTATATTGAAATAATAATAATTATCGGGTAAATAGGCCAAAATTTTGATTAATTAATAAATATTAATAAGTGATAATATTAGAGATTGATGATAGATAGGTCGACGTATAATTAATGACGATTATTTTCAAAGCAATCATGCAAAATAATCGTCGTTAATTGTGCATCCACTTACTAATAAACAAATAAATCAATTCGCGTTTTTTTAATTCAATATTAATTAATCAAGACTCGACCTTGAATTTCGTATCTTTGCGAATAAAGATTCAGTTCTTAATTAATCGAGCACAAAATAATTCTAATTAAATTATATTGAAGTTAACTTACTCATCGAAAATTTTGAATTAATTATTTTCTAAAAAAAAAAATAATTATTATTATTATTATTTTTTTTAACTGAAAATTTTAGATAAGTAATTTAACTTCAATATAATAATAATAATAATAATAATAATTATTATTATTATTATTATTATTATTATTATTATTATTATTATTATTATTATTTCTTTCTCAGAAAACAATTATTAAACGAAATTGCAATTACAAAATTACTGTTGCATTTAATTAAAATAAAAAAAAATAATAACAATTAAATTGAACACGAGTTATTAATTATATTTTGCCCCAAAAAAGTGATTCTTTCTTTTTTTAACTCCAGATTAAAATTACTAAAATTAAAAATCGAGGAATTTATATATATATATATTTTTTTATATTTCTTCAACCTTCCTTTCACTGTATTATGAAATAAAACTAACTGGTTCTCTCAGTTACATCACGCACTATCTTTCTGAGGTTCTCACCTCTTTTACGAGAAATTAGAAATCGTGGCACAGATTTCACATTTGAAGATGCGAAATAGAGACAGATTTAAGTGGAATAAAATTTGCATGGGGGAATTATAGAAACTCCCCGTGGAAGCTGGAATGCCATTTATTTTCTTCAAAGGGTCTCATTAAATATCAATTAACCGCGGCTGAATGTATGTAATTTCTTTACTTGCAAAATTTCAAATGTGGAAAATGAGGACTGACTGTCAAAGAAAACGCCTGAGAAAAGTATGCAATTATCCACGGTAGCATTTCACAAACAACAAAAAAATGAGGAATCTTCGGAAAATTGTCAATCACGGCATCCGTAATTTTGTGATTCCAATGAATAATCGATTGGATGCAAAATAATTGAAAGTACAATTTTTTTCTAGGAAATTTCAAATAATTCGATTTTCAATAATTGACTCGAAAATTGATATGTTATAAATTAGCCGACATTCTTTGAAAATCAAAATTCGAATTGAAATTCGACTTATTGAATTTTAATAAAATATAATTTATTATAATTTAAAAAGTATACTATAAATTAAAATGCAACTTGTCAATCAATTAATTTACTTTGTGACTTAATTAATTTGAATTTTTGTTTTCAATTTTTTTCTCCAAATTTTTGGCTGCAGTTAAATATTAAAAATACAATTCAATTTTTGTAATTTTCAATGCTAAATTTAATTTCCATATTTTTTGGTAGATGATACAAATTTGAAATTAACAAAAATTAATTTGTACCATTTTTAGGCCAAATATATTTTTAAAAAATTGTGAATCAACATTTAATTCATTTAAATTAATTTTAAAGAAAATTCAATTGAATTCAATGATCAAATAATTGCTGAAAAATAATTATTCGAATCATTGCATGTAAATTATGAAATTAAAATATATTAATAAATAATATACCGCAGAGGAAATGCATAATCGATGCACTCGCTGAACAAATTGATTATTTTTTTGCAAAAAATAACCAATTTGTCAGCCTCAAATCTGAGAATTAATTGAAAATGCAATTCCACCAAAATTCCACAATCGCAAATTGGACGTGCTTCGAATGTGGGTCGTGCCCTTGATAATTGCAGCGAATAAAGAAAATTACGGGCATGCATTTGTTGCATTTCTAGCGAGACTTCGGAAGCTCTGGAAGTCATAAAGAATTTGTCTCTGACGACGAGGCCGCAGCAAGTGACTTTCCAGGAAATGACGACACTGATGGGTCAGTGTGATCAATTAGAAAAACTGCAGGATGCAGCTGCAGTCAACTTGCCGGAGGATACGACCAGTAGCATGAACCGAATGATGTCGAATCCCTTCACACTTTTATCTGGAATCTTACCAGGTACGATTATTTATTTATTTATTTATTTTTGTATTATTTTTTTTATTACTATTTTTTTGTATTATTATTTATTTATTTTTGTATTATTATTTATTTTTTGTATTATTATTTATTTATTTATTAATGGTAACAAGGAAACTGCACCTGTTGCTTTGATTTTCATGCACTTATGGTGCATCAAAAATTATTTATCATCCCTTTGAAATTTGGTTCCATGAATTTCAGAAATTTCGAGAATCGCAAATTTTTCATTTTCCACTGATAGAATTTGGGAAATTGTTTTTTCAGGATTTTTTTTAAACGGTGGTTAACGAAAGTAAATTGAAATTCAAAAATTCCAGAATGGGAAAATTCAAAATTGAAAGTTGAAATTATTTATTTCCCGATTTTTTCGGTTTCCAGAATTTTTTGTGGAAAAAAAAGAAATTCATTTTTGTTTTTAAAGCAAAAAAATGAAAATCCATGCATTTTGGGGAGTTTGAGAATTTTTTGTATTAAAAAGAAATTTATTTTTGTTTTTAAAGCAAGAAAAAATAGAAATCCGTAGATTTTGGGGAGTTTGAGAATATTTTTTTATTAATGTTTGTTTAATTCAGAAATAATATAAAATTCATAAGATACCAAAAAAGTGGAATTTCTATTAGAAAGTTCCTAAAAAATTTCTATGTCACGTAATTTCTATTTGAAGTTGATGAAATTCGAGTAATTCTGTTTTTGCAGGTACGAAATGGTGCGGTACCGGTGACATCGCAGAAAATTACCACGATTTAGGTCAACACGCTCAAATCGACAGGTATTTGCTGGAATTTTTTTATTGATTTTATTGTTTATCATTTTTTTCGGAACTAATTCCAATTTTTGTTACTTTCAATGCTGAATTTAATTTCCATATTTTTTTTTGTGGATAGTAATTCCATAATTAATGCTCGAGATTTTCGATTAATTGTTTCTAATGATTTTCATTTAAATTAATAACGGAATTTTAGAAAAAATCAGTAAAAACGACGCATTCTCATTTTTCGAATTTTAGAAAAATTAGAAATATAATATTTTTAATGTAACAAATATTTACATAATATTTTTCTAATTTTAGAAAAATTAGAAAAATAAAAAATTACGGAAATTGCCGTGATTTGAAATATTAATCTTGTTGCTGAAAAAAATCATGGAAAGAAATAATTAATTTAATGGGGAACGACAATCCATTTTTATTTGCTACGCTTGTCACATGCAATTTTATGTTTAGAAAGTAACAGGACAAAAGAGAATGGAAGACTTTCGGTGGAATTGATCATTTTCTAGCAAGGATTCGTATCAGGAAAAAAACGAACAAAATATTTCGGAGAAACATTGTTGAAATATTTTTCCTTAATAAATCAACCGGGTTTTTTTTTCCAGAAATTACAAATAGAGACACATAATTTTGAATTTCCTCATTGCGATTATAGAAGATTGTCGAGCTAAAAATTCTAATATTTAGCATTTTTGCAATATTCAGGGGAATGGGTCTGAAATAAATTAACAAGCTTCGCTTCGCCTGTTAACAAGAATAACATCGATTCTTATGCAGAAAATGTGCATATTATCACTGCATTACGAAGCCCTGTCGAATACACTGCAGTTCCGTGTCGACGAAAAAATTCAAAACCAGGAACCATTTTTATTCGACCTCGATTCGCAAAAACCAATGCATTGAATTATTTTTAAAAATTGCAAGTCGATGATATCAGAATGTCTGGTTTTATCGGAATCTAAATAATGGAGTTCAAGTAATATCAGAAAACAGCTTCGGACCGACCCGAATGAAATAATCGAATAAAATGTATCGGTGACACAGAAGATAAAAACCAAAAAAATATGGAAAATGAATTTGAAGAAAGAAAAATGTAATTTAGAATTGGTATGAAAATTTCTAAGAAGAAATAGAAAAATATCAGAGATATTAATTACGATCCCAAATTTTGCGATCCAATGATTTTAGATTTTACTGATTTGGATCGAGAGAGATAATCAATTTTGCTAATTCTTGTACTTTTTCAGGTGTTGTCGAAACCATGATCTTTGTCCTGTGAAAGTACGAGCTCATCGGACGAGGTACAACTTGACGAACTACTCCTTGTATACGAAGTAAGATCTTTTAATTGTAATTTTATATTGTAATAAATTTAACTAAAAGGAATCGATATCCAATCGATAGGAATTTATTCATTGGGGTCGATCCGAACCTGTTTTCTGATATTACTCGAACTCCATTATTCAGATTCCGATCAAACCAGACATTCTAATATTATCGACTTGCAATTTTTGTTCAATTTCCATCTTATCGACTAGTCATGGATTGAATTAATCGATTCGAATCAATCTCAAATCAATTTTCTGTATTAATTGCCTTCCGTTATTAAATACCTGATAAATTATTCGTGTTCATCGATTTGTAATCATTTTCAATCGGAACCTTATCGATCAGCGATTACTTGTAATTGATTCATTTCAATCGGTTTCGATTGAATTTCCTTTATCGATTGATAATAGATAAAAATCTAGATTTCCATCGATATTAAATCTAATATTAAATTCGAGTCACCGATTGCAATCTTGATTGATCTCAATATTTTGGAGAAATTCCAAAATTCTAATCGTTCCGATGAAATTCATTTTTTAGATTTTCAACAAGTATCTGCGATTCCTTCGACACGAATAATAAATAAATTTTTCTATTTTTTAATAAATTTTCATTCTCCCCCTGTTGCAGATCTCATTGCCATTGCGACGAAACTTTCTACAAGTGCCTGAAATCTTCGAGCAACCCGACTGCCAATGTTATGGGACAGATATATTTTAATATCCTAAAAGTTCCCTGCATCGAAGACAACCCGGAAAGCCAGCAGAAATCACTGGGTTCAGCGAAACGATTTATTTCTGTCAAAGTCGAATACTGAGCGTTCCTCTTATGGGAAAAATTCCTTATTCGCTCGCGAAACTGCAGTTAACGTGCTTGCCCATGCCAAATTAGGGTCAAAAGAAACTCCTTACGTCCCACTTGTGTTATTTCTAAAAAAAATTCTTACAAAGGAATTTTTCTTAGAAGTAACAAAAGAATTTTTTTTTTCACGAAAAAAATTCTTCTGTTATCACATAAATTATAAACTTTGTTATCGTAAACAAAAGTTCCGTTGTCGGAAAAGAATTGTTGAATTCTATAATATATTCTATGATTTTCTTATTACACAAAAAAAAACTTTTTTATAAAAAAGAAACAATTCTTTGGTTATTTTACATTTTTTCGGAAAAAGATCCTTTTGCAAGAATTTTTTTTTTAACATTCCCAGTATTTTTAGAAATTTAGGAACTTTCCATTTGTAATTGATTATTTAGAATTATCCCCATTTTATTTTTTTAAAATTAGCTTTTTAAAAAAAATCAAATTTTTACCTTCGACTTTTCTCACTCGACCGAGGAACTCGAGACACTCGAGTCGATCGCTCGCTTCAAGGAAGATATCGATGGAATGATTTTCAGGATCTTCTCCGTAACTCGAGCTTCCGAATGATTGCAAAGGTTTCCTGGAACAAAACCAGAACGTGAATTATCGTGGATATTGTTATCATTCAAAAAAAAAAAAAAAATGCGACAATTTCCGCGTTTTTCGAAGATAACGCCGATAACGAAACGCACCCAAGAGCCAAAGCGTTTCTTTCCTGACGTGAACGTGGGAGTGGGTCAGTAAATGGTTCAAGAGAATCGTCAGATCCTCCTCGCTGTAATTTGGATTGTTCAGCAGCTCGAGAGCGATTTTTCCCGATTCCTCGGGAATCGTATTAGCGAGAATTCGAATTGCTGCTGTTATCTGAAAAAAAAAATGGAAAAAAATGGTTGGGAAGAAAAAAAAAATATTTAACACTGCCGTCCATCTTCATGTACGACACCAACGTGGTGCCACCAGCGCTTGCCCGATAATTTTCGCATGGCACCAACCTGGTGCCACCGGAGGGCATAGTGTTAATATACGACAAGTCGTTTTTCAAAATTTCAGTCACGTGGGATGAAAACAAAAAAATGGATTCGAAAATCCGGAAAATTTAATTTCTTTCAGAAATTTCTGGAATTTACTGGAAATTCTTCTTTTTTAAGGAGATAAAAAAATATTCCAGACCCAAGGTAACTTCGAAATTTTCTATTTTCGAATAACTTTCTTTGAAAAAGGAAATTAGAAAACTGAGAAGAAAGAAAAAAATAAACATTTACCCACGAAACGTCAAAAGACTCAGAAGCCACCGCTTCGTGCAATCCGCTAATGACAGACGGAATTATTTCTCTCAGTGTGAGATGACACTCTTCGGTGGACGATGTCAAAGCCAACAACCAAATCGTCTCTGTGTCCCAGGACGAAGGGGTTCTGTGTACGATCGCTTTCGCGATATTAACGACTTCGTTGCTCCTGAAAAATAATTTTACTTTTGAGACCATATTTTTTTTTTCCTTAATTTGCATATGATTTTTCCTTTTTTTCCTCTCGAAGAATCATATGCATTTTTTTGGCAATTATGAAATTGTATTTTGTATTTTTATTTCAGCCCCCGGAAAGTAATTTTTGATTATCCAAAAAAAAATATATATATATAGAATTTTCCTTAATTGTTTAAAAAAAATATATATATACAGAAATTTTCATACTGGATCTTCGAAGAACCGGCTCGTAGGAATCGCAAAGTAGCATAAACCATCGAGTGCATCAGCGACTCATCGCAGTTGGTTAAAAGTAATGTCAATTCCTTCAAACATCCTTGCGCATAGAGAGCCTCGAAAGCTTTCGCACTACCACTCACTAAATTCCCGATGGTCCAAGCCGCTAGTTCCTGAAAACATAATAATTTTTAGGAAATTTCCCCAAAAAATTAGTATTTTAAGAATCGGAAGTTTTATTTTTTCTTTATTAAACATATAATTTTATTGTTGTTGTTTAATAAATATAGATATAAATTATTTTTAAAATTTCTCACCACGAGGGGATAATTCAAACTCTCCAGGATGCTGATAAGATACGGAGCGGTGCTCTTCCCCAGAGTTGTGCAAGCTTTGGTGTTTCCGAGCGCGATATTGCAGCAGCAGTGAGCAGCTGCGAGTTGCAGCTCGGGTTGATTGCTCGAGAGATCTCGAACCAATGCATGTAGAATATTGTCGACTCTGAGAAAGGAATTGATATTGTCCTCGTTCTAGAGGAAACGATAAACAAAAATTTCAATCATTCAATTCCTAATTATTGCAAGTAATGAATAAATAGAAATATTTATTAAAAGTTTTCATATAAAAAATTCCACAAGTCGATGCAGTTGGAAAATGAATTAATCCAATGTCTTACCTGGATAAGAGCGTTTTGCAAAACCCGATACTCTTTAACGCTCAAATGTTTTCTCTTCAGCCTCGTGGCATAGGAAGTCACCATTTCGGGAGTATAAGTTTCGCGTTCGGTGACATTCCCCAGGATAGCTCGGTTCTTATTGATTAGGGCATCGCGGTGCACTTTGCGCTCCTCTAGAGTGTATTCTCTTATTTCTTCGCGTAGAATTTCCACTGCGGCTTCGTTCGTCGACTGTTCCTCTTCTTCGTTGGTGTCGAACATTTTTGCTGTTTCGGAAGGAATGGCTTAAAACGGATGCAATATTATGTTATATTGTAACATTATATTATCAGGAAAAGTAACCAAAGTGTAATTGCTGTTTCAATTAATATTTAAGTAAATATAAAAACATTATAATAATCATAAATTGGGAAATTGGGAAATTTACAAATATCCAATATACAGTTATTGCAAATAATTAACGTAAATAATAAACTAAAGAAAATAATAATTTCTAGTAAATAATTGAGAAAATAATAATCCAGTAACAATCCATCCTAATATTAATTAACAAAAATTGGGAATAAATTATTATCGCATCTAATCACTCACTTATCATCTAAAATAACCAATGTGACTAAAATTCGTTACCGTCTGGCGTTTATTTACAAATAAATAGCCACCTCGTTGCTGCTTGCTCATTCCATCTTGTATCAGCTGATCGACCGGTACTACGTTTGATTTTATTTTGTGCGTTCATTTCTTCCATTTCAGTCCCCAGTGCTCAATTTCTGCTCAGTTTGCAGTATTATGGTGCATTTCTGAAAATACAAAAATAAATTTAAAATTATGAATAATTTACAAAATATTAATTTCGCCCCAAAAAAATATAACACCCAAAAAAAGTGGATAAATAATATTGCAATATTTTTGGTAAAAACGTTGCAAAATAATCATTCAGAATTTTTCTGACAAAGGTAAAAACGTAAATAATTGTATTTTTTAATGAAAAGAAAAACAGAAATTTTTGGAACTGATCTTCACTTTCTACAACATTTTTAACTATTATGTTTAGTAACAATCCGAGAATTAGTGTTATTTAATTGATTTGCGCACTTGATATTATACCAGCTGGTAATTTAAAAATTATAATTAACAAATTCCTGCAAATTTGAGTGTTTATTTAAGCACTCATTTCGTTTCGGAAATTTTCTTCTCAAATTCTAAGATCATGTAAACTAATTCGGATCTGATTTGAAGTTATTTGCGATAAACTATTATTTTAGTTTTTTCATCGCCAGTTCAGTTAATTGTAATCGCCAATTTCATCGAAGTCCAAAGCTAATCCTGGTAAAGCTTGTACTGTATCCATATCGCGAAGGCGTTTAATGAATAAAATATTGTACAAATTTCGTGGAAAGTTCGCAGTCGCTCCAATAATTTGCAGACGAACGTCGCACTTCTCCAGGAGGAACTTCAGCTTCAGTTCCGTTCGTTCCGGAAGGGTCATCGCCTGTAGAACAAAAATCCAAGCAATTGTTGTATTAAAATTCCAATTTTGAGAAATATTATAATTCCTGACCTGTTATTTATTAATAATTTATTATTAATTAATTATTATCACAAATAAAAATTAGAATCTCCCACGAACTTACTTGAAATTTCTCTGGAGTACAATTCAGGACTACTTCGGCCGCTTTTCCAGTGAGACGACAACCTATGAGATACCCGGTCTCGTCTTTGAGATTAACTTTGATGTTGAAAATGAGAGAATTCAAAGGCTGTCTTGTACCGTTTCCGGATGGACAGTCCAAGTTCATACAAGAGTCTCGGTCTTGGAGAACGGTTCGTTTGCAAAGCGAGCTATGGAGAAATTAATAACACAAATTTCGATTACATACTGAATATTATTTTAAACACTGCCGTTGAAAATTTATTAATAGAAAACACGAGTTCATTGGAATCATATGTGAAACAAAAACATAAATTATAAATGGAGCAAAGTTGGATCGAAGGTATTCGAATAAAAAATATCGTGCATCGCTCGGACCTGAAATTGGTCGGAATCGTACAAAAATTACCATTTTATAATGAGTAAATCACTGTGAACGCTATCGATGTTCCAGTCTGCGATGGTAGCATATACGATTGTCACCACTACCAATCTTTTATCATCCTCGCCGGTTCCGGATTTCGTCAACATTTCGGAAATCTGTTGTATGGTCATTACGGTTTTGATGGTGTCAGCTGAAAATTGAAAATATGCAGATATTGAGTTATAATATAGTATAATATAATATAATATAATATAATATAATATAATATAATATAATATAAATGTAAAAAAGTTAACTTGAGAGAAAATTTGTTTTAGCTGGACCTTAAATATTTTTGAAAATGCCATTGTTACGAAATTTTTTGATTAAAATTATACTTTTCTTACGTTTAGGCAGAGAGAAAGGATCGGTCGAATTAAAATCAGGCTGCTCTCGAAGGTGAGACCGCAAGGAATCGCTCTGCGGTATGTCGGGGTTCTCGATTATTAAGGTCTTTCGCGCTGAAAGAATTATCACAATTATTAAGAATTATTGTTTTCTCAGATTCTGAAATTTGCCCTCTTCCCATAAAATCATATAAAAATGCTTAAAAAACAAAATTTCACAGATTAAAATTGTGGGTACTGAAAGATTAATACAATTCGGTCGATATCGAGGCTTCCCAATATTCATTGGATTCAACAGGAATTTATGAAACATTGTAATTGATGTAAAAATGAATATGCTTCAATTTTCAATTACAATCTTCAATCGAAGCAAAAATGAAAAATTGAAATTGAAAAACTTAATGCAAACATTAATATGCTCCGATATCGGACGTATCGAGTATCGTTAAGTGGAAATTTTGAGATTTTGAGTGGAAATTTACCAATCGACAAGACCACTTTTTTCTTAAAGGCATCGAACACGATTCGAGCATTTTCCAAAAGAAGAACCGTCTTTTTGGGTTCCCAAAATTGTGCCCTTTCCACCATTTCCTTTTCCCACAACATGAAGGACACGATTTCGTCGCAGGAAGCATCCTTCGCTTCAAATTTGCGACTGAGCAACTGAGCTCCGCTTCTTGTTGTTACATTTCTCGCTTCGCTTACCTGAAAATACATTTTCACTTATTTTCAAATTGATTATTTTTAATTCAAAATTATTTATCAATTTATTAATTTATTTATTAATTTAAAATTTATTACGGTCCATCAATAAAAATTACTACAATTTTCTATTTGAAAATAGATCACTGTAAATTAATTAATCTCTACTAATTAATAAATATCGATCGACAGAGAATTTGGAAAAATTGTAAGTCGGAAGAAGTATTACAAAAGTCACTATGAGAAGAACATCGACATAAGTGTCTTGCTTCGCTTCGATATCCTGCAAGATGTCTTTGAGAGTTTGCAAATTATCCAATTCCTTCGTTGGGACTGTCAGCAGTGTTTTTAATTGTTCCACATTAGCTTCGTCGTCGTGTCTTTGAATCAAACCACTTCCTTCGTTGAGAACAAGACTGTATTGAGTTCGAACACTCGGTACGAACTCTTCGGTTCTGTCGTCGAACCTTCGCGATACTACTTTTGCACTGATAACTTCGACTGAAGATATAATAAAAAATTCTTTCAATTAGAAATCATCGGTTGATTTTAAGATTATAAATTATTGAAATACCTTCCCTTGGAACAAATAAATAAATAAATAAATTTTATGGAATTTAAATTATTATTTTTTTTTTCATTTAAAAAGAATATATTTTTTTTTAATATTCCACTTATAGATTCCAATTTATTTCTTCATAATTCGTTTATCGGAACTTACCAACGTCTCCGACATGAACTTTTGAGTTCAAATGTGCAACAAATTGTTGACTTCCCCAAACTGTAACATTTATCAAGTCTTCCACGGAATCTCTCAGTGTGAAAGTCCAGACACCCCTCATACCTGAATTATCTTTAAAGGGAGAAAGAAGAAATCCAAACAACTTGACAAAAAAATTACAATAATTAAAGAAGTGATCGAAATTACTAATAATTTTTCTATCTATTCCGCAAACAATTGAAAATTCATAACTGAAACTTAATAATTGATAATTGAAGATTGATAATAATTGAAAATTGATAATTGATCATTAACAATTAACAATTATTAATTGAATATTGACAATTTGAAAATAATAGTTGGAAAGCGTTAATTGATAATTGAATATTAATAATTGATAATTGACCATCGAAGATTAATAATTGAAAATTTGCAATTAAATAAATTAATTGTTGAAAATTGATAATTGATAATTGACCATTGACAATTAATAATTGAATATTCAGAATTGAAATTTGACAATTGAAAATTAACTGTTGAAAATTGATAATTGACCACTGAAAACTGATAATTGAATATTAATAATTGATCATTGACAATTATAATTGAATATTGAGAATTGATGATTGAATATTGGTAATTGAACATTGATAATTAAAGATTGATAATTGACCATTGACGCTTGATAATTGAATATTGATAATTGATAATTGACCATTCAAGATTAATAATTGAAAACTGACAATTAAAAAATTAATTGTTGAAAATTGATAATTGAAAGCAGATAATTCGAAAAGCAACGAATCTATACAAACACTTCGTATTGCTGTTGTTGTTCCCCTGGAAGGTTTTAATGTTCATCGTATTCATGACCACGCCGATAACGAGGGAGTTTTGCGTATTCGGTTGCAAGGATTTTATGGCTTGCTTATAAACCCCGGCCATTTTCCAGAGAAAGCCAAAGTCGCGAGCGAAAAGGCAATTCAAAAAATCACAATTCCAAGCGATTTCGAATTTAACGGAAAGTTGAATGAGCATGCCCGCGAAATGGAAGAGCGCAAGAATCGTACGGCAATGGTACCAACTTTCGAGATCGTAGGGTGACCGGACTGATACTCGAGCTCTGATTGGTGCTTTCCGTGGAAACCCGTCCAATCGCGTTCGAGATTTAGGAACCCGGCACCCGGGCTTGCAGTCCCACGTGACTCAACCACAATACCTTGTTTTTATTTTTTATGTGCATGCAAATTGTGTTTACACCGCGGACTTTTAACTGGACATTCAACTGGACAATTGGGTATAGTAGAAATTACTATATCATCCGCAACAGCAATAGTTGTTACTAATATATACTGTATATAAGGAACTATATATAGGAAAGAAATTCGAAAGGTATCACAGTTTTTATCAACAAATTCATAAATTAAATCTATAATTGAAACTTATGGGACACCCTAAAATATATAAGATACAAAAATTATATATAAGATATTACATATCTTTAATTATTTTTATATATATATATAGCTTTTGGAATGTATCTTATAAATTATATATAATTTAAATATATTTAAGTTACATACATTCGAAAAGCACTCAATTTTTTTTAATAATCGAATTTGTCAGTCGAGTACCGAGTCGATTCCAAAAAATTGGAAATCCAATTCGACTTTGATACCGTTACTGTATTTTCTGGCACGGCGACACAAGTTATTATTATTATTAATTATATTAACCCATTGCACTCGAAGTTTTTTTTTTTCATTCATATTACGAGCAACTCGAAGCAATTTCAGTGGAAAGATCATATTCGCATATAAGTAAATGATATGCGCATTAAAAGAAAAGTCATGGTTGTATGTTATTGTTTTTTTAATTATGATTATGGATACAAATGTTACAATAAATAAGAAAAAGACAAAAAATTATAAAATTATTACATTTTGTAATCGTCCAAGACTGTCTTTGTCCCTATGTTACGAACTGAAAATGATTTGCATTGTCTCGAGTTTGAAGACAAATTTTAAACGGCTCCGCTCCAGACCCCTTGAGTGTGACGGGTTAATAATTGATTGAATTACTATTAATTCCAGAAACTATATATTAGAAACGATAACGAAAGAATCGAATTCTCGAGCGACTGGAATGACGAACGTAGGCATCAAGACCGTGAGCAACCTTCGCTCGAAGTTTCGAGTGATCGACAGAGAAGCGCTAAGATGGTTTCCGGGACACATGAGCAAAGGTCTGCGACAGATGCAACAACGACTGAAGAGCGTGGATTGCATCATCGAGGTGCACGACGCCAGGGTACCGATATCGGGCAGGAACCCGGAGTTCTCCAACACCATCATCGGCTTGAAACCGCATATTTACGTGCTCAACAAGAAAGACCTGGCCGATCTGTCGAACAAGGAGCAGGTGACTCGGCACTTGCAGAAAAGTGGGGTCAAGCACATCCTCTACACGAACGCCAAGGACCAGATGTGCAAGGAATACAAGAAGATCCTGCCCTTGGCCTCCGACTTGATCAGCAACACCGACAGATTCAACCGAACCGGCTTCAACGAGTTCTCGATCATGGTGATAGGAGTGCCCAATGTGGGAAAGTCGTCCCTAATCAATCGACTCCGCGCTTTGCACCTGAAAGCGGGAAAAGCGACTCAGGTTGGCGGCGTGGCCGGTATCACCAGATCGGTTCTCACCCGGATCAAGATCTCGGAGAAGCCCCCCGTCTACTTGCACGACACTCCTGGGATTCTGACCCCGTACGTGGGGAACACCTTCGCCGGTTTGAAGCTGGCCTCGGTGGGGTGCCTCCAGGACCACCTGGTGGGTCAGCAAACGCTCGCGGATTACATGCTCTTCTGGCTGAATCAACAGGGCAGGTTCGAGTACGTGGAGGCCCTGGGTCTGAAGGAACCCACCGACGACATCCTCCACGTGCTGATTTTCATAGCGGCCAAGTTGAAGAAAACTCTGAAGCTGAAGAGCTACGACGGGAGCTACAACGAAAAACCGAACCTCCTGGCCGCAGCCGAACACTTTATAAAGTTGTTCCGATCCGGAGAGTTTGGGAAGATTTGCATGGATCGGGATTTGGTCGAGTTGCGGTGAGGAAGGTGGCGTTCGGGTGTTCGAACGTTCGTGAGATAAGGAATCGTATAGAAACAATAATAATTTAATGTACAGCAACGTCCTTTAATTAAAAATTCTCTATTTCATATTAATTCGTGCATTTAAGGAAATTTCTCCTATATGATTTTAATTCCTCTATACTTTCTTTGATGTCGCTTAAAGCTCGATGCTCTAATCGCTTCTTCTTACCGGCCTCGAATGCAGGCCGATTCCATCTTCTGAAAAAACAAAAAGAAGAAATATTACTCCAAAATTTATTTATATAAATTTGTAAATAATTAATTAAAAAATACACCATGGATTACGTACATAGCGAGTTCCTTCACCGTAGAAACATCTATTATTCTGTAATGCAAGTAATCGCTTATCGTCGGCATATGTTTCATTAAAAATATTTTGTCCATATAAACGGAATTTCCTGCGAGAGGACTCTTCCCTTTTCTCACATATTTCTGGAGGAATTCCAGAAACATATTTTCTGCAGCTTCCAAGGACAATTTACTCGATCGACAAGCTTCCGTTAGTCCAGTCTGGAAAAATCCAATATGCAATAATTTTATTACTTTTTACTATCAATTAATTCGCTACTTACTAATCAATTACTTTAGAGAAATTTGGTATTCGATTTCCCTTACGAACCTTCCGATGATGATTTATACACCACTCGTCCATATTCTGGAGTATCGTGTCTGGTTGGTTGATAACTATGTTGAACTCCTCGCTCACGACTTTGAGCTTGGAGTCAGTTACGAGGCAAGCCACTTCCATAATGTGGTCTTTGTTCGGGTCGAGTCCAGTGAGCTGGAAATTTAAACGAAGTACAGGATCGAATCGAATTATACATATTAAATGTTCAACAATTCCGAGCCAGCTCGGTTTGGAATTTACCTCCAGATCTATCCAGACCATGCTCTCGTCGGTGGTGAAGTTCATTTTGTTGGTACTTTCAGGAACTGAAAAGTAAAATCGATGATCGAATTTCATCGAATTCATCAAATTAATTAGGAAAATTATCCAACGACTTGTTTTTTCTTTAAAATTTGTAAATGTAAAAACAAAGGGATTGTAACAAAATAACAATATTATTTATATTAAAAAATATGAAATTTACCAAAATTGTGTGAGTTCTGTGTCACAGACGTATTATTGGATTTAATTCATTGTCAGATTACACTCAAGCGTGCAATAGCTTTGCAGAGAGGTTATGGGGAGGACTACAATATAATGAATATTTTATTTAATATATTAATAAATTCGCTATTTCAAATATTTAATTACAAACAAAAAGATTCACCATTTGAAAGGAATCTAGGTTTACTAGAACGCACAATCGTTCTCAAGCACTTGGTGGCCCAATTTGCTATCATTGTTTCTAACTGCAACGAGAAATGATGCGACAATAACAGTGTTGGCACGTGTTTCATTCAGAACTCATGTCAATTTAATTTGAAATCAACTTGTCAATTTCGCGTTCTCTCTTAGCTCCTCTTGAATTTATCAAACAGAAAGTTATTATTATTCACTGCTAATTATTATTATTTAGTAGGAAATTATTTCAAGTATTTTTATTTATCGACAAACTTATTCTTTCATTATTTTTCTTTCAGAATTAAAAAGAAAAGTTGAACAATTTTTTTGAATCCCATTATTCTTGGAATTCTTCAAAGTTGTCGAACTTCTTCAAGGAAAATTCCCAATTCTTGAAATTTCAATTATCTTTTTTTTTTCAATAACACAGAGGATCGATTAATAAAGTGCTACTAAATATTGTTTTTTCAAAATATTTTATTCTCTGGTTTATCAAAACGTGATTCAACATTTTAACAAAGCAAAGTAATTAACATTAATTCATTAGATTATATTGTATTAATTAATTCCTTACATTAATTAATAATAAAATATGATTGCTTTAGATTTTAATAGAAAATAATAATTTTCCGAAAAAATTTCATTCATAACATTTCATTGTAGGAAAAAATTCATCATTTATTAATAATATATTGGTAATATTTTTTTTTTCAAGACCGTGGGTCCATTGCAGACTCGTTTAAACGACTTTAGATAGATAAATTCTCCAAAAGTTCGTTCAAATTCTTCTCTGGCTTCTGTGTGGGCTTCTGGTTAATTTGTTCGCGAAGTTGTTCCAGTTTTTCGAAAACATTATACGAGTCTTTGAATTCATAATCTCTGTAATTCTGCGAAAGAAAGAAATTTCAATATTAATATATTATTTAAATTATTTAATTTCAATATTAGTATTAGAAAATTCTTTTTTTATGGTAACCATGAAAGAATATGAATTGTTTTTTTTTTTATAGGAAAAACATTAAATAAAACAAGTCGTTTTGGATCAATAAAAGAAATCAAATATTTTGCATTTCGGTAAAATTTAACAAAAGATTCGCTCTAAGTGTTCGATGCAAATCTGCAAAAGCTTCGACTTCAGTATTTGTCGAAGACAAAATACACTCGATATTGGAATATTTTAGTTTTTACTTATTTTTACCTTCAGTATCGGAGCAGTATCATTTACATCTTTTGCACTTTCGAAATATTCCACGGCTTTCTCTAGATCTCCTTTTTTCATGTAAACATGGGCGATGTGCAGCAATAATGATTGACGATCCATCACGAGACCCTCCTTGTAGCGATCGAGCATGCTCAGCAAATGCGGTAGAGGATTATACTCTCGATTCATCTTCTGGTTGATTTGAAGGTACGACATATCGGATGCAAAGTTTCCCTTTTCACCAGCTTGCTTGTACAGTTCCGCAGCTCTCTGTTTATTTAAAAATCAAACTTAAACACACCAACAAATTCCATTTCGAGCAGATATTTATTTGATACTAGGGAATCCAAAAAACTGTTTTCAGAAAAAATTTTTTGTATGTACCCGGTATTTCTTTGTTTTCTCCAACAAAATTCCACTGTAATGTAAAAACATAGAGGTTTCACCCAACGAGGGTTTCGCTTTTTCCAAACAATCGCTCGCCTCTTCGATCAAATAACATCTTGTCAACCCCAAAGCGATTCGAAGCAAAATATATGGATGATTAATATTCATGTTGTAAAGCCCCAGATACATGTTTTTAGTATTTCCACGATCTCTACATTCTCGATACATTTGAGCCAAAAATATGCCTGTAAGCGGATTCGGAGATATATGAAAGCTTTTCTTGAAGGCTGTTTTTTCTTCTTCAGAAAAAGCTACGCTGCTAGCTCTTCTCACTCGTCGAAGACTTTTCCCCAGAATAAAATACCACATTCCGTTCTTTGGGTCCTTCTCGATCGCTTTTCTTGCAAATTCTGCTGTTTTCGTGCTTTCGTTTCCCCCATATAATGACCATGCGAGTGCCTTGCAGCCTAACAGCATCCCCAACTCTTCGTCTTCAAACTTTGTCTGTAATAGCGGCTTCACTTTTTCTTCCAGACCTTCCAGCTTTTTTGTTTCGTTCAAAAAATGACAATGAGTCGAGTCCACGATGTACTTGGATACCTTTAAAACTGATTTGAATGTCTCGCTTCCTTTGTTTCTGCGATTTTAAGAAGAAATGATGAAACGATGTAAATCTACTCTCTGGATTCTCGATTAAAACATTTTTTACAAATTTTCAAATAATTGTTATGACTCTCGTACCATGAAACAAATATTTATGATTATAGATTTAGAATTTCTATAATTTATATCCGGCTTTCAATTATAGAAGCGAAGAAATTAGTAGTTTCGAACTTGTCGATATGGAAAAATTATATTCCTTGGAATTATACAGCGAAATCAAAATTTTAGTCGATCTTTCAGAATTTCTGTATTTTACTACCAATTATTTTTTATTACCAGAACGTTGTACATGTATTTACTAAAAAATACTTACTTTCTTGTCATGTTGGTGTAGTAACTTTTCAAATCGCCGAAATTTTCTTCGGCTTCTTCGAATTTTTCCTCGACCGTCTTTCTATAAATATTTAACGCCCTGATTACAATCCCAAACAAGGGAACAAAGTTCTCCTCTGTGAAATTAGCATCGTCCAAGGATTTTTTCACTGAGCATAGAATTATGTCTTTCATTTCCCAAGTGAATGGGCAATTCAATGAATCTAATTGCTCCTGCAATGATTTTTCTGCACACATTTTGATCTTGTACAAATTCTTAACCTTATCTCAACTGAAACCCAATGCACGCGTAACGAAACCCCATACACGCGTGAATAAAGCAACGTAGCAACGGCAGCAACTTGTGAGAAAGTGATTCATGCATTTCATTTATACTATTTAGATTGCAATTCGAGTCAATGAGGGGATTCCCCATTCACTTTGTAAAGGAGGCTTGAAATTGTTCTGAAATGGACACTTGGCGATAAATTACATTTTCCATCCAACACATTATTTTATTCATTTTCCACTTTTTCTTGGACAATCATAATTGTAATACAATTAATACATTAGTAAATATACAGAAAATAAAATAATTATTAACTTACATAATAATCTTAACATAATTAAAGTACTTCTTAATCAACTCCTATCGAGTCGTAACGAATTTTTTGGTTCTTAACTTTAAAAAGATTTTTCATACTTAACGAACAAAGTGAACAATTTTTGTCCACTGTTTCTGGAAGATCCCAAGTATTACTATATTATTAACACCAAACTGAGAAATTAAACATAAAGATTTTGGACCGATATTGCAAGTTTCAAAAACTCTTCGTCCAATATTGTCTTCTTTTTTTTGTAAATATAGAAATCACGCTCCAAATTTGTGCATTCGATCGTTCGAAGAATTCCTCGCTTCCAGTTAATTTTTAATCTTCAGCTTGCTCAATTGTTCGTACAGTTCCTTTGCGCAATCCCAGTTTTCGCCTGCCTGAATATATTCGAGTAGTTTCCGAAGGACATTGCCGATATTAAACGGACCTCTGTTTGCGTAATCCTTATAGTTCTGGAGAGTAAACAAAATTGTACAATCTAATTATATATTTAATATATTAGAGACTGGATAATCAACATTTCAAAACACCGCTTTTGTCGAAGACAGAAATCATTAGAAAATTAAGATTTTTTAGTGATCGTATCGATCATGGGCCAATTATATTCATTTTCTCAGCTGTATCGGAACTCACCGTTAGCACTTCTGCAGATTTATCCAATTCGATGGCTCTAACAAAATATTTTGCAGCGTTTTTCTCATCCTTGATTCCCAAATACGCCTGTCCGATATGCAGAAGCAACAATTGATAAGTCGGTTTGTCGCCATTCCTGTAGCGTTCTTCGATACTCAAGAAATAAGATAAAGGCTGGTAATTTTTATCCAAACGCATGGAACAGGATATGTAAGACATTTCTGCAGGAAAGTTCCCATTTTTACCCGCCTCCTTGTAGTATTTCATGGCTTCCTGTTCAATCGAAGACCAACATCGCATCCAATTAGATTCTTATGTCATGAAAATGCGTTTGAGGATCCAAGGTTCCATGGATACTCGTACTTACCAGGTCTTTCCCAGTAGCCTGCATCAAGATTCCAGTGTAATGGAGGTACATGGACGTTTCTCCCGAAATCGCCCTTGCCCTTCTCAAGCAGTTTTGAGCCAACGGAATCTTTTTCGACCTTATGAACCCTAAGGCGAGTCGAAGAAGAATATAGGAGCTGTTCGAATGCATTTTATACACATACTCGTAGGATTTGTTGCAAGACTCTCTGTCTCCAGATTCTCGATACATCTGAGCCAAGAAAATGCCAGTGATCGGATTCTGGGAGATCGAGAAACTTTGTCGGAAGGCTGCTTTCTCCTCGTCGGAGAAAGGTAAGCCCGTTTTACGTCGAATTCGTCTCAAGTTCTTCCCGATGATAAAATGCCACATCGCGTTTGTGGGATTCTCCTTAATGGCCTCTCTGGCTAAGGCGAGCGCATTCTTGCTGCCGCTCATGCCGAATAGCGACCATGCGACCGCTTCGCAGCCCATCAGGATACCTCGTTCTTCTCTCTGAAATTCCAGAGTCAGTAGTGGCTTCGCCATGTGCTCCGGTAGCTTCGTAAAGCCTGTTTCAAACAGGTGATGGGAACGCGTGGCTTCGACGATGTACTCTGACACTCTCAAAGTGTTTTTCCATTCTGCGTCTTCTCCGTGCCTGTAATAATTTTGAGTTTTAATTATTCATTTTATTAAACGGAATGAATACGAGTGTACGAATTGATTTTTTTCTGATATGCAATGACTCGAACGGGGAAACTCACTTTTCCACTAGGTCACGGTAGAAACTGTCCAGCTCCACCAAGATTAGTTTAGCAGCAGTCATATCCTTTTTGAGAGTCTCTCTATAGACACTCACAGTTTTTCGCATGATTCCATACAGAGGGAAGAACTCCTCCTCTACAACTTCGTCTTCTTTCGTACATTCCAGGAAATCCGTGAGGACAATTTTCTCCATACCCCAGGTGAAGGGGCAACTTAGCGTTTCCAGGAACTCTTTGTTGGTGATCATCTTCAATTTTGTGAAGGTAACTTACTCTACCGAAAATTTGTTATTTTCAGAAGTATTTCTTTTCGTTTAATCAAAAATGCTCCTTTTTTTGTTTACCAATATTTTCTATTTAATCACATGTGTATTTTAAGGTGACATAAAATTCTTTTCCACTGATATTCTACAGCTTGGTGTTGTTATCAGCAACTTGTCGCCTGTAACACTCATGGAAATACAATCCGCCTTTGTTATAAATTCTGGGAACCCCCTTCCCTGATAAAAACAAATATAAATATGCTCATAAATTCGTCAACAGTCTATGGTTTATATAAAACTAACAACTGAATATAGTGAGAATATTATAAGCGGGAAAATATAATATAGAGATTTATGATTAGAAAAAAATCATGGCGTTTTGTAAGATTGAATTGTTGTGACAAAAAGTTTGACTCCCTTTTTTCATTCAGAAATTCATATTTTAGATAAATAAATACGTAGATAATTGAGGGAAAATCGTAGTTAGCAATATAGTAAATACTGCTCCGGAAAATATTTGAATATTGGTATAATTATTTTTTTAGTCTTTTATAAAATTTTTCTAGAGAGATATTTATAGTAAATATTATAGTTATATTAAAAATATAGTAAATAATATACTTATATTAAAAATATATACTTTTATTGAAAAAAACTACAATATAAAACCAACTTTTTTATTCTCAGCTTCAAAGAAAAATCTTTCGATTCGTGACAAAGCCGAAACCAGCAAGAAAATAAAAACAAATCACTATCTTCCAGTTCCTTCCATGGAAGAAATCAGCTTCGTAATCTTTGAAATTTCTTTAACTTTTACGTTTCTTCTTCTTGCTGCCTGCAGCTTTCGGACCGACTGGTTTGGTGGCATTCAAAATTTCCTGCTGGGTTACTTGGGTCTCTTCGTGGACTGGCTCAGGTTTTTTCCGGTATTTCGTCAGGGCTGCTGGAGGAGAGAACTCGATTTCCATGTCCGAGGCTGTGGAACTGGAGTATCCGGAGGCATCATCCTTGTTCTTTGTTATCTTAAACTGCATCGGTTTCACGGTATTCTGTAATTGAGGACTTTCTTCGATACCCTTCCTTATCGGATACATGGTCACATAGTAAACCCCATCCTTGCGATGAATATGCAAAGTAGGAGGCAACTCTACTTCGTTGCCTCTGGGATCCTTGCTTTTCGATCGCTGACTCCTTGCGATCGAAGCTGAACTCCTCATTCTCGAGGTACTGCGACCTTTGGGGGTGCTGGCTCGAGTCTCGATGGATGTTTCGTTGTCGAAAGCTTTCGCCTCCATCAGGAGCTCGTACACGTACTTGGAAATCGCTCCGGGTCTCCAGCCCAGGCGGGGTCTGAACCTCCCCAGCAAGGACCTAGAGTTCCAAAGCCACCCCATGTTTGGGGGTACCCTCATCCTTAAATCAAGGCAGTTTCTGTGTCCGTAGCAGATGCCTGGCAACCTCCTGGAGATCATGCGGACGTGCCTTCTGATCCTCCTGGGCACTTTCACCGAGTCTTTATAGGTTCGTCGATGTTCCCCGTAGACGCGTCTCATGAGCCTCTTCCTGTGCTCTTTGCTCTCTGTCGAGAAGAACCCTCCCATCGGAGACATATGTTTGCTTCGAACATTCCCAATTATGACTGGAGTCTCATTCGGCTTCACTTCTGGACCTTTTCCTGGAAATTTTTTCCTCCTAGATTTGCAGGTAGGCTGTTTGCAAGGACCTTTCTCCTCCTCGTTCGCAACAGGATGAACAGGTTCCTGATCCTTGGGCTTATCGACTCTCTCTTCCTTCTTCTTTGCTTTCGAAAAAATGGTATTCGGTTGAGAGATACCGGTGCTCTTCGGAACGACAGTCGCTGGAAGGTCGTTCAGAGCCATTAGTAGAGTTGGCGACTTGGCTTCGAGGGATGTTCTCATCCGACTGGAAGGTTCGGGGGCTGAAGTGTCCTCAGCTAGCTGGGAATCCGGTTTCCTCATTGGACAAAAATTGGGTGGTTTCCTGCGACCGAAGTAAGGACTCTCGGAAGGATCCATCAACCCAAGTCCAACCATTCCTGGTACCCTTCCGATGGAGTCCACGAACTCCTGAGTCTCCTTGAAAGCCCTTATGAGGCAATCGGCGCCTAAACACGGCTTCTTGGAGCAGAATTTTGGTCCGGAGGATGGCTCCTCGTTGTCGAAACAACCACAGCCACGTTTCCTCGTGAACTCGGTCGTAGTGGAGCTGTGTTTTTTCTCCAAACCGCTGAACAGGGTCTTGATTTTCAGATCCTTCTCCTGCGGAGGCCTACACGTGATCCTGCCGATCGGTGGGATACAAGCACCTCCTGGAATGTTTTGGAATCATGAAATTTGGAGGATAGAAAAAAAAGGTCCTCGTGCGAAGACACTCGTACCTCCTTCGTCCAATCCGCAGCCACATCCTCCGCCACCTCGCAGCCTCATGATCCTGCAGTCACCCGCAGGAGACTCCTGTTTCCTCCAGGAGCTTCCGGAACAGCAGTTTCCAGTGTAACAAGGCCTCGATCGATCTCCGCCATGGTAATCCCTAGCAAAAGGCTCCAGAGTCCTCGATCCTAGACAAAGGCCCCCCTTGCACCCAGTTCCTCCGCAAGGCTTATTCCCAGTGAGGCGTTTTAGGAAATTCCCATTTCCTTCGCAAATGCAGTAAGGAGTCGTGGGACTGAAATCGATTTTTTCCTTCTCCTTTTCTTCTCGAACAACAGCTACTGGAGTTTTCTTTTCGAGGAAAATTTCAGCAGGACCTCCATCCTTCTTCGTCAGCTGTTCGCACACTAGTTTCAGTCCCACTGCGCTTTGTGCCCTCGCCGAAGGGTTGATCTCTGGTAGGACTACTCCCTCGGGGAAGCAGCTCTTGTCTTGGAAGTATTCCAGTTTCTTTGTGGCCTCTTCGATGCTCGCTGGGATTCGGAAACACCTAAATTCATTCGCGGAGCCAGAATTTTTGAAAAGAAAGGATCCGTCACAGTTCAGAAATTCCATGGAGACTGACTTGCCCAGGGGAACTATTCTTAACGAGAGGAATATCCTGCCTGCAGGTTTATCTCTGTCGACTAGATTATAAGTGTTCGTTAGGATATAAGGTTTTGGTAAATTCTTCTCGTTCGATGCCATTGCGATCTGGTCGCATTGGCAATCTGGTAGAATTATCTTCGCTGCACAGATCGGAGGGTTCTCGACAGTTTCCTCGCCGCAGTCAGATTTCTGAATTGTTTCGTGTAACGTTAAGGACAGAGGTTCAGATTTTATGATTCGCAGCAAATCACTGGGTTTCTTGGTAAAGACGTGGATTTTCCCAGCAGCCAATTTTAGGATCCCATCCTTGGGGATGGTCCGGTTGGTCTTCTTCTTGAACCCGTTTCGTTGGATGAGGAATTCCGGGATATCGGAGAGCTTCAATCGGATATAAAATTCCGGACTCTTAACAATTTCGTGCAATTTGTTTGGGAAGAAAGTTATTGTATCGATATACAGATCCAGCATGTAAAGTTGCTCTTGCTTCGAATGTGAGCAGAAACTCATAATTTCCAATTGAAATCGGTGGTATCTGTAAATCAGTAACACTTGGGAAATTTTGCGGTTTTTTTAAATTAATTTTTTGACAGTTATTTATTGTCATGACAACCAGCGTTCTGTTTATTAAAAAAATACTTATCAAATAAGCTGATTGATCCTCTTAGTGAGAAATCTGCCAGTTATCGATATTTTTGGTAATAAATAATTATTTTAGAACTATTGATTTAAAAAAATTGTAATTTTTTAGTAGCAATTGGTATTTTCCAGAAACTAGAAATTATTTTCAAGTAGAAATTGGTGTTTTCTAGGAACTAATAATCATCTTCTACATAAAAATAGTTTTTGCACGTAATTGGTAATTAAGATTAGAATGTCAGTAATGGAGATATCCATTTTATTCCAAATATTGGGTAAATCTGGAGTTGCAGGAATTTAGATGCTTTCAAGTTCTTCTAAGAAAGATTTGCATTTCCCTTTTAGAACTTTTACGGCTTCGATGAAAAGCGTCCCAGGAGGCAAAGCCCCTACAGACTCCACAGTAACTGAAAATAATAACAGAATCGATTTCAGACAAGAATTTGCAAATTTTAGTATTTTTTTATAGAAACGATCTCTTAAATAAAAAAAATTAAATAAAATTTGATTAATAAATTAGAAAATGAATGAGAAGAAATTCAATAGGATTCAGTAATTATGATTTTTTCAATAATTTGAAAATATCTTACATATAAAATGATCCGGTACTCGAGTAAGCTGAACGCAATCTTTGAGATCGTCGTGTCGAAAAACATTGCGGGAACAACTATCGTATCGGGCACTTTTGACTCTGGCCTCCCGAGACTCCGGGTGCCCCTTTTTCGTCTCGACGACTTCTATCACACCGGGGCTAAAACACTTTTGTAGCCGATCTGCCATTTCCCCTCGTACCGGTTTCACGATTTGGATTTCTGGCAAGATTCTGTAACTCGCTGTGGCTGAAAGAAAAAAAAAGAGTAATATTATAAAAAGGATCCAGGATTTAATTATTTTCATAAATAAAATAATTTCCATAAATAAAAGTACGAACCAACAGGCGAAAATTTCGCATGATCCTTTCCGATCCCTTTTACGGCGTGCATAAAGGCGTGGATTTCATGTCCAGGTCGCATTTTGCATACCAAGATGTCGGGTTCGAGGACTCCCAATTGCTCTTCTCCTTTCGGGTAAATTTCTGCTTGTCTACCGATCGGAATCCATTTGATGTCTTTACTGTAAACTGGAACAATATTTAATTTTAATAATATTTGATTTTAATAGTATTTTTATTATTTTGTTCTTAATTTTAAATTAATGAATTTCTTTTGATTTGAACAATGTTCAATCAAATTAAAAAAATTACAAATTTAGTTTCAATATAATTCGCGTTTAAATTAAGAAAAAAAATACAGATTTTTGAATTCAAAATAAATGAAGCTAAAATTTATTTTCTTGTTATGATCATGAATTTTTCCAATATATTATTTTGCATTGTTTTTAGTTTACCATTATTGTTCCTATAAATATCCTCTGGTCTCCTAGAGTCTTTCGGCGCTTGGGTATTCCAGGTACACGTGATTTTGATTTCGTATCGTAGAGTATCTTGGTCGCTAACTTCGTCTTCCCCTTTATTGGAATCCGATGGGTATTCGAATAATCGAGGATCCGCTCGAAGTGGTATTAAACCTAATCTGCAAAATTTGGATTCAATTACTTATCGGATTCATCATAATGTTAAAAAAAAAAGTATTTGAATTTTCTACTTAAGATTTAAGAAAAATTTTAAGTATTTTATGATAATTTACCTATGGGAGAGAACTTCGTCTTGAATGAGACTGGTATTGTTGAGGATATAAACCTTTTCTATCGCCATAGAAGGAACTTCGCTCAGCAGGATTCTTCTGTAGGCATTCGCAAGAGCTGCGGAACAACCGATTAAATCGAATTCCAGTTCTCTTCCGTCGTTTGATTCTCTTACGATTTGAATCTTGAATTTCTGGGAAACACAAAGTAAGTTATCGATAACGGTTTATCGTTACGTTGAAAATTCAATTTTTAATAAACAATATATAATTTTTAAATAGATAAAAAAAACACGATAAATAAAAATGATTGAAAAAATTACTTCTTTGAAGTTCTCTAAACTCCATACGTCCATCGACTGGTAGCTCGCATATTCCGAGGCCTGAAAAATTAGGAAAAAGGACACGAAATATTTATAAAACAATAATTTCAAAAACATAACCTAGAAATACTCGCTTTCGAATCTTACGTTTGGAATTCCGTGTTCCTCCAGAATCACTCTGGACTTATTCGAATGCCTATCCATGTCTGTTTCCAAAATTTCACTTCTTGGAACTTAAAGAAACCTCGATTTCGAAAAGAAAATCCTCCAAGTGATTCCCGATGTGTACAAACATAACCTCCTGATCACTCCAGGTACGCTATTTTTGAGGTTATGTTCCCCACACGTGCCCATGTCTCCTATGTTTGTGTGGAACGCGACTGGAACTGAACCGGGTGTCAGGTAACACTAGGTTGATTCTCTGGGAAATGTTCAAACTAAAAATAATAAAATATTAATAAATAATAAAATAGATATTCCTATTATATTACACATTACTATTACTATTAAACACTATTATTTATAATAAAATAGAGATATTTTATTTATTTCAGGTTTTTGCGGCAACTTGGTTCTCGTTCCAGTCTCGTTTCAGAATTCAGACCCTCGAAACTGGGAATTCCCCACTACGCTGCCAGACTCGCGCATGCGCAAAGGTTTAAGTGTCAGGAATGGGAAAGGGAATGAGCGCCGGTGTTGGTCACGTGGTATGGAAAAGCGCGCAACAGGTAATGGAACATCACCTCAAAAGTGATACGATGTAAACAGACTATTCATTCATTTATTCATTCGTTGTTTATTTATTTATTTGTTTACTTATTGCAGTTCGCACAGTGATATTCCTCGTTGATGAGGTTTCGCGAACCAAGAGTTGATGGTTCGTGGTCATGGCAACTTTACAGAACACGGGAAAGTTCCGGCCCGAAAGGACCGAGAACGCAAAGAAAAGATTTGGAGCGCAGGAAAATGTTAACCGGTTTGTAATTGACAAACTCCTTCATAAGTTGTATTATTGCGTTAAATTGCATTACATTGTATTTATTAGATTGTTATAATTATTATAATATTAGATAACAACCTCATTTCAAGTATAATTAATGTTAAATTATATCAATTTTTATACTAAATAGAACAAATAATTATAAATTAATTAACAATTTACCAATGGCTAGCTTATTAATCGGCTTTTTGTCGCCAACGTCTACCGACCGATAGCCTATTAATCGGCTTTTTGTCGCCAATGCTTAACTCATTCGAGACGACGATTTTTTTCGAACATGGTTCCCAAGAGCAAAATTTTATTTTTCTTGCCGAGGCTATAAGACCGGTTGCACACCAGGTGTGCAATATTGAACATTAAATTTAACAATAAAATAATCATTCTTATTATCAGAGAAAATACAGCGGAGAGCCGTTTGAATCTCGCCAAGGAAAATGCCAGAGTCGACGCTCTGTATGGATTCCACCGAGTCACCGATGTTAAGGAAAGGATTGGATTCCTCATTAACATGCACACGGTAATACTCCAAAAATCAAAATGAATATTTTTTCTTATTTTCAGAATGAAATTAACCATTTCCGCTCCTAGGAAATTGCTCGTTACATGTAAAATGTCCCCTTACGGGAAAATATTAAAGTGCAAAAACTTTTTTTTCAGGCTGATATCGTCGAGGAAGATAAACGAATAATCAGTGGAGTGGATTACTATTTTTTACAAGACGACTGCAAACGTTTCAAAGTATCGGTGCCCTTTCATCCCTATTTTTATGTTCTGTGTCGAAGAGAGACTTTGGACGAAGTGTCGACGTTTCTGAGTAAAAAGTACAATGGAATCGTTACTAAAATTCAAACTGTATCGAAGGAAGACTTGGATTTGGTAACGATTAATTTTAACGGCATATATTTACTTTAATCCTTTTTTTATTAGAAATTTATATTTATTCAATTTTTTTTTGGTTGCTTTACAGCCGAATCATTTAATCGGGTTGAAGCAAAGATATTTGAAGTTATCGTTCGCAAACACCATTGACATGACGAAAGCCAGAAGGGAGATTATGAATGCCGTTAAAGTCAATAGAGAACGCGAGAAAAGTAACACTTTTTATAAAGATTTGCTGGCATCTGCTTTGAATCCATACAAACAGGTGGAACGTCAGAATGCACCTGTGGATCATATGGATAATATTTTGGATATTCGGTAATTATAGAAATTAAAAAATTTTTCTCTTAATTTAAAATTTTAATTATATGCTTTATTTTCCAAAGGGAATACGACGTTCCGCATCACGTTCGAGTGTCCATAGACACAAAAATATGTGTGGGTGCCTGGTATTCTGTAAAAACTAGAGGCACCGAGTTACCAATTATCACCCGAAGGGAGGATATCATCGTTCCACCGGAACCCGTTGTCTTGGCTTACGATATCGAGACCACAAAACTCCCATTGAAATTCCCCGATGCTAACACCGATCAGATTATGATGATCTCGTACATGATCGATGGTCAGGTATAATTTTTTTCACTCATTCTTTTGGTTCTATATTTTAAGGTACTTTTTCTAATTTTTTTTTGGACAAATTATTCTTTTCGAAATCAATGAAATTTTTTATCTAAGCATAAATAACAAAAAATAATGGCTTTTATCGCGACTCGATAATTAATGCGAATAATTTGTGTTGTTCGAATCCAGGGTTTCTTGATAACAAACCGAGAAATAATCTCGAGTGACATCGAAGATTTCGAGTATACTCCGAAACCAGAGTTTGAGGGTTGTTTTACGGTTTTCAACGAAGTCAATGAAAAGGCTACGATTCGGAAGTTCTTCGATCACATCAACGAAGTGAAACCGCATATCTTCGTGTCGTACAACGGAGACTTCTTCGATTGGCCTTTTGTCGAAACCAGGGCTGCGATTCACAATATCGATATGAAATATGCCATCGGATTTTCCAAAAATCGCGAAGGAGTTTACGCGAGTCGACCGGCCATTCACATGGATTGTCTTTGGTTCGTAAGAAAAAAAATTTGATTTTCAATACAAAAGAAGAATCCGCGTTAATATTTTTTATCTTTATTATTTTTTATTTATTTATTATCTTTTTTTTACTTTTTTTCCCTCCCAAATCAGTTGGGTAAAAAGAGATTCGTACCTTCCCGTTGGCTCCCAAGGCTTGAAAGCCGTGGCCAAGTCCAAATTGAGATACGATCCCGTGGAATTGGATCCGGAAGATATGTGTCGACTCGCTTCGGAAGATCCAGAGACTCTGGCCAATTATTCGGTCTCCGATGCTGTTGCTACTTACTATCTTTATCACAAATACGTCCATCCATTTATATTTGCCCTGTGTACGATCATCCCGATGGAACCCGATGAGGTGACATGATTATTATTTGATATTGCAATTTCTCAGATTTATTTCGCATTGATTTTAAATGGAACTTGGTGGAATTTGGAATTCTACAGAATTTTATTCGTAATTTAAAAGAAAATATATTACTTATGTTCTTCTTTTATTATTTAGTTAAAAATCAAAATTCTTTCTGTCATTTAAAAAATGAATCCGACTTTCCAGAATTCTCCTAAATTTCAAATATCGATTTTACATTTTTAAATTATTTCTTCGCTTTGAAATAACAAGTCTTTTTAAATTCTAACTTTTTCCTAATTCCAATTCGCATTTTTTTCATATAAAAAATATAATTTTACAAATCCATTTAAAGTTTACAAAAATTCTTCTCTTTCAGGTTCTCAGAAAGGGTTCGGGTACCCTGTGCGAGTCCCTATTGATGGTACAGGCCTTCGAAGCGAACATAATATTTCCGAACAAACAGGAAACGGAATTGAACAAATTAACGAGCGACGGGCACTTGCTGGACACGGAAACATACGTTGGCGGGCACGTGGAGGCCCTGGAATCCGGGGTCTTTCGTGCAGACATTCCGTGTAGATTTAAAATCATACCGAGTGCCATCGACGAATTGGTTTCAGGCGTGGAAAGTGCCTTGACCCATGCGATTCGAGAGGAGGAGAAGGTACCGATAGAATTGGTCACGAATTTCGACGAAGTCGCCCAGGATATCAGGCAGAAATTGTTGGCTTTGCGAAATCAGCCGTTACGATTGGAAAATCCAGTGATTTATCACCTCGACGTCGGTGCCATGTATCCCAATATCATCCTGACGAATCGGTTGCAACCTTCCGCCATGGTTGACGATACCGTTTGCGCTGCCTGCGATTACAACAAACCTGGAGCTCTTTGTCAACGTAAGATGCAGTGGATGTGGCGAGGGGAACATCGTAAGTTGTATATTTTCTATGGAAAAAAAAATAAAAAAATAACATTGATATTTAAAAAAAATTGTATTTCTAAAATAATGTTATTTTCCAGTACCAGCAACGGCGGGAGAGCTTCAGCGAATAAGGCAGCAACTGGAGACGGAAAAATTCCCACCGAAGTTCCCCGGAGGGCCACGAAGGGCCTTCAATCAACTCACCGCCGAAGAACAAGCCTCGTACGAGAAGAAAAGACTCACCGAATACTGTCGCAAAGCTTATAAAAAAACCAAAGTCACGAAAATGGAGGAAAAAACTCAAACGATTTGTCAGAAAGAAAATTCCTTTTACGTCGACACGGTCCGTGCTTTTCGAGACAGGCGGTACGAGTACAAGGGATTGACGAAAGTCGCGAAACAACAAGTGGCCGCTGCTGTCGCGAAAAACGACGCTTCGGAAATTAAAGCTGCCAAAAGTCGAGAAGTTCTTTACGATTCCCTGCAATTGGCTCATAAATGTATTTTGAATTCCTTCTACGGTTACGTCATGAGAAAGGGGTAGGTACAATTTTTGGATTTGGATTCTCCCTAACTGGATTTTGGTAATTTTTAATATGCAAATTAATGGAAGGATACGAAATTTAATTAAATTTTTTATAATTACTTTTACCTTAAAATTAATAATAATTTTTTTCGCAGGTCGAGATGGTTCAGCATGGAGATGGGTGGGATCGTGTGTCACACTGGTGCGAAAATAATTATGAAAGCTCGAGAAATCATCGAACAAGTCGGACGCCCGTTGGAACTCGATACCGATGGAATCTGGTGTATTTTGCCTTCCTCCTTTCCGGATAATTTCGTCGTAACCACGACTCACGCGAAGAAGAAAAAAATCAACGTGTCATATCCCAACGCCGTACTGAATTTCATGGTGAAGGTACGAAAAGTTTGTTAATAATTTGGATACTATTTTTATAACGATATTTTTTTATCGAAATTTTTTGCAGGATCAATTTACAAACGACGTCTACCACGAGTTGGTGGACAAGGAGAATTTGATTTATCAAATTCGCAGCGAAAATTCGATTTTCTTCGAGGTGGACGGGCCCTACCTGGCCATGGTGTTGCCGGCAGCCAAGGAAGAAGGCAAGCGTTTGAAAAAAAGATACGCCGTATTTAACTTCGATGGAAGCCTGGCGGAACTCAAGGGATTCGAAGTGAAACGTAGAGGAGAGTTGCAGCTCATCAAAATTTTCCAGTCTTCCGTTTTTGAGTCGTTTCTGAAAGGCAAGAGTTTGGAAGAATGTTATGCATCCGTAGCGAAAGTTGCTGATTATTGGCTCGACGTTCTTTACAGCAAGGTGACCAAATTATTCGTATACTTATGAAATATCCATAAAAAGTAATCCAAAAATATTTTATTTATTCATTTAAATAAATATGGAAGAGAGTAATTCATTTTTCTAGGATATTTTTGAATCGTTGATGCAATTATTATGATTATTATAATTTTTTTTTGGAAATTATTGGATTGGCGACTGAGCAATTGCAAATTTTGTCATTTAATTTTTTTTTGCAAAACTTGTCTAAACAATTTAGGATTATTTTATAAAAGTACGACGCTAATTGATACTCAATTTTTTTCAACCACAGGGTGCTAATATACCAGACTCGGAATTGTTCGACCTCATTTCCGAGAACAAATCCATGTCGCGGAAACTCGAAGAATACGGGACTCAAAAATCGACTTCGATATCCACCGCCAAACGTTTGGCGGAATTCCTCGGAGATCAGATGGTCAAGGATGCTGGATTGGCTTGCAAATATATCATTGCTAGACGGCCACAAGGAGCTCCCGTTACAGAACGGTAAAATCTTTGGGGGAAAAAAAAATAGAAATGAAATAAAATAATCTATGTGATTTTTTTTTACTGTCGGGTATTGAAGTTATTTTCGATAATCAAATGCCTTCCTTTTTTAGAGCAATTCCTCTGGCAATATTTCAATCGGAAGCCAGTGCCAAAAGGCACTATTTGCGCAAATGGCTGAAGGATCCGAGCCTGGAGAGTATCAATATTCGTGACATCCTCGATTGGGATTATTACATCGAGCGATTGGGAAGCTGCATACAAAAAATTATTACAATTCCGGCAGCTATGCAAGGCGTGAGTAACCATGTGTTATAAATAATATAATGAAAATTATAAAAAAAGCATAAAAAGATAGTAAAAGAGATAAAAAATATAAATTTATGGTAAAAAAAAGGACGAAAATATAGTAAAAATGATAAAAAATAAAAATTTCCCTTGCTGCAAAATCTAAGAAAAAAATTATTCTGTTTCCGCAATAGCTGTTGAATCCGGTACCGAGAGTGAAACATCCAGATTGGTTGCACAAGAAGATCTTGGAGAAAAGTGCGACGAAGAAACAACGGAAAATGAACGAAATGTTTCCGGTGATACAGAAACCGAAGAACACCAGCGACGACGAGATGGAAACGGAGGATGAAAATACGAATAATGATTCTTGTGACATCGAAGACGTTGCTGGTTCGTCCTCGGATGTATTCAAGAGACCTTTGCCGGTTGTTAACAAACGGAAGCGACAAAATAGGTCTTCGTCCGAGGAGGAAGACCTCGAACGTGGCAAAAGTTGGCTGGAAGTTCTGGGAACACCACCTTCTTTGGGAACCACTAAAGTAGGTTGTGGACTTTTTTTTGTTGTAATATTTATTTATGCTCGATCAGGGCTTATTTTTATTTATAACGATTTTTAGTGAGAATTGATTTTTTGTTTATTGCTAAAAGTATTTAATTCGCTTATTTTTATACACATATATTTTTTTGTTTTAATTTTTTTTCCAATTTATTTTCTAATAAATTTCTTTTCCAATCAGGAAGAACTTTTAGTTTGGTTGGAATATCATAAGAAAAAATGGGCTTACCAAATCGAGCAACGCAGATATACGAGACGTTCCAAGCGCACTAGGCTCACGGATTCGACGGAAAAAAGCTACGGAGTTACGAGAAACACGAATCTGAGCACCCTCGGGGGATTTTTACGAAGATCTCAGCAGAAATTGTTTACAACCCCTTGGCAGATTATTCAAGTATGAAAACTTTCTCTTTTCTTCAACGAAAGTTTTACTGAAATTTTTTAGAGGAACTACATTTCTAGCCCAATTTATAAAAATTTAACATTTATTTTAAAATAAAAATTAAATAAAAAAATATTGATTTTAAAATAAAAATATTTAGTTAAAAAAATAAATTAAAATTGGATGAATGACGTGATGAAATTGATGCTGAATCTCTTGTATCTAGATTTCCGAAACGAACGAGCCGGGAATGTTCCGTTTATGGGCCCTCGTCGACAAGGAAATGCATCAACTACGTTTAATCGTACCTCGTATATTTTACGTCAACACTCGCAAACAGAGGGACGATCCTGGACCGAAGGAATTGTGGAAAAAGTGTATAAGAATTCTGCCAAGATCTCGTCCCATGTACAATTTGTACAGATACTCGGTACCGGAGAGTCAGTATCAGCGACATAGTCAGTAAGTGCGCAAAAGAAATTTTGCTTTTGTACAAAAATAATTTTCTATATTCTCAAAATAATATATATTTTTTTTCCTAACACCAAAAATTGGGAAATTAATAATTGTTTTTTTTTCCTCGACACCACCGCATTATAGGACCTTGATGGAAGATCTGACGAAACCGGAAGTGGAGGGAATCTACGAAACGCAAATGTCCCTGGAGTTCCGTGCGATTTTGCAGCTGGGATGCATCTGCATGGTCGATAAGGAAGCTGCGCGTAAAATGGCAGATGGAGCGGATACTTTCCACCTGGAGCAGTTGAATTTCAAAACCGTCGCCGTTCAGCCTTATCTCAAAGACGTGGGTGCATTTCTCGAAAAAATGCGAATTCGAATGTGCCAATTAATCTCACGCTCAATTCCATAATTATGAATTTTAACCATTTTTCTATTTTTCAGAACGCCGCGATTAACCGAATTTTCCTGTACCATCACTGGGCTTCGAATCGTCAGCGATCTCTGTTTGGATTGTTTCTGAGTCCGAGCAAAAGAGCGCACATTTTCGTCCTGGACACCGTGAAAACCAATCAAATGCCGAATTTGAATTCCCTATATTCGGCAGAAAAGAATTCGATGTAAGTGAATCGTGGACTTAAATTGTTTCGTTTCAAAATTATTTTACCGATTTAAGGAAATGCGAGAACTGGATTTGACCAAATTTTTATCTCAATTTTCCGCAATTTTCGAAAAAATGGATGAAGGTTCGAAAGCTCTGAGAAAATTCACTTTCTCTGAAGGATTTAATTAAAAATTTGAAATTCGAAAATTTCTGTAGTTATTTATATTTTCTTTTCGAAAGATTTGTGAAATTTAAATAATACTAGCATATTTAAAAAATAATATCCATTTTAGAAAATACTTATCCAATTCTTTGAATTTATTTCAGAACAAACAACGATGGCGATAGCAGTATTGCAAATTATCCGGAATCAATGCAGTTCGATATTAAAGTGGAGACCAGTTTCCAGCAAATTTGTCGATCGTTGCAAGCTGCGTTGAAATCCTACAAGAACGAAATGAAAGGAGCTACGATGCTTGTCGTACAAACAGCCATGGGTTGGCACCTTTTTTTAAAATAATTTTTTTAAGATAATTTTAACATTCCCATGAAAGAAATATTTCTTGAAGTTTTGGTTTCCCCATTTTCTAGATACGACAACGTTATTGTCGGAAATGCCATCGTTGAACGAATTTCCGATCGTCGATACCCACTCGAAGGACCCGGAGACTTTGTACAATACCCTGGAATGGCAGCGAGTGGGTTCCAAAGCGATGCTGCAAAGTTATCTCAAGAACGAACAGATCGTAGCTTTGATGACGGAGCAGTGCCGATATTTTCATGCGCCGATTGGAAATATTCCAGCCGATGCAACTTTGTTTGGTGCCGATTTATTCTATGCCAGGCACCTGCAGAAGCACAATATCGTCCTTTGGTGCTCGAATACAAACAGACCCGATTTAGGTGGCAGTGAATATGACGATAATCGGTAGATATTTTAATTTATGTGAACGATTTTATTTAATTTTTTTTTTTCGAAATGAAAAAATTATGAATTTTGACGGTTCCGCAAAATCAAAGCGTCTTGGCCTGGAAAATTTATAAGACATTTTTAATTTTTCAAATTTTTAATTTTTTAAAAAGAAATTCTGGAATTCGGGATTAATTATTTAAAAAAAAAAGAGAGCTAATATTATTTGTTCTACGATTTCAGACTTCTAACAGATTTCGAAGAAGGATCGAGCTGCACCGCAAATAATTCGGGAACTTATTCCAGCGTGTGCGTGGAACTCGAAGTGGAAAGTTTGGCTGTGAACACATTGTTACAATCTCATCACATAAATGATATCGAAGGTGTCAGTTCTTTCGTTGCTTTCAGTAATCCACCCCAAGCTACGCTCCAGGTATTAAAAACTATTTATTTTTCCAATTTGAAAGAAAAATATCATAGTATTTGATAAAAAAGAAATACCCGGGATGTGAACCAAAAAAAGAAAAATATTTTTCTACAGAATCGGAAAATAAGGTTCTAAAATTTAATTCGTTATTATTTTTTTTTTCTGTACCAGGAAATGATTACCGGAGAATCGGTGAATTCTACAATCCCGAGCTACGACGAAACTGCAGTTTGTAGTGCTGCATTTAAAGTTTTGCGAACAATGGTAAATGCATGGTTACGTGACGTCACGGTCTACAAAAATGTGTTTGCTGATTATCAAATTATTCATTTTTACAGGTACTTCTTCCATAATTTTTTTTTATACACTTTTATTAATTTTTAAGAAAAATTTGCAATTTATTGAGAAAAGAAATATACAGAAAATAACTTTGAGATTTTTTTTTCTAGTCCAGGTTGGATATTTGAAACATTTTTAAATTTCTTATCTATTTACAAGAGAAGATCGATTTTACGGTTATCAGAATTTTCGTAATTATAATGATATTAGGTTGTCCCATAAGTCTCTTCCTTTCCGGCTCGTAGTCATACATAGCGTGGCGCGGAAGAAACTTATGGGACAACCCAGAAAATTACAAGATTTCTATTTTTTTAAAAATGGAAATGTCTGGAATCACGATTTAGAATTTGAATTTCCATTTCCAGGTGGTTACGATCTTCACACTCGCTTTTATACGATCCAGCATTGCGTCGAACTCTGCATAATTACATGAAAAAGCTGTTCGTCCAATTAGTGGCGGAATTCAAGAGGCTGGGATCGATCATCGTTTTCGCCAATTTCCATAAAATTATTTTATGTACGAAAAAACGAACCGTAAGGGATGCCATCGGATACGTGGAATTCATCGTCACGGCTATCAAGAACAAAGAACTATTTCACAGCATCGATATTACTTACGTTCAGTGCTGGAGATATTTGGTATGGCTGGACCTTGTAAGTAAACAATTTTTTTAGGGGATTTTTTTCTTTATTAAGAATTGTTTTGATCAAAGAAAAATTGTCAGTGTCCCGAAAATTACAATTCTGTTTTTATTTTTCCAGCCGAATCACGCTGGAATCAAAGGAAAGCTACCGAAGGATTTGGCAGGAAACGTAACTATGGAGAAAGATGCACTGGAGGAAAATAATGGTTCCGGTGACGAAAACGATGATGATGCTGACGAAGACGATGACGATGAGGAAGATGAAGACGACGATGACACGGTACGAATTTTTTTAAGTATTTTTGGTACTTTTGCGTTAATCAATTTTCCAATAATTAGAAATAAAAATAATATGGTCAAATTTTGCGACAGAAATAATTTTTTTTTCGTTCCCAAGCTTGATCACTGTTGCTTTTACAATTTCAGCCCGGGGTGGTGATGAACTGGAATTTGGTGGAATACCTTCCCCAAGAGGCGTCGTGTCAGGCGAGTTTTAATACAACAATTGCCGGTTACGTCAGTGCGATTTTCCAACATATCTGCGAGAACGAAGGAATAAGCATGACTCCGAAACCGAGGAAAAGGCGAAACAGTTCTTTGAGTTTGAATCACACCGCTCCCCTTGGACTGGGTGCTTTGGAGAACACCGCGGAATATGCGAAGAAACTCATTTCTCACGAACTCTCGCAAAAATTGTTCCAGTGAGTTTCCAGTTGATGAGTATAAACAAATTTTTTTTTAGTACCTTCGAATTTTTGCAATTTGAATCAATTTCAAATTCATTTTACGTCTGGAGTATAAATATAAAAATTGAAATGAATTTGGCAATTTTCAGAATCGTGGAGAAAATTCATAAAAAATTGCCGGAGAAAACCTTAAGGAGCGAAGAATTTCCGAATTTGGATATGGATGGACGCGAAAGTATCGTTATCAATCCGTCCTTGGAATTGATTAAAGCTGTTTGTAAGGTAAACAATTGAAAGAAAACACTTTTCTGTGATAATTTTTTATTTAGTATTAAAAAATTTCGATTATTTTTCATGGAACAGGTTTTGTCGCTGGATAAGGAAGTTCAGGACGAAGTCAGTAGCTTGAAAAGCAATCTCTTGTGTCTAATCGGAGTCGGTAGGTTCAGCGATAAAGCCGAATGGAAGGATATTTGCCTGACTTATATTTTATCGGAAGTAACTTGCAAGTCGTGCAATCATACGAGAGATATCGACCTTTGCAAAGACAAGTATCGGGATTTTGAGAATAATAGGTGAGTATTTGAATGAATTATTAATTAAGGGAATTGATTATCGAAAATCTTGCAACGATATCCAGAAATTCAAATATTGAGAATCTGAAAATTCAAATTTGCCAGAATAAATTTTTTAGAAATTTTTTCTATTGAATTTACTCTCACCAATATATATTTTTTGTAATTCGTCAACTAAAAAATACTTTTTTAAAATTAAAAATGACAAATAAATTTCTATATTATTTAAAAACATTTCTATCATAAAATTTACAAACGTCAGTCGAATTTTAATGAATTCCTTTTTATTTTCCAGGCAAATCTGGCGATGTCCCTTATGTGGTGCGCTTTACGATAACTCGGAAATCGAGTTTTCCCTGATCGATACCCTTCATCGAAAGACGATGGGTTACGCTTTGCAGGATTTACAATGCGTCAAGTGCCTCGAAGTGAAACGCGAAAACGCTAAAGACTTGTGCTCGTGCGCTGGTGAATTTCATACCACGATGGCGAAAGACGGTATCGTGAAATTCGTTCAAGTTACAAAAAGCGTGGCGAAAAAGTGTAAAATGGTGTTTTTGGAAGAGATCGTCGAGAGAACGTCGTTATTGAAAGCCACGAAGTAGAGGAACGCCTTATTGGTAACATTCGCCCTTTTTCGCCCCATTCTATTTTTGTATTTATATGAATCGTAATAAAATAAGAGGATTATTCTTTTTTTTTAATAACTTACAGATTATATTTATCGATACATTTGCTACTGCAGTACGGACGATGCTTATCGAGGATCGAGTGGTGATTTCGAAAAGAGTCTTCGCCGAAAACCTCGAGTAAATATGTAACAGCCGAGTTTCGATCGATTTATTTATTAATTGATGTTAAGATATTCTACAGGTAACTGCGAACTTAGTTTTGGCTCAGACCGTCGTCCACCTTGGGTTCTATTTGGAAAAAAACAAAAAATTATTGTTTAAATTCGAGGTACGATTTATCGTTTCAATTTTTTTAAAAGTAACATTCGAACATCGAGAATTGAATTAGACCCAATTCTTTAGCTTCAATTATTTTAGAAATTTCATACCAGGAAATTTGAATTGAGGGAATGCCGTCATATCCACTCCGGGACCGCCTCCGTATTGAGTAGCGGCTTTTTCCAGCTCCGCCTGCCTCTCCTTCTCGAGCTCGGGACTCGGGTCTACGAGTTTCTTTCCGCCGCTGCGATTCGGGAGAAGGGAAAAAAATGGAATCGTTAAATACACAAGTATTATAATTATTATTTTACCGAAGCGGACAATTTCACAGGAATGTATATTATCGGATAGTTCGGAAAGTTTCCGCCGATTTCCTATGGTGGCGAACTTTCCAAACGACCCGATACTAATGCGGAGGACGGAAATTAAAATATAACGACCATCTCAATAATAATTAGAAGGTACTGACCCACTTTTGGATTGGTATTCGCGGATTTTGTCGATGAAAAGTTGCTGAATGGGATCCGAAGCTTTTTGAAGAGCCGGTGCAGCGATTCCAAAGTTACGTTTGACCACCTTGGGTAATCCGACGACGATGTTTTTCATCGACATGTTTGCTGGAAATCGTAATTACTGTTAACGAGTTTAAAATTTTCATCAGTAATTACGTTTTCGAGTTTTTTCGAGAAATTTTCAGAAAAATATTTTTATCAGGGATTTAAGAAAAAGAAAATAGTGAGGTTAGGAAACAAATTATCTTGAATTTCCAAGATCTCAGCAATTTCGACACAAATATAAATTTCATTGGGTCGAATATAAAAAAAAAATTGACAAAAAAAATGACAAAGGAATCATAAAAATCCCGTTTCCAGGATCCACAAAAATGACCAAAAATTATTATGTAATGAGTGTCACCATGATTCCTTGTACGCTCTAACCAAGAACCCTACGTTATTTTCAGAAAACATTAAAGGAAAAATTGCTCGGCAGCGAATAATCCGCAATTGGGTCGACAAAGAATTGCAAGATATCGAATTGTACAAAAATTCTTCGAGGTTTAATTGATTACCTGCAATACAAGAAAAGAAATAGGAAATCTCACCTTTTTGACGAACGATCGACCCTGCTGAGAAAAACAGACGATGTATCAATTGATTGATACCAATTACCAATCCAGCAAGCAGCAATAATGGTAGGATTTTACCGCATGCGCTGTGGTTCGTATCTTAATGCGCATGCGCATGGGAATTTTCTTGAGTGTTTGAATTTCTTCCGCCAATTCATTTTCGCGTTGTAACGTATTGAAAATTCAAAGATAACTTAAAAATACATTTATACATATTTATTTATTTATTAGAAAGTTCTAATATATGCAAAATGCAAGATTGAAAAAAAAATTATGCATTTTTTAAACGTTGCCACCTAATTTTGCGCGGGAAATTTGAAATTTGAAGATAGAAATTACGGTTCCATTACGAAATTTGATACAATTTTACAAAAAAATAACAACAATAATAATAATAATAATAATGGGTAATATAAATTCAACAGGGAAGAGATAATATTTTCCAAAACTGGAATCCCTTTTATTTCAAAATATTTACAATGAAAAATACTAACAATCATTCGTGGAATAGAAAATGCGTAAAATATTTTACTCTGCGCATGCGCCAAATTTCTGCCGACGATTTCTTTATTCAAAATGGCCGCTACTACTGTAATCAACCTCCCATCTCTTTTATGAAATGAACCATTTTTCTGAACATATTTTATTCCTATATTTTATTTCTCTTGGCACATAATTAACACAATTAATAAACTTTTTTTATCAATTGGTACAATTATTGTCCCTACGAGCCTATTATTATTGTTGTTATTATTAATTCAGGGTTGAACAAATTGACATTTTTTGACTCCCGTAGTATTTATATTAGAAAGAGATGAGGAGAAATGAGAGTTTTATCTCCGCCTTTCTCTTTCTCAGCGACTTTCCCCTTCTCTCTCTCTCTCTCAAGACTCAAGTTTACTGACTTTACTCTCCCAAGCGAGACTTGACAGTAGATAAGATACAGTCAATATGGATTTGACTTCGGTGGAAACGGCGGCTGTGCGGGATCATCCGAAAACCATCGACGGCTACGTCGAATATGGAACCGCGGGTTTCCGTACCAGGTAATTAAAATCGCTTGCATCGGAGATTCGAGTTCCTCGAATTTAAACGCAGAAATTTGATAAGAGCAGAAGTCAAAGTAGCGCTAACGGGTAACGTGTCGACTTTCCACGAAGCTCGCGCATGCGCAGAAAAGATATTTCCTTTCGAAATTCGAATCCTTATCGCGCCAAAAATGAAAGTAGGAAACGAACAGAAACGAAATTTGGAATTTCTATTTTCTGCGAAATTAAAAGAAAGGAAAAGTCGCAATTCCTTCGTTCCTATGATTCACGTATGTTCATCATTTCTTATTTTACATGAACAATATTTTTCTGGACAGTTGCTGGACTTTCAATAATCAATAAAATTGCTTCATCTTTTTTAAAATATTTTTTTTTGGAAAATTGTATATTTTTCTTTTTTTCCTTCACAGATCCCATTACCTTGACCATGTTCTGTTCCGCATGGGACTACTCGCAGTCCTTCGATCCAAAATCAAAAAAGGTATATGTCGATAAATATAAAAATTGTTAATATCGATACAAAGCTGTAAAAAACAATAATAATATAATAAAATATAATTAAAAAAACGCTAAAAAAAATAATAACAAATATAATATAATTAAAGTAATATAATAAATAACAACATAACAAAAGTATAATAAACAAAATATAATAAAAAAATACCAATAAACATTTTCCGCAGCGACCATCGGAGTGATGATCACAGCCAGTCACAACCCGGAACCCGACAACGGAGTGAAACTGGTGGACCCCGACGGCGAGATGCTGGAAGCATCCTGGGAGAAGATCGCCACGAGTTTAGCGAACGTTCCGGACACCGAAGTTTCCTCGACGATCCAGAAAATCATAGACTCGGAGAACATCGATGCCACCATCGAGGCCAAAGTCATCATCGGTAGGGATACTCGTAAAAGCAGCGAAGCCCTGTCGAAAGCTGTCATCGCGGGTGTTCGAGCTCTAAATGGAACTTGGCAGGACTTCGGGGTCATCACGACCCCCCAGCTGCATTACCTGGTGGCTTGTACCAACGACAAGGGTGCCTACGGAGAACCCACCCTGGAAGGATACTACAAAAAGCTCGCGGAAGCTTTCCGAAGCAACAGAATCGGTTCGGAGGCTGCGAAGCGAAGGTACAGCGGGAAACTGCAGGTGGACGCTGCGAACGGAGTCGGTGCACTCGCAGCGAAGGAGTTTCGGAAGAAGTTGGGCGACCTGATAAGCTTCGATGTGTTCAACGATGGCTCCGGAGAACTCAATCACTTGGTAATTGATGATATTGGTGATAATTATTTTGAAATTGGTGATATCGGTAGTAATTATTTCTGTAAAATTCTTTTTTTCTTTGTTGGTTTCAGTGCGGAGCGGATTTTGTGAAAGTGCAGCAAGCACCGGCGAGCAATATTCCGATGAAACCGAATGTTTCGTGCGCAAGCATCGATGGGGATGCGGATCGACTCGTATATTACTACACCGATGCTGAAAATAAGTTTCATCTGCTCGATGGAGATCGAATAGCCACACTTGTCGCAGAATATTTTCAGGACTTGATTTCGGAGAGCGAGTTGAGCCTGCGACTGGGATTGGTACAGACCGCTTACGCCAACGGAGGGTCTACGAATTATATCGAGAACGTTCTGGTTCGTATAAACCACCGATGCCATTTTTAGGAAACGAAGGTCGCTTTCATTCCTGAAATTTTTAACGCTGGCAATTGGAATTCAAATTATTTCGAAAATTATCATAAAATCACGCTTTCTCTTTAACTAGAAAGTCCCAGTCGCCTGCGTGCCTACCGGTGTCAAGCATTTGCACAAAAAAGCCTTGGAGTTTGATATCGGAGTGTACTTCGAAGCGAATGGGCACGGAACGGTTGTTTTACAGAAAACTGCAGTGTCAAAAATTCGAGAAGCTGCGTAAGTTGCCGATTATTAATCGATAATTAGTATTTCAAAAATTAATATAATCTTCTAATTAATTAAAGCTTAATAATAAAAATATATAAATATATATAAGTATATATAACTAATATATAAATATATAATTTGCTTCCAGGTCCAAAACCGATACCAGCAAGCAGACAAAGGCGGCTGTGAAGCTTTCAAATGTGATAAACATAATTAATGAGAAAGTTGGAGATGCTTTGAGCGATTTGTTACTGGTGGAAACAATTTTATACGAGAAAGACTGGGACCCTCGTGCCTGGGAGGCATGTTACTCGGATTTACCCAACAGACAACTGAAAGTTAAAGTTCAGGATCGTAACGTCATATCCACCACTGATGCCGAAAGGAAATGCGTTAGCCCTGATGGACTTCAATCGGAAATCGATAAAATCATTGCCCGTTATCCGAAAGGCCGATCTTTCGTGAGGTGAACTTTTTCAAAATTGGAAATTAATATTCCATTGTTGGAAAATGAATTTTCTATTTATTAATATTCCATTTTTGGAAAATTAATTTTCTATTTATTAATATTCCATTTTTGGAAAATTAATTTTCTATTTATTAATATTCCATTTTTGGAAAATTAAGTTTCCATTTATTAATATTCCATTTTTGGAAAATTAATTTTAGCTAATTTTTTTAAAAATTAATTTTCAATATTAATTTTCTACGATTAATATTCCAATTTTTTCACCATCAATTTTTTGCGGTTAATATTTTATCTTTAGAAAATTAATTTTAGCTACCAACTTTTTCCAAATTATCGTGGAATATTAATTTTTCACCGTTACTATTCCATTTTTTTCACATCTTTTTTTTGTAATTTTCGAAATTTTCAATTCCATTGCAAACTTACGGTTCCAGGCCATCCGGCACAGAAGATGTGGTTCGCGTCTACGCCGAAGCGGAAAATGCTTCGGATGTCGAGCGTTTGGCAGCCGAAGTGTGCTTGATCGTCTACAAATTAGCCGGAGGAGTCGGACCGGAACCCGTCCTACCAATTGCACACTGAACGTAATTGCATTCGACGAAAACCGGCTGAAACTCGTTAGGGAAGCCTTCGATCAAAAAGTAATAACAATCTGGTGACGGGGAGAATTTTTTTTTTATATAAATGTATATTTACAGGAACTTTTCCTTGACCGACTTTTTTTTTGGAAATACCACAATTTTACAAAGCGAATTTGGAACTAATGAAAATGTTGGAGATCACAAAAAACTTTCTGGAATTAAATTCCGCGCGTGTCACTGAAGTTTCTCAACGTTTTCGCCACAAAAGTGTAGAAAAACGGAAATTTTCATTGAAAGTAATTTTTTTATCATTTTCAAAATGATAAAAAAAGATTAGTAGATTTTCGAAATTTTTTTCCGAACAAGAAATTGTGGTAATAATTTTTTTTATCATTTTCAAAATAATTTAACGAAAAAATTAGTAGATTTTCGAATTTTTTTTCCGAACAAGAAATTACAAAATTTTGAATTTAAAAAAAGGAATATTAATTGCAGAAAAAAATGATAGAATCAAAAATTGCAATTTTAGTTGCAAAAAATTTCAAAATTTCAAAATTTCCGCTTTTCGAAACGTTCGAAACTTCAGTCGATGCACTTTCGATGCAGTTGCATCGACACGGTTGCATCCAAAAGTGCATGCATAACACGAAAATCCATAAATAACGAGAGAAAACGTTAGAAGGAATTATAATAACAATAATAATGTTATATTACAATAGAGAATCATTGACGTGGGAACAAAGTAAAGAAAAAAGAAGGGGAAAAAGCAGCGATTTTAACTTGGTCTGCAGTTCAACGGATGCACCACTGGATGGGAATTTTCATCGCCGTTGCTGTCGTCACCAGCTGCATTAGCGGAGCCGTCGCCGTCCTCGTTAGCGGTCGATTGCACCGGAAATCGGTATCCCATATTCATTAACATCAATTCGAAGGGATCGCTGTTCATTCTTATCTGATTCGCCGAAGCTGCGTCGCTTAAGTTTATAATCTCCCGATCGTTCACGCTACCGTCCTGAAATTCACAAAATCCGGGTTTTTCATTTTCTTCTTTTTTTTTGAACATTTCGAAATTTTTTAATACTGGAATTTTCAAAATCAGCCATTTCTAAATATTCTAATTCTAAAAATGAATTTTTTGAAAATTAGTCATTTCGAAATTGGGGAACACGAAATTTTTCGGAAGCTAAGGAATATTTTCGAAACTACAAATTTTCAGAATTCCAAAATTCGTAATATACAAAATGACAAATGGCAAATTTGTAAATTACAAAATTACAAAAAATTATAAATTGCAAATTGCAAATTTTTAAATTACGAAAATTGAAAAACTAATCATGCGAAGGAAAAAAAAGGGAAAAAAAATTCGACAAAACTCACTTCCGGTCTTGGACTCCACAATCTGATAACTGGATCAATTCCACTGGTAGCTAATAGGCACGTAGAAGGATGTGGTTGAAGGCAATTAACGATACGCTCATCACCGCGTAAGATACGTACGATATTGGTGTTTCGATCCCAGATAAAAAATGAGCCGTCGTCCGAACCGGCGACTATATATTTCCCGTCACTGCGAAACAGAGAGAATTCATTTAAAAAATATTCTTTTTTTTTAAATCTTCCAATTTTTCGAATTACTTTTTGCATTTGAACAATGTCTCAAAAGTTGAAAAAACGCAGAAAAAAAAATATTTCCTACCGAAATATTATCAAATGAGTAATAATTAATAATAAGTGAAAAATGGGAAAAAATGGAAAAATAAGGGAAAAACTTACTTTCCAAAGAAATTAGCTTCTTTGATATCTGTCGTGGTATTACAGTGACCGCAAAACCTGAGCTTGTAGTCAATGGTGTTACTCCTCCATTCTTTTTCTGACGGCGACAGGGGAAACTCCAAGTACCCCAAATTGGACCTCGTCGAGGAATTCGAGTCATCCATTTCTGCTGAATACGGAATTCACGTTATTAGTTGCAGAAATTAATTCTTTTTTTTTTCTTTCTTTAATTCCAAATTTTATTGGAACTCCAAAACTCTCGATTTCGTTCCTGGATATTGTTTTTGGAATACCTTCGATTTTTATCGATTCCAAAAATTAAAAAAATATACAATTATTAGGGTGTCCCATAAGTTTCTTCCGTCCCGGCTCGAGGTCATAAATAGCGTGGCGCGGAAAAAACTTATGGGACACCCGAATAAATTATATAAAAATTCGAATAATTGAAAATAATTAAATCCGATATAAATTAAAAATTGTGTATCGATATTAAATTCATCACTGATAAGAGACACACCAGATTCGATGGCTTCTTTGATATCCTTTCGAAGGGCCCTGAAGGCGGAGTTCGAAGTGTACTCCGGAAACTTTTCACGGAAATTTTTTATCACTTTGTACGCCTCTTGCGCTCGACTCAGGTCAAAAAGACACCTCGCCATTCTAGAAATAAATTAATTATTTGATTAATCAAACAAAATTTTGAAAACATTTTTCTTCGGAGCTGCTACCGATCTGGAAGACCGAGATCGTAAATAAGCAATTTTCTGATTTATGGAAATTTGTAACTTTAAGGAAAAATATGGAATTTTGAATTTGTAACAATTTGAGTTACTAAAAATTTGGAAATAAACTTTTTACAATTTTTTCTAGGAAAATTACGAATTTTCAAGTTACGTTTGAAATACGAATTCTCATGAGAAGAAAAAATAAACTCAATTTGATTCTAAGCTTGATTAGAAATTTCCTGAAATTGCACTTTCCAGAATTTTTTTAGGAAAAAAGATGTTTCTGAAATTTTTTTATAAAATTTCCAATTTTTAATTCTAACCATACCGGTAGCAACGCAAAAGCAGTTAGGTATTTCCAAAAACCTGAAATGAGCTTTCACGTGTCCAGGATCCAGCAAGAGAGTGACTTGACAGTCGCGTAAAGCTCCATAAATGTCACCGTCCCTGAAAAAAAAATTAAAAAATCAATTAAACTGAAATTCGGTAAATCTGAAAAATCGTTAATAGAAAAAAAGGTACCAATTTCTTTTCATAAGAGCTGCCGCCCGATTGGCATAAAGTACCGATGCTGCCGGAGACAGACCGAATCGATCGATGGCTTTATTATAAAACATAATCGCCAAATTGAACTCTTTCTCCTCGAATGCCTGATTTCCCTGAAACGAGAAAAAGATCATGAATATTTTATTAATATTATTTTTTTTATTAATATTAGCAACAATTAAAATGAATAATTAGTAGCAAAAATTATTTGTGACTGATAATTACAATTTTTTAATGATTTTTTTTAGAATATTCAGTAACAAAAAAATTCTCGAGTTTGGCGCCGGTACAAATCTTTATGTACGACACCAACGTGGTGCCACCGGCGCTTGCCCGATAATTTTCGCATGGCATCAACGTGGTGCCACCGGCGCTTGTTGGATAGTTTTCCCATGGCACCACCGGCGCTTGCCGGATAGTTTTTCGCGTGGCACCAACGCGGTGCCACCGGGACGGCATAGTATCAATAGTTGCTTCGTTACCAATTACCAAATATCGATTATAATTTTCAAATCGTACCCATTCGTATCGCAAACGTACTTGTCTTTTGAGGGATTCGATGAACTCCGGCAAGGCGGGTTCGGCGTTTTCCTTGGGGATATCGTCCTCGTTCGTTTGCATCGCGGTGGCCGAGGGTACGAACCCCAGGACTTTGGACGTGTTCCTCCAGTCGTTGATGTCAAACAAATATATTTGCTCGCCGCCCATGTTCACGAGCAATTCGTTACCTTCGGGACTGAAAGTAACGTATGTCGCGGATAAACTTCTCGATGTTATATCGCGCTTTCGCTGATCCATATCTCGCATGTGCAAATGACCTACTCGACATGACCACTGATAAGACAGGTGACACAGCAGAACCTTTGGGATTACTTTTCAGAAACATGCGACACATACCGGCCACGAAATACTGGACGCATCCTAGGGGTATGTTTTCGTCTCCTCCGCTGAGATCGTCCGAGGACTTTCGCTTCCAGTTTTGGGGCGGAGACGGTGTCATCGGAATCTGCAAAATGAAAATGACTTTCACCTTTCGAGTTTTAAAGAGGAATTTAATTTCCACCCTTTGCGTCAGCCGGTCACCCGTGGCGTGACAAAAGAATAATTCTTGGTATATTTTCAACAGTCGATGAATTAATTATTAATTATGTTATAAATATTATTATAAAAAATAGATTATTTTATATTATATATTAATTATATAACTATAATAATAATTATAATTATATTATAATTATATAATTAATATATAATATAAAATAATCTATTTTCTATAATAATATCTACAACATAATTAATAATTAATTCATCGACTGTTGAAAAGATTATAATTATAGTAATAATTATAATTATAATTATGATTCTAATTATATAATTAAATTTCATTATTAAATAATTATTTTTAAAAAAATTGCAAAAAAAATTGTTTCACAAGAAATATTATAAACAAAAAAAAAGGTTTTTGTCACCTGCGATAATTTGATCATCCGTCTGTCGTACATCCGTACGTAAGGATCGTTGGCACCGACGGCGATGAGCTCGGGTCTCTTGGTATTTACGGAGATGCATTTGGCCTCGGTGAGACGACCGGCGTGATTCACCAGGTTCACGAGCACGTTGTTGCGGTCGTTGGACTTGCACGTGTGCGGCGTGCGAACGTCGTATTGCAAAATCAGACCGTCCTCGGCGGCGCTCCAGAAGAGGAACGGCACGTTCGGGGCCGTACCGATGCGCTTCACGCGTCCGCTGTGGCAATTGCACGCCAGGATCACCTCCAGCGAGGACAGCTCGTGGACCTTCACCCGACAGTCCCCGGCACCGGATACCAACACGCTGTCGTTTGATTTCGGCATGAACTGAAAATTAAAAAATCGATCGATGTCGATTGGTAAATTTAATATTGCTGTTATTGTTAATATTCGTTAATAATAAAATGTGGTTATTATTAATACGTGGTAATTATTGATATTAATATTAATACGGTAATATTAGTTGATTTTTTTTTGTAAAATCATTTAATGTTGCCACGAAATTGTAAAATTGCAGCGACCACTCCGAAGTAATATCAAAAAAAGGAGAAAAGTGCAAAGTGCAAAGTGCAACAAATTATGCGATTTCGATTTTTCTTGCCCTTACCTTTATTGAAAATATATTTCCATTGTGACCCGTGTGCAATGACAATTTTTTCTCGTATTTCACTGGGTCCCAGAGAATTACTCGGGTATCGTCGGATGCGGATGCCAATACCCTACAAGATTATTATTATTATTATTATTATTATTGTTGTTGTATTATTATTATTATGATTATAATAATAATAATAATAATAATAATATACAAAGATGTATGTCCTATATAGGGCCAAGTTTTTGAAAAACCTGATAACGAATGTCTATCGAACTTACTCTCCCGTTTCGTTCCATTCCAGACAATTGACACAACCTTCGTGTCCATCCAATTCCTTTTCCAGTCCCAATCTATGTATATAATTATCGGTGACTTGTAACTTTTGAGCTACCATGTGAGCTGCATTTTCCTGTTGTTATTATTATTATTATTATTATTATTATTATTATTATTATTATTATTGTTGTTGTTATTACTATTATTATAATAGGTAAACAGAAAAATACTCACGTTTATTTCTCGTTGACGTAACAATTCCACCTGGCTCTTCAATCGTCTCTTTCCTTTCCTGCAGAGATTCATTCCCATCCTCATCTCCATTTCCATTTGCATCTTCATTTCCTCTTCCATTTAGGGTTCGGCGAAATTCGGTACCAGTAATACTGCAAAAAAAAGAATTCCATTCGATCGTTTAGCCACTTAGCCGAGTTTGCCGAGTATACTCCTCATAAATATACGTTTTTCCTATACGTCGCCACAGTTAACTGGGTTTCTCGCTTTTCTGTTAAATAGAAAAAAAACTACTGTATTATCGTAATATCATCTATTAACAATCGATCACGAGTTGTTTTCCGAATAACACGGATAAATAACTGGTTCCTGTACTTTTACAAAATCCAGTACGACTCGGGGGGCGACTTGAGTCTCGTTATGCGACCGGAGCTTGCTGAAATACCGTTTCGAAAGCAATAATCAAATACTTTATCGCCAACTTATTGTTGGCTTTGGCTATAGCTTTAATTGGAGCTATTGCTATAGCTGCAGCTAAAGACTAAGGGTCAAGTTATTTACATTTGCAGCATGAAATAACATCCTGTGAGCGATACTTGATACTTTTCTCTCTTTCCTTGCGCTTAACCGCTTCGGTTCGAGCGTCGACTATAGTCGACAGCCACATATGAACGCGCACAGACGAGTGTCGACTTTAGTCGACGGCCGTGATAATTATGAACGCGCACGGTCGAGCAAAACCCTGGCAAGGTTTCGTGGCCGACCAGCGCCGTTCCGAAGTGGTTAAACTTCTCGATAATGGGAAAGAGTGAGTCGAGGAGATAAGAAGTCGCCGATATCCTCGAACCTGGTGGCGAGACGGATCTTAAAAATATATATATGTGTATGTTTAAGTAGATACATATAAATATATGTAAATATATATAAATACAAATAAAATATACATATTTGTATATTAATAATAATAATATACATATATATGCACTAAATGTATATATAGACATTTGTATGTAAATTTGATGCAAAACGCCTCGGTTACGATGCGAAGAAAGGTCTGTTGATACAATGCAAAAAAAACAAAGATGGTAATGGATGCAAGAACCAAGATATGTACATATTTACCGTGAGCTGTGACTTACACAACGTTTGAGCTTAATTCGTGCGATTTGGGCAGATTTTAGCGATTTCCCACGTCAGTCCCATGTCGACCGAGCGCTCGCGTTATTATCATGTTATCTCGCACGTCCCTTGCGTTCTCCGCGATTCGGATTTACGCTCGTAACACGTAAGTGGAATATCTAATGAAACTCCCCGGAGAGCCAAGTGAAGCCTAAGGTAAAGCAAAGTAAGGCAAAGTTGACTCGAAGCGAGTTAGTTTCGGAAAATTGATCATGCACGTTACCCTCGCGTATGTGTGCGTGCGTGGAATCCTCGCCAGGAGTTCTGCGCATGCGTAACGGCGCAGTGAAACTCGCAGGCCAAACTGGGTTGAAATGAAAAAAAAGAAAGAAAATAAATAAAAAAATTAAAGTTGAAATTTGACTGAAAGAATCAGTAAAAGAGGATTTGTTGCTGATTTGTAAATTAGTAGGAATTTTTTGGGTCAGTAGTTGGTAATTTGTAGGTTAGAATCGTCGTAATTTGATAGTTACGAATTGGCAGCGATTTTAAATCGCTAATTTATAAATTACCAACTATTTTTTATTGCTAATCTAGAAATTAGCAGTTATTTTAAGGAATTGTTGATTTTCAATCATAATTTAGTTGGTTTTGCGACGATTCAAGGCAAAAAAAGTGGAAACTGAAATTAGTAAAATTGATGACGAGGAATGATTATATTTATAATAAATAAATTATTGTTCCATGCAGAGAATCAATTATTTATGAAATTACACAGAATTAATAGTTTTTAAGGAATTACTCCGAATTTTAATTAATTATTACAATTTGAAAAACCGCAAATTCCGAAATTGGAAAAATGTCTCAAGTTTCAGAAAAAGCAATTTCCAAAATGTGGGAAATTCTAGAAAAATCCTAATTTTATTATATATTGTATTAGAGAAATTCAAATTTAATTTTTTTCCTATATTATTTATTCTATATTATTTTATATTATATTTTTTAAATCTATTGTATGTATTTTAAATTTTTGTTATTGTTGCCATCATCATTGTCATTATTTTATTATTGTATGTCTCTACTAAAATATAAGAACAACAACAACAACAACAACAATAATAATAATAATAATAATAATAATAAAAGAGAAGAGAGAATCAACAACACCATATGGTCCATGGTCACGCATGATTGTTGACACGTACTTACCTGCATTGTTGCGTATTGTTATGATTTGATGTAAATAATCCAGGTGCTCCGAGAAGGTTTATACATAAATAGTTTTCCGGAGAAACTGTCAGGATATAGAAGAAAGTCAGAAAGCACCGCGAGGATGGTGCTCATGTCAAGGATGGAGGTCGACGTTCGGCGGTTGCTGAAAAGATGCGAAATAATGGCAAAGGAAGCGGATCCTCACAAAGATTGGAGGTTAGAAAAGGTAATTTTTTTTTCATATTTTCATTTTTTATACCAAATTATTATTATTATTAATCATATCAAATTTTATAATAATAATAATAATAATAACAATAATAATTTCGCATAAATTATGTTTTGAAAAAAGAAAATAAATAAATCTTCCGATTTACCTTCTAATCAATATCGATCGATTTCAGTATATCCTCGCCATAGAAGAGATGATCAAATGTCTACACTCTTGCGCAAAGTATGTGAATTTATATGTTTTATTATTATTTATTAATTTCTGTAAAAAAAAAATAAATCTACAATGTTTCGCTATTATTTTCCATCGTTTCGTCGATTTCATTTTTATGGTACAAGAAAATAGAAAGAAATACCATTTCGTTATTATTTTCTACCACTTCATCAATTTGCCATTAACCTGGAAAAAAAAGGAAAAAATAAAATAACATTCTGTACCTACTTCACTTCGATTCTACATTTCTTCTTTTTTTTTATTCGTTCGATTAGCCGACCAACTACGGATTCCATGACCGAATTTACAAGAAGAGTCGAGTTCCTGAAAGGCGTTATCGGAGCGGCTAAGCTTTCGAACCCAGTCGAAAGAGTGGCGGCTGCACAGATGCTGTCGAAGAGTTCCTCGATCATCAACGATACCCTAGGTCCGAACATAACGACCCAAATTCACCAGAAAACTACTGCAAAATATAACAGGGAGTTGCGGAACGAGTTATTTAGTACAGATAAAAGTGAGAATTAATTGAAATTAATTAGAATTCTTTAAATCCAAAGAAAAAAAATTCCGGCGAAAGGAAAATCTTTCTTTGACTGTATTTTTTCAAAGCAGCTCCTTCGGACGATGGAGTGAGACAGCGACATCTTAGTTCCACGGTCACTCAGGACGAAGACTTGGATGCTATTTTGAAGTACAACCGAAACATTCAGGAGAAGATTGCTGAAAATATGTTAATCATGACCAGTAATATGAAAGAGCATGCCCTCACGGCGAGTGCTATTATCAGGAAGGATATCGGATCCTTGGAGAAATCCGATCAGTTGACCGATATGAATGCCGATAAGTTGAAAGTCGAATCCCAGAAACTCGAGGAACACACAAAGTCCAACTGGAGGTGTTGGGTCTGGTTGATGGTAGCTTTCGTGCTTGTGGTCTTTTTCAGTAAGTTCCGGGTCTTTCTAAGGAGTTGAAAAAATTTTACGAAAAATCATAATTCCGAAATTAATTGCGAATTTTCTAGTTTTGGAATTATCGAGATGTTGTGTTTAGCAAATATAATTTTATAAATGCTAATATTAGAAGTCATAACAAAAAAATAAAAATCATTAAAAAATTATAATTTTAGAAACTAATTTGATACATTAAAAAATTCGAAAAAATGAAGGAAAATGGAATATTTCTGAAATTCAAATTTATAATGGTAATTTTTTGAAATTTTTTTTGGAATTTCCGTTTCAAAAATCACGATTATAAATTTGAATTTCAGAAATATTATCATTTTCTTTCATCCTTTCTTATTTTTTCTAGTTTTTCAATATATCAAATTAGTGTTTGAAAAATTTCCACCAATTAATTTCGAAATTCTGACAACCGAGTCGACTCGAGTTAAGGTTTTCGTTCTGTCTGGAAACCAATGAGTCGTTTCACGATTTCTTTGTTTCCCACAGACATGATATTCTTCATGAAAGTGGCAAAGAAGAGGATATAATGGTCCTGATAAGGGAAAAGCAGATATGAAGAAGAAAAAAGGCGTATCTACTGAGACACAACGGCAAGTTCCCTCTCTAGTCTCCATGAATGAGCAGCTGTTGGATTGTTATGATGATAATAATGGCTACCACGTTGAACAATCTTAAACCCGCTCTGCCTCCAAAAACCACCTGGAAACCCGGTAAATACACCATAGAGATCATTTTGGGTCGCAATTCGAATAGTTCGGACATTGCCGAGTCTTTGTGCGAAGCAACAAATTTGGAAAAATATTTGAGCAATGAAAGACAGAAATTAGTTTAAAGGTGATTGTGGTTGGGATGTTTGGTAAATTCTTGAATCTGTCAAAAAAGAAAAGATTTTGTATGTTCTGCCGATTACTCGGGGACTCGATGTACATTTCAGGTGCAATAAAAGAGTCTCATTGGGATTTTAATGCATATAATGATTTTGAAATTGTGTCGCGATAAATATTTTTTTAATCCCTTTCATTTTTTTATTTATTGAGAATTATTTTGTGCGAGTGAAGTTGAAAATATGAATATTAATTTAATGTCAATCAATCGATCGGTATTAATTAATTGATATCGATTAGATGAAAAATATTAATTTTTCAACATTTTTCTATACCGGAAATTGTAAGTTGGGATTTTCAGGTACTCAATGTGGAAAATTGGAAATTTTATTGCTTTATTATTTTTAAGTATTTCAAAAAATTTTGGATAAGCAAATTTGGAATGAGTTTTATATCAAAAAAATGTATAATAAAAATTCTATTTTCATGAATCATATATTTCTTGCTAATTTCTACATCGCACCTTAGTCATCTTTCTTCTTCTCCCACTCGCTACGAACCCGTTACCCTTAACTCGTCTCGTGGTATCCATTATTTTGAATCTCCCGATAATTGTTTATTTAAATTTAAGGTAAAGTGAAAGTAGTGAGGGCATTGTTCAAGTACGTAGCACAGCATGTGAGTACTCTGCACGTTTTGTCATTATTCAAAATTATCTTTCATAACATATTTGCGTAATTTATTTTTTTTCCAGAATCTTTATGTCGGTCCAAAGATTATCTTTTTTTTTTGTAAATTTCATCGAAGTCGCTAACTTTTGGTCCGATGTCAGAATCGAGAAGAAAATAAATAAATTATTGCTTCATTATTTTTCGATAATATTATTTTATGTTACAAAATTATTTATATTTTCAATAATAGGGAGACGAGCTGTCGTTCGAAGAAGGAGATCTACTTTACGTTTACGATCAACACAGCGATCCCAATTGGTGGAGAGCAAAATGTGGAAACCGCGAAGGACTCGTTCCTTACAATTATGGTACGTTATTCAAAATTTTTTAATCGTTAATTTAGTATTTAATATTGAATATTTAATATTTATTTAATATTTAACAAGGTTTTCAAAAATTATTGGATAGTTATTAATAATTATTAGATAATCAAAATTTCTTTTTTATTGTTTTAGTGGAAGAGCAAACAGAAGAAATGGAATTACCTTTACACGATGCTGCCAGACGTGGAAATTTGTCGTTCCTGAAAGAATGCCTGGAACGAGGAGTTTCAGGAACGGGATTGGATTCTGTAGGAAACACTCCCTTGTATTGGGCGACACGTTCGGGACACGTGGATTGCGTGAAGGAGCTCCTAAATTTAACAAAAACCGCCATCAACGCTCAGGTGATTTCATGATTGCATAAACAATTGCCTCCTAAAAGTAAATTCGGCCATTTATTTATTTATTGATTTTCAACAAATCACTCAAATTAAAAAAATTTTTGCGAATTGATTTTCAAGAAATTAAAAACTGCATTTAATCCTTGCAATTATCCAAGTACTGCAAGTCTGAACATTTCTTGAGTACATAATGAAAAAAAAAATAGAAAAATATATTAATCAATTTTGGTATAAAATTGTTGGGCTGACAATTAAAAGCTTCCCTAGAAAACCCGAATTTTAATTTCTTTAAGAAAATCTATCGAAATTTATTTTAAAATTTAATTACAGTTTCTATTAAATGTAAAAAATAATAGTAGTAATTACAATTTTGAATTAAAAAAAATAATAGTAGTAATTACAACTTGGAATTAAATCTAAAATAATAAATAAATCTACAAAACCAAATTTTATATTCTACAGAATTTAATGGGAGAAACTCCGCTACACATCGCAGCGAGTCATGGCCACTACGAAGTCATCGAACTATTGTTGCGATCGGGGGCCGATGCATCCTTGCGAAACAAAAATAATCTTCTGGCCGAAGACTTGAGTTCGGATAAATCAGTCAAAGATTTAATTCAGAGGAGTTGCAAACAATATTACGACACTCACAGTTACGCGTATGACGACTATTGCGATGAGAGTGACTAAAAAACCAGAAGGAAAAAATTTCTCTCCGATACCGATCGGAGCATTTTCCAATCGACTGAAGTTTAAATCTATTAAATCCTACGATAGTTTATCGAACCGCGATTGAGACTTAATGAGTTTACGACGACGTTGAAAGTTAATACTGAAGATAACTTTGAGAATTTTACCGATTACAATTTCTTGCTGAACCACCGATTGAAGTCCAACCGCAGGAGCAATTGCGCCAAGTGTTCGCCGCTCGGTTGGGCCCGGACCCTGTTCAGAGTTTTCGTCAGCCAATCCATCAGACTGTCCAAAGTCCCGGAGAGGGTTTTGAGTTCCTCCTTTTCCGTCATTAACAGGTTGCCGACTTCCCACATGGACGCTTGCAGGATGAAATCGTCGCAGAGTCTCAGCAGGAGACGTATGAGTTTGTTGACCTGATGGGAATTTTTTATTAGATTAAATGGGATTTAATTGTTTCGAGAGAAAAGCACAACAATTGGAATGGTGGCAGAAGTTTATATCGATGTAATATTTTAATTACAACGGAATGTTTAAGAAAAAAAATGGTGGTTATTAAAAAATTAGAAAATTCATTCGTTCGTTTTTTCTTAATTCTCCAAAAAAGGGAATTGTTTTTTTTTGGATTCGATGGAATTAAATATTCTGAGAAAATTAAATAAATGAATGGGTCACCTCGAAAACCTTGTAAGGTACAAATTGCAAATTGTTCAAAAACGTCCGAAAATAAAAAAAATGACCCGATAGATCTTTAAAAAAAAATCCATCCATTTAAAAAAAAAATTGTTTAAAAAATCCATCAGGTTATTTTTTCATTTTTGGGTTTTTTTTGGATAATTTGCAATTTGTACCTTATAAGGTCATTCAATTAGCTTACAGGATTTTTCTTCTCAGTGGTGGTTCCAGACAGAAAAGTCTGGGACATGACATTCGCGAGGAAAATCGAATGCGCTTTTTGCACATCCTCGAAATTCCGAGTATTTTTCATGTTGCTTTCCATGATGGCGTATTGACTTTCCACCACGTCCACTTGCAAATAATATTGAAGGTTGTCGATGATGAAAATCAAATTATGCCTCAATTTGATCACGTCGATTTCTCTGAAACCAGGAAACGAAAAATTATCCTTGAATATTTGCACTAACGAGAGTGAGAAATAACTTGGATCGAATTTTTGTTATAAACAATTAGCGAAAAAGGCACAACTATTTTGTCTTTTTTTCTCCAATATAATAAAAAAAAAGATATTTCCACTTTTTCGTCACGCGATTTTCGGATAATTTCCAATTTTTTGTTGCGCTCACATATTCTTGTGCTGCATATGTTCTCGCCAGAGGTTCCAAAGATTGATTTGTGTTTTCTTCACGCGCAATAAAAATCGGAAGAGTGTGTTGTAATCGTTCAGTGCAGTGGGACTAAACAACAAATGCAACGGCCAGACAACTTTGTATTTTAAAAGGATCAAACCCCAGCCATGTTTATCTGGAAACGGAATAAAATTTGTTTTTTTTATTCCAAACAATATTTTCCTCACGAAAAAAAAAAAATTCCTGTTTTTCTTCGTTTTTCCTTAAATTACGTGATTATTGATTTTATTTATATATAAAAAAAATCACGAGGAATCTTTCACTCTTAAATCAAGTTAGAAAAAAAATAATCGAAAATCTGGATATTTAACTGGAAAAAAATGCACCATTAGGATCTTCGCGTTTCTTTTCGGAGAATTCGGCGCCTTCCGGGGCCTCGCCGCTCTGACTCTCGACGTTAGGCACCGGAACGTGAAAGTTGAAACTGTCCATAGCGTTCTCGTCGTTCAGGTGCATTTTCCTGAGCGCCATTTGAAAGGCCAAATTGATATCTCGCGAAGTGTGATTGGTCGGAGTCTTGTCGAGGATATGCGAGGTGAGCCGGATAAACTCCAGGAACAAATCTCCTCGACCCATGAGATAGAAATCCTTAATCGATCTCAATTGTTGAATAAGCTGAGCTTCTTCCACTGCGACTCTCCACAGCAGTTCGGTGACGCATTGTTTCAGCTCGTCGATGGTCCTCTCGAAGTCTACCACTTGGAAGATCGGCTTCTTCTCCAGCTCCTGGAGTTTCAGGAAAAACTCGCATTCTTTCTCGCCCCAAATCGAATTCTCCGCTTTCGTGACGATGCTGAAATCTAAATTTAGCAGTGACATTTTTCAAAAGATTTTATTAATTTTTTTTTATTTAAAGATTCTCCTGATTAAAAAAAAAAATTCTGTGATAAAATTGAATTCAAAATTCGATTGTTCTTATCATTATTATTATTATTATTATTATTATTATTATTATTATTTCGGGTTAAAATTTAGCAAAAAATAAATTACAAAAACGATGTATACCTTTCTTCTGTCGAGGATCGTTACCGAACATGATCACGGTTTGACCGATGGTCAAAATCTTGGTGGCCAGAGCCGGTCTGATATAAGCCGGCAGCATATTGATATCGATATCGTAATCCCACATGTCGTTGGAAAGTTTCTTCAGCGATTTCTCGCTGTAAACTACGGAGCTATCCTTGTTGGTCTCCTCGCTCTCGTTTTCCCGGTTCTCCGAGACCTTTTGTATGAAGAACTCCTTGTAAGCATCGTCCAAGTGACCGTACAGGAGCCAGTTGATCAAGTGCCTGTAGAACACGAAGTGGATGCTGTGGAGAATCCTAAAATGAGAAAAGCGAAAAAATAAATCCGAGTCGAGAGGAACCTTAGTCGAAAGGGAACCCGAGTCGAGGAGAAATTCTTACTTTTCCAGGGCCCGCCTGACTTCCGGAATACCGGTGTCCATGTACTGTCTTATGCATTGAAGCAATTTGCAGCCGTACAGCTTCTGAGTGTTGATCTATGAGATTTATTGCATTATAATATGAAAATCAGCAGTTTTTATTGGAATTTTGAGCACACACGAGAAAATTGGATTTATCACCTCCCGAATTATGTAGTTCAAAGTGGAAAACAAGCAAACGTATTTTTCGATGTGACACAGGACCAGTAATAAAGGAGTATGTGCGTCGTTCAACACGATTCTTTCCAGTTCCACTATGTCTTCTCGGAAAGGCTCCAGAGACTCGTCCATTCCATTGCAAAGAGCCTGGAGATATAATCCTTTGGGTGAATCTTCGGATTCTACAAGAAAAAGAGAAGGTTTTCATTTTTTTATCCGATCTTACCTCTTTTTATACCAATTTTAACGATAGGTAGAAATAATAATAATAGTAATAGTAATAATAATAATAATCATAATAATAAAAATAATAATTACCGCTATTACTGGCAACACTGTGATCGCTAATGAACTTTCTAACGCTGTTGCACTGATCGACGAAATTTAAAATATTTTGCAAAAGTATCCGTTCGCCCGGATGTAGATATTTTTCCAACTCGATCGACTGCAAAAAAGAAAAAAAAACACATAAAATTGAATTTCATTGCAATCGCAACAAGATATTCGACGATAAACGTTTTAATTGCAATTCTGAGCAAAAAAATTGTGGGTAAGAGACTTACTTCGGTTTTTACGATACGAGGTAGACTGGTCGAGCAACCCCACAGTGACATCAAAGTTTCGTGCAACATTTTGCAAAAAGGCAAAACTGTGCCTGTTGTAATAACAAAATGTGGCAATCAAATCATAACCTCCTAGAAATGATCACGTTTGTTTCTTCGATGGACTTTAATGATGGATCATGATATTCGTTGTTTTTTCTTTATTTAGAAATTTCTATGGAAAAGTAGGAAATTTTTGCATAAATTACATTAATTGCTATTGACAATTTACTTGATTTTCAATAACAAAATGCTGTTGTTGTTGTTATTCAAATTTGACGTTTATCCTGATTTTGTTATTGTGTATTTGGATGTGTGTGTGTGTATATATATATATATATATAAATGGATACAAGGAGTATCGAATTTCGATATTATTTCGATATATCGAAAAAATTGAATTCAAAATTTGATTGTTCTTATAATTATTATCATTATTTTTCTTCTTTTTATTATTATTGTTGTTATTATTATTATTATTATTATTATTATTATTATTATTAATTGTTAATATTATTATTACAGTCAAACCTGTTTGTGTGCGGTCTTTTTTTATGCGTTTTTCTTTTGTGCGATTTGTGAATATCGAGAAAAAATCGCACAAAAGAAAAACGCATAAAAAAAGACCGCACAAAAACAGATTTGACTGTACCCCCTTTTCCAACGTCCAACTTTTTGTAAATTCCTAAAATCCCTAAATCTTGTTATTATACTTTACCCATTAATTTCAGATCCAAAATTACCAAAAATATCTCCTACGAAAAAAGAAGAAGCAAAAAGAAAAATGCCCATGAACTCATTTTTGAAATTTCGAATCTTCAACCGATTGTTTCGCGAGTATCGAAATATCGATCGATAACTCGACACTCGCAAGATCACAATTTACAAATTCAAGTTCCTACTTCCTACTCTTTTATTGAATCAAGCATAACCTCAAGTTCCACATAGATACCAATATCCCACGAATCGTCGCATGTAATTGTTTATAATTTTATTCGCTTCGGTTTCTTTCGCCGAGACTCGACTCTCACCCGCCACCGATCGCAATTCACTCACCCACCGGAGACCCCGATCACCAAGTGTCTTCCACTCGACTGCCACTTCCTGGAGAACGGGACCACGGAGCTTCACTGTCGTCACCAGATGTCGCGACTCGCTCCCTGGAGGCCACAAGCACAAGTCAGTACTTCAAAGAACCTTTTCTGGTAACAGGCAGTAGGCAACTAGGAATAAGCATCAATCGGTACTTTCCATCCGGTAAGAGTCTGTCTCTTTCTTTCTTTCAGAACACTTAAAGCCTTCCCCTGAGTTATGCAAAATTCAGGTCCCGTGAAATTCACTCCTGGTCAGTTTCCGCAGCAATTCCAAAGTCGACCGTCTTCCAGTAAGCCTGCGAACATGAGAAAGTATTACCGCGCCATTCTGTTCGCCACCGCGATCGGTAGCTTAATCGCGCTCTTGTTCTACCGACACGAGTACAACAAGCTGCGCTACGTCCTAGAGGTGTTCAATTATTTCGGCAAGCCCGGAAGCTGCTCGAAAGCTGCTCCCAGGCTCGATAGGATACGCTACGACTTCGACCAGCCGGTACCGGCTTGGCAGAGGATCGACGATAACGTTTACCTCTACTCGGCCTTTAGTTTCGACAGAGAGGTCCGTGCGATAGGGATCGCCCTCGCTCAGAGCCCCCCCGACCTCGACTGCGACATTTATCAGGGACAAAGTCTGGAATTCACCCACGGGGAGTTCCATTTCGAAAGGATCAACGTCTCGGAAGTATCCGGACCCCGGGGATACCGGTTTATTTGCAAACACGATTTGGGTTCGCCTATCTCAGGTGTGAGATTTTACGCGAAGGGAGAGAAGAACCTCGAGGGAGTTCCGATACTCGCTTTGAGAAACGTAGGGACTAGTTTGAACAACAGCGCGAGCGCGATCTGCGTCGTTCCTCCCGAGAAGAAGCCGATTTCCTATAAAAGGATGCTCGAGTTCCTGAATTTCCACGAGGTTATAGGGATGGGGAATTTCATAGTGTACGATTTTGGCATCTCCGATAGGTTCAATAGGGTAGCGAGGGACTTGACGAGCGGAGAGGGTCCCTACGGGAAGTTCACTTACACCACGTTGCCCTGGAATTTTCCCTTTATGGGAGTGCCGAGGCACACGGTGGAAGATCTGGTAAGGGCGGATTGCCTGTACAGGACTTTCAACGCCATCATGTACGCGGTTGCCTTATCTTGGGACGACTACGTGGTTCTCAAGTACCACCATATGATGGTGGACTTGATGCTCGAGTTTCAGAGCTCCAAACTAGAGGTGGATAGGTTCCGAGTCCCTTCTACGCTGTTTTGCAGGGAAAAAGAGGACGAAGCTGCGGATAGTTTGAAATACAGTATTTTTCTGAATACCAACTCGCTCCCCGAGAGCGATGTTGGGTTTTTTGATATTTACAAGTCGAATAGGGTTTTGAAAGAGTCGCCGAGTACTCATACGGTTTTGAAAGATTTACTGGTGGTTCAGAAGTATCGGGATTGCGGGTCGAAAGGGGATCCAAGTGTTTCGGATAAGTCTATTCAGAAGTTCCAGAGGGATGTAGAGAGTTCGGTGATTTATAAGAATTTTAGTAGCGGAAGGTTGTTTTGAGAGAATTTTAGCCCTTCGCACTCGAAGAATTGATTTTTACGTTTAAAATGTCCTCCGAGAAGGGACAGTCGAGTGCGAAGGGCTAAATGTTGGAATTGGGAAAAAGTTAGCAGTAAAATCGAGTTCGAGTCGAGCCGAAGTAGAAAAAGTTGTGAAATCGAGTGATCTTAGAAACTAAAAATGGTAGAAATTCCAGGATTGAGTATTTACAGAGAGATCGTTAGTTGTAGTTATTGCTGGAGAAAATAAGAATTTTTAAAGAGCTGATTTTTTAAATAATGTAACAATTTTGGAAAATTTTGTGGAGGGAAAATTCAAATTAATATTAGATTTAAAAAATTGAAAAAGTTTCCAGTATTGAGAATTTGTAGGAAAAATGTTGAAATTCGTGATTTTTTAATGGAGGAAATTTTGTGGAGCAAAAGTTTTTGAAAATATTAGATTCGAAAAATGATAAAATATTCATTCTTGATAATTCGTAGGGAAATATTGCGATTTGCGATTTTTGCTGGAGAAATTTCTCCGAAACTGAGATTTTGGAAGTAACTGCCTATGCGACAGGTCGATCCGATCTTCGATCGTGTAAATCTTCGTCTTCGACAATATATAAACTACCTGTATCGATGATACTCTTTTTACGCAAACCTGCAAGAAATTGCAATTTTCATTACATTGTTTTAGGATTAGGGACACAAAAAAAATTCGTGCCAAAACTGACTGTCATAGAATTTAAGCTACACTATTTTTTGAATTTCCTTGTGGAACCTAGAGAAAATTTTGAATATTTTTTATATAACGGATAACGCACTTGAAAAGAAAAACAAAAGCTCCTCGTATTGTTGAAACATAAACTTTTTAATGAAAAAAATGTAATTTTTTTAGTGATCTGAAATATGCGAACTTTGCCTTACTAATTATATCCGCCAGAGAGAGAAAACTATAGAAATGATATATGTTCATGTATTTTATAAAAGTTAGTACGCAAATTCCATTTTGTAGTTTCTTAAAAAGAGATGGAGAAAAATGGAAAATGTATAAGGTGACAATAAAGTAATTATATTTTCCCTAAATTTGGAAATCTTTTTTCGAAATAGTATCACCAAATATACCCAATTTGAAAGTTTTCTGTTTCGATTAAATAATTATAGGAGGTGGAAAAAGAAAATTCAAATTTGGGACACTTGGAATGTGGAGAAACATGGAAAAATGTAGAAAAAAAATTGCAGTCCTGATTTTTCAAAAAAATAGCGACTACGTAGTAATTTATGAACCGGACAAAGTGTAAGAAATATTTATTCTTAAAACTTTTGAAAGTGTATTTGGTAAATACCGTAGCGTTTATTACATTTTGCCATCGAGTAGGATTCACTAGAGAAAAAGAACCTGTTTTTACTTCAGTCGTTGCATAATGGCGGAATTTTGAAGACCAGCTTCCTCGATCGTTTTATCATCCTCCGACAGTTCCTTTGTTGGATAAGTAGTTAACAAACTAAATTCTCTCATCGCGTATTGAGGTCTCATGCTGCGGTTCCAGTTAAGGATTCAACTTTTTTTAATCATTAAAACCCAGGTTTCTCTATAAAAAAAAATTCTTGAAAATTGAATTTTAATAATTAGTCGTTTTTGAGGCAAAAATGAAATTACGATAAAGGATACGTTGTGATATATCGTCGTAAGTCACTAATGGTGTGAGTCAAATTGAACTGCGCTCGAACACTGCTACCATCCGCGAGTCGAATCTGTAGAGTTGTGATCGGACTTGAGGTATCTACATTTAATTCCTTCCTCGCTTGAGCCTCGTTCGCGGCTTGATCCCCTGGATCCGAAGGGACCGTCATTCCAACGGCGGCTGGAGAAGGGCTGAATCGCAGTATTAACGATGAGAGTTCATTTTTATTTTTATTTTTACACTTTGTTGTTCGAGTATGTATTAATTTATTCCAATCTACCTTCCCAACATGTGTCCTTTGCCGGTGAAAGCCTTCACTTTAACCTTGGGTGGAACGTATTCCTCGTGACGATGATCCTCCATGTCCATTCTCACTTCCGCTCCTTGAACTTCCTGACGAATCTCCGTAGGGATCTCACCGCGTTTGATAGCTGCCAGGAATTCCCTGTTGGCTGGATCGTTGTAAGAACGTAGTTCGTGATCGTTTATAGTGAACCCATCGCGCCATAATTTCAAAGTGATCAAACCCGGGGCTGATTGTTGACCGGAAGGCGAGGCCGATACCACTGGAGAGAAAAAAAAATTAAGAAAAAAAAATTATACAAAAATGAGACAAAAAAAATTTGAATTTGAAGAAAAGAAAAACAATAGAATTATAAATTTTCAATTTTTAAAAATTAAAAAGTAAATTTTTTGAATTTTGGTTAATTGCTTATACTCAAGAATTTGGAAATCAAGAATTTTGGATTTCTGTCCAGATTTCGTTCAGGAGTTTTGCAATTTTTGCCCCATTTTCATTTTCGTATTAAAAAATAATAACAAATTAGCTGATATTTTTGAATAGCATAAATAAATTTTACTTTCTGAGTCGCTGCTGGTTTGTCCCAGTTTGTAGCCAGTGCCGCTGAAAGTATTCGGTCTCTGGTGTCCACTAGATCTCGGCTCAGCGGCGATAGACTGTTCCTGGCAAGATTTAAACATATCGTTGATGATGTCATTTTTCTTTCCTTTCCCCGGGCCCAGAACTTGTTGGCCGCTGTGTTCCGAGCCACCGGCATAGAAAGCTTGGCCCTCTTCTTCGTCCGAGCTGGACTCCTTGTTTTGTAAATCGCTGATCGTTCCGAACCTGGTTTTCGGTTGACTGGTTTTTGATTTGGAAGGCTTCATTTCTGTCGGTGTCGGTTCTTCGGGTCGAGACTGGTCTGAATCTTCTTCGACGACTGCCGGTTCGTCGTTTTCGTAGAAATTCGTAAGAGCGACCTGGAATCAGACACGGAATTTGTTTAGAAATAATTTTTTCATATTTTCCCTAAGTTTCTATAAAACTTCTTAGGTAATAAAAAAAAAAATAATTATCTTTTTTTCTTTTTATCAAAGAATTTTTTTGTTAAAATCTCGAGATTATTATAAATTCCTATGGAAAATGTCGATAATGTGGATATCGCAACCTTGAAGTAACAACAATTAGCAAAAACCACATTTTCTCAAAATTTCTTAGCAAATTTTATTATTCTTTTTTTTTTCTTATCAACAAATAGTTTTATTTTGCTTTTTCATTATTCGTGCCTGTACAAATTTCTTCCGTGTTATGAAAAATTATCGGTAATAGAAACATTTGCCTTAAAATTACAACAACAAAGAAAAATAATAATAATAACGCAAAAAACAATAAAAATAAACAATAAATTTCACTCCCATTTCTAGGAAATATTTTTTCAAGGTCATTCCCGTCCCATGAGACTTTTAACGATGGTTCCTAAAATTTTTCTGGATTCCCATGAAATTTCTTATCAAAACTTATCATTCCTTTTCGTTCTTATCAACAAATAATTTTTTTTGTCATTTTTCATTATCAATGACTGTCAAAATTTCTTCTCTCGCGAAAAACTACGGGTAATGAAAAAAAAAACATTGACCTTAAAACGACAACAAAGACGAAATAATACCAATAGCGCGCGAGAACGTGAAAATAAACAATAAAGTTCATTCGCATTCCCTCGGAAACAATTACGTTTGAGGTTATAACCTCAAAAGAGAACGAAAAACGAATCACGCGCTGAACTTCAGTCGCTCCTCGGACGCTATTATCGCGAAAGGTAAAATTCGCCGTCTCACCTCCAGTTGCCAGTCGGCCAGTTCGAGGTAAAACCGGGCACGCACTAGATCCACGCCAGTAACGTCAGTGAACTGACAAAGCAATTCTTCGTGACTCGCCATTTATTGTCGCGGATGGGAGAAGAAGAAGAAAAAAAACAACAGAAGAATCACGGCGCTCCGGTACCAGCAGGGACTCGGGGACTCGTTATCGTCGACGACTGTTTTCGGAAAAATCGATCCTTCCTCGTTACAACTAAGTACGTGTACAAATTGAATTGATCCTCCTGTTTTCCGCCTGGGAGGAATTCTCACGAGTCCGTCTGTCCGCGAAACTTCGGGGTTTTCGGTAAACTCTGGTTTCTGCTGTCATGTGCGATATGTCGCGGCTGGGGTTTGCGTGCGTAGTTGAAACCGCGAGCCCTCGACCAATGGGAATCGCGGATTTCGCCCCGCGCATGCGCGGGAACGCGATACCAGCGCGCAGGAAATTCGAATTTCCTATTTCTCGTTACCCCGAGTCGCCGGATGGAAATTTATTATTTATGTTTTTATCTGGTGGGAAATTGGAGGACCTGGAAGCGCAAGAAAACAGAATGTGAAGTTAATTTTTTTTTTATATATTGTGCATGGTATAGATATTTTTATATTATTTTGGATATGGATTAATAATTAATTTTTAACGATTTTAACGATTCTCATTTTTCAGCAGTTTTGTTGAAAAAATTTCTAGATTCTAGTAGACTAATATTATTATTATTATTAATAAGAATATTATAATGCTTATTATTTTAATATTATATTATTCTTCATAACCTCTAATTTGTTAAGATAAGTAATAATTAACTAATATCGAACATTCTATCGGTAATTCTTTTTGAGACATAGTTAAACTCCAGAAAACTCTCACTGGAGAATTTATCGTACCTAGGTAAAACTATTCGACTCTACAGAACAAAGCAGTTCCTCGCTTGATCCAGAATTCCTTTGACACCTCGCTTCGTAGATTTACACGACAAATGTAATTGTTATTGAAACTTTCATCGATTCCATTCGACTTTTTGTTCCTCTTGCCGGTAGATCTGTATAAAGGACAATCGAAGTCTCCCGAACTGCTTTCTCCAGATGTATCGAGCTCATATCGTAAAACTGGAAACTTCTGATACACAATTTTGCTCTCGTTCGCAACCAAAGACAATGTCTCCGAATCCCACTTCGCTCCTGTTAAAGCCACACCGAGCAAATGAATTCCGTCACCTTCGTTCGAAGGCTGCTCGCTCTCATGGAATTCTGGAACCACATGGAATCCGAAATTTTCCTCTTCGAGGCTGAGTTTATTCTTTCTACAGTATCGCTGTTTCACAGCCAGTAAAAGGGCAGACCAGAAGTTTAGAGCTCGGCTTGGAAAGACACAAATTTCTCCTTTCTCTACCCAGAGGCTCAAAAATTTTTGCCGTTCCAGCAAATCCTCCACGAAGGTCGACAGACTTTTCTGCTCATCGGAGGAATCCAGGCAGAGATTCTTCCAGTTCGAGGGGATTTTGTGGAAATATATCTCCTCGAAGAAATCGATCCTTCGATTCGAGCGAGCACTCGATCCTTCGACTTCTCCTCGAACCGCAGCTAATGACCGATTCAAGGACGATTTTATCCTTCGCTGGACGAAATTGTACAGTCGAAGTTCCTTCAGGAGAACTAAGTTCATCGGTTCGAGGTAATCCAAGGGGAATTTCTTCTCCAGCTTCGGGGTGTCGAATTCCTCTGGCAGAACAGCCAGGATTTCCCTGCAATTTCTTTCCACATCGATCGTGTCGAGCTTGAGGTTATCGGATACCGGTTCTCCGATATTTGACACGAACTCGTCGACGAATTTATGTTCTCGAAGGACTTCGACACTTCCGTCGAAGCCATAGACCCCAAAAGTATCCCTCGGGTGGTCCTCGATGTGTCTCAAATGATCTTCGTACTCGCACCTGCTGGGGATTTCATACTTCTCCGGGTCTCGGATCACCCCTGGGTTGTAGAAACTGCTCAGAATCGCTCTCAGGCACTCGTTATCCTGGTCGTCCTGGATTCTACCAGTATAGTTAGCTTCGGCGAGGGAGGAAAGTGCCTCCAGGGGCACCGTGGCGTACTCATTGACGATCCATTGCAATTGCTGGAGGGACAGGACCAGGTCACTATCCAGGAAGTCATAGGAAACGTTCCAGGCGTGAATCCCGAAATTCCTCCTTTTTTGCACGACAATGTGGAAGCAGCAGAGCGAGTAGAGCAGTTTCAAGAAGCTTTTGTCTTTTCCAGGACAGCCTTGGAAGAAGCTCCGCTGGTTTATCGGCTCACTGCGGTACAACTGCAGCAGATTCTCCCGCAGATCCTCCGGGGCATCGCAGGTAATCTTCACACCGTTCTGGAGAACGCTCACGGGGAAGTGGTTCGTGGGGTAGCTGGAGATCCAGAGCCGGAAGTTCATGCAAGTGTTGGACGAGCTCATGCCTTCGCAGAAGCCCTCCAGGAACGACATCCTTTCCAGAGCGAGGTGGCAGTTCTCCAGGAAAACCCATTCCCCGGATTCCTGAGCTTTCTTAACCGACGATTCCATGACCAATTCTTGGCCCTTTCCTACCGGGACCGTCACCAATTTCGAGGAGTACCCCTTTAGTTCCGCGAACCTGGAAAGGATGGGCAAGGGATCTCGATGCCCGGAGAGGACGAGCACCAGGGGACTGAGACAAGTCGACTCCTCGTAGGATTCCATGAAATTCTGCAAGGGAGTGATCACTGGAGGCACTTGCAGTTCCTGGACGATAAATTCTCGCAATTTTTTCCTCAGTTTCTCCGGTTTCAGACGCTCCAGGAGTATCAGCTTCTGGAACGACGACAGTCTCTCGCTCCAGGGGGTTGGAAACTCGTCGGTATTCGACTCCATGAATCTTTTCCAGCACCGGTTCTTCCGGAATTCGTTCGCCAGGTCCTTGAAAATTTCCAGTTTGTCGTCCAAGTAGCAAATCTGGGCCCAGGTGTTATCGGGCAGCCAATCGGGTTTCCCTGGAGCCGGTTCGCCCGCGGTCCTGTTCTTGAACGCCTCGATCTCGGTCCGGGAGACTTCCCCGGAGTCCAGCAGCGTCCTGACGCAGAGTATGAAGGAGTACACCAGTTTGTGCTCCTCCAGAAGCGAGTTCCTCACGCTGGAGTGCAGCTTCCGGGTCAAGGACGCCTTCAGGAACTGCAGGCGCCTCTGGAGGATCACGCTGCGGTTCGAGCAGTCGATGGACCTGACGAAGAGCCGCGTGAACCAGGCCAGCGAGAACCGGTACATGTGGTTCAGGGCCGGTAGCGTTTGCAAAGTGGAGTACAGGGTCGACGAGTAGCTGGTGAACCCGCGATAGTTCGCTCGAAACCCCTGCAGCTCCTCGCTGGCCATCCTGGAGCTCTCCTGGCGCCGTTTGATCTCCAGGGACAGCTTCCTCGAGGCGTCCAGCACGCTTATGGTCTTCTCGTCCTCCAGCGTCCTCACGCTGAAACCGGATAAGATGTCCAGGATGCGCTCCTCGACCTCCTTCAGGGCGCGTTTGTCCTCGGAGCTCTGCCGCAGGAGATCCTCGAACTTCCCCTGCAGCTCTGGCCTCTCGCGGGACACCACGATGTCCAGGAGTCGATCCTCCAGCGCCTCCATGGGCACCGAGAAGTCGATGACGGTCAGTTTGGAGTAAACTTCCCCGGAGAATCGAGGACTCGACAACCTCGTCGTCAGGAACAACCGGAACCTCGGGTCGTAGGGAACCGGTTTCCCGGCGATGTCCAGGACCCAGGAATCCCCTCGTTGGTAGACGTCTCTTCTCAGGATGGGATCCAGGGACGGGTCCAGTCGCTCTGGAAGGTTCTCCAGGAGCACGGCCGTCCCCAGCTCCATGCTGAGCCGGATGACGTCCATGAAATTCGCGTCGGTGACCCTCAGGACCTTCAGGTCGTTCCCCCGCTCCGTTCGTTTGATCCAGTTGCTGGCTTGGCTCTCGGAGTCCACGAAGAGGCACCAGAGTTTCGAGTATTCCACGGCCAGGGCGTTCTCCCTGGAGAAGCGGTGCTTCGACAGACCCTGCGAGTGCCAGGAACTGAAGAGACCCTCGTCCCCCAGGACCTCGGTCACTTGGAAACACGGGGAATGGGGCACCCTCGCATCCCGGAGACGTTCCCACCACTGGGCCACGACCCGGTCCCTGAAAGGGCAGTCGTAGGGGGTCAGGAAGGCCACGAAGCCGGCGGAGATGAGCAAATCCCCGGCCAAGTTCCTCGAAGAGGCTTCCAAGGCCTTCTCGCAACTCTCCCAGCGCATCTTCTCGCCCCCCAGGCTGTCCAGCAGCTTCTCGGCCTTCCTCAGCTTCCCGGTGCAATCCGCCACCTCGTTCTCCAGCTGCAGCTTCTTGCCCAGCGTGTCCTCCAGGTTGCTGTTCAGCGCTGCCAACTTGACGTTCAAATCCGACAGGGTGCGTCGCTTCTCCGTGAGGAAGGCCTCCGTTTCGTCGCACTCCTTCTGCGCTGCCGCCAGTTTCTCCTTCTTGGGGTTCACGACCTTCACCACGTCGTCGTAGGACACCATGGCCCGCACCCACTTGCAGAGGCCCTCGGCCGCGCTGGAAGCCTTGGCCACGATGTGGGGCATGAAGCTCTTGTCGCTCATGTAGGTTTTCTTGATGACGCTCATCAGGGTCGACGGGATGTTGTCCTTGTCGTAGTCCTTCAGGTTCTGCAGGAAGTTCATGTCGCCCAGGAGCCGTTTGCTGGGGGCCCAGTAGTCGGTGAACTTCTTCCCGGTGACGGGATCGATGCTCCTGTCCGGGGCCACGTCCAGCATCACGCAAACCGCCGCCATCACCAGCTTCACGTTGTCCGGGGGGTTCTTCATGGCCTTCACCAGAGTGATGTCCGTGGGTTTCAGGGTGTTCAGCGCGGCGACGGCGTCCTCGAGGATAGGGATGGCCACCGCCAGGTCGGCTTCGCACTCGGTTCGGAGCGTCCCGGCGATGGCGGCCTTCCTGTTGGCGATCTCCTCCTCGAGCTTCACGATGGCCGTGGCCTGCTCCAGGCTGACGTTCTCGTTCTCGATCTGCCGCATGGTGGCGGCTGTCTGCTGGGCGGACTCCTCCAGCTGCGGCCTCAGCACCGTCAGGGTGCTCTTCATCTTCGCCACCTCCTCCGCGGCCAGTTGCAGTTTGTCCAGTCCGTTGAGGTACTTCCTCCTCGCCGCGGTTATCTCGGTTTGCTTTGTCAGCGTCAAACTGGAGAAGAGCCTCGTCATGTGGAGGAACGAGGAAGGCGTGACGCGGGGTTTCAGAGTGAACGACGATTCAGGGTACTCCCGACGCTTCTCCTCCAGGTCCTGGTAGAACCGAACCGATGACGTCACCAATTGGGTCTTCAGCTTCTCGTCGATGGCAACTTCCGACACGAATTTCCTCGAAATTTGAGTGAACACTTCCTCGGGCCAGGCCTCGTGCCAGTCCAAGCTGCAATTCCGCAGCAAAACGGGCCGGGATTTCAGGATCCTGGTGTTTTTGTTGTCCAGCTTCAGGACGAAGTGCAGATTTCGCTTGCATTGGTGGACGAAGTACTTCCAGACGCCCGCGACCGAGATCTCCTGGTTCCTGTTCCCACCCTGAGCGTTGATCCGGACGTGCTCCATTATACCCTGGGTCTCGTCGCTGGAGAAAAGCTGCGGGATTTCCCCGGACTCCAGGAGCGAGTGGACGTCCTGGAGATACTCTTCCCGGATTTGGCTCTCGTTCAGGAAAAACGTTTGCTCCGATCCACTGCCGGATTTCCTCAGGACCTTCTTCAGGTCGCTCCTCCAGGACCCCAGGTCGTACGACCGGTCCACGAAGATCTCGAAGAATTCCTGCCCTTGGATGTGTGCCGCCAGGCGGGTCATCAGTTTCCTGCCGGTGCTGGAGCCGATCACGAGGAGGTTCCCCTCGGGAGTCGCCAGGACTCTGCAGATCCTGGCCAAATGCTCCAGGAAGTAGGTCGACAAGATGATATCGAATTTCTTCTCGAATTTCTCGTTGTAGCTGTTGATGTACCCAAGAACGGTGGCCCTGAGAGCCTCCAGTCCGTTGACTTCCTCGTACTTCCCTGCCTCGGCCTTGGGGTCCATGAAGTTACAGAAAACCAGGTCCCGGAAGCTCTCCAGCGTGAGCTGGTTGTCCCGTTTCGGCAAATGGTCGAAGATCGACTCGAAGGAGTCCTTGAAATTGGTCTTGATGGAGTTTCGTAGATTCGTCAGCAGCCAATTCTTGTCCCCGTCGTCCACCATCCGGTCGGCAAACACCCGGAGCACCTCGTGCACCAAGAGTCGGACGAAGGTGATCTTCGTCTCCACGGATTCCTTCTGGACCAGACAACAGCCTTGGACAACTCGAGAAATGTCTTTCATGGAAAATTGGTACTGGAGTTTCGAAGGCACTGGACGCAATTCCGTCAGACAGTTAACGTAAACCTCGGTGACGACGTTCGTCATGCCGTTGACGGTCCCGACGACGTCGGCGTTGAAGCCCTTCCCCTTCAGGTTCGAGAACAGGACGTTGGAGAAAATGCGGAAAATGTTCTCCTTGCTCGGGGGGCAGAAGCAGTGGACCACGAAGTGCCGAAGGAGTCGAGGATCCAAGTTGACCTTGCTCGAGATGGAACTCGCCAGGAGGAAGGTGACCTCCGAGAGGAAGATCTTCCCCGTCTGACGTCCGTGCCAGAATCCGTGGTCCTGGTACTGGCGAATCAATTCCAAGGAGCGCATCTGGGACCCGGTGACGTCGAGACTCAGGTCGTCGATGAAATTGACGCAGACTCGACCGTTCCCTGGAACGAAGACCCCTTTCCTGACCTTCGTCAGCCTGGACAGGAAGATGTTCCTCGCGGACCTGACCGAAGCCGACAAGGAGGAGACATTGAACGAGTTCACGCTGAACTCCTGCTCGGGGAGCCTCCGGTTGAGGAATTCCTTCACGCAACTGGTCTTCCCGGACCCGGACGGGCCGACGACGAGGAAGGGCACCTTCCGCTGGATCTGCTTCTGGAAGATCCGCAGGTACTTCAAAGTGTCCAAGGTGGGGACCAGCATCTCCCCGAATCGGTCGACTTTCGGGATCTTCTCGGCCTTCAGGGTATCCCCGAAGTGCTTCCAGCTGCCGGCGCCCTTGAAGACGTAGAAATGGTCCTGGATGAGCCCCTCGCTGGGCAGGGACAGCTCGGACTGCCTGCCGAGCTCCAGTTTCTGCACCCCGGTCCAGAAGGAAAGGCAGAAATCGTTGAACTTCTTCCTGGAAGCCGATTCCAGAGTTCCCCCCAAGGCCCAAGAGAGGGCCAGCAGCAGCGCGGCTTGGGACCAAACCATGAAATGGCTGTCCCTGTGTTTGTCGACCTCGGGGTTCTCCTGGACCCCATCCAGGAGGAAAATCTCGAATAACTGCAGCAGGTTCCTGGCCAGGTGGTGCTCTCCCAGTTCGATAACGGCGGTGCATTGGTTCCTGGCGAAATCGAGGCACGGATTTATGCAGAAATCGAGCAATTCCTGGAATTTCTTTCGATGGTCCTTGAAGGAATCCTTCCGCAGGAGGGAGAAGGCTAGTGGCTGCCATCCAGGACTGGAGTCAACAAACAAGATCCCGCATCGAGACAGAATTCCTGGAGACGCCTCTCTCAGGTCCGAGCATTCGAAGACGAGTTTTTGGTTCCTGGTCAATTGGATCCTCTCGCCCGAGGACAAAAACAGCACCCGATCGTCTCCCAGCAAGGTCGAGAGGGTTTCGGTCCAGATTGGACGCAGCGTCCCGTCGAAGATCAGTAGACTCCTGCGAGACTTGGCCTCCAGGAAGGACCTGAGGACCTTTATGCAAATTCCGTCCTTCCACTCCCTCCCATTTGGCTCAAAATGACCATAAAGTTGATGGATGCTGAGAGTTTGCGGGTTGACGGTCTCGCAAGAAATGGAACACCCGGGGTCCATTTTCCTCAAGGTCTCCAGGAGGCAGTTGAGAATCGTCGTCTTTCCAGTCAGAGTCTCGCCGATTACCATCAAAGAGGATCTCAGGCAGAAGAGTTCCAGCAACTGGATGACCTTCAACTGGAAATCGTCGTGCAGGGAGAGACCCCGGTCCTTGCAAACCTCCTCCAGCGCCAGCAGGAAGTCCTTGTAATCGGGCGAGGGCATGGAAGCGTCCGGGAACGTGTCTTGGAGGATATCCTGGAAGACCTTGGCCTCCCGGTGGTCCAGATTCGCCAGGAGGTTGTCCACCAGCGCCCGGATTATCAGGACACTCTCGTCTTCCTGCCGGTGAACGCGTTTCAAATCGGATGCCGTCCTTAGCACGGATTTCAAGTGGTCCAGGTGAAAGGAGCGACGGTCGAAAGCCTGGAGGAGCTTCCTGGAATCTTGGAAGACGCTCTGGATCTTCCGGGACAGATTTCCAGCGTCCCTGAACCCGCAAACGAAGAGTTCGATTTCGCAGATTCTTCTGAAATCCGGCACCAGCATGGCCACCGGTCGGAAGATCGCTTTCAAGCTATTTGGCAGCTCTTCCTTGAAGGTCACGGAGGTCACGGTGACGCAGAGGTAGCCCGTCGGCTTGAGGTCCAGCTGGTGACCGTGGAAATCGATGGTCTTGCATCTACCGGCCATCGAGTTCAGGATCCGAAGGAGGTCCCGAGAGACCACGGACAAAATCCGCGTCTGGAGGCTGTCGAAGTCCTTGAAACACACCCACGCCGCGCAGGAGACGAGTCCTTTGAGGATCCTGCGGATGCAGTCCTCGGATAATCCCGGGTCCCCATGGAGGACGTGGTTCTGGAGCGCCAGAGACTTCGCCAAACTTCGGAACGCCTCCGTCTTGCCGGTACTCGCCCTTCCAGCGATCAGGGAGTAGTAGTGGTGCCGGAAGGCTTCCAGGACGGTCCGGAAGCACCTCTCGGTCAAGGGTGTCACCGTCATGGAGTGGGAACTGGAGAATTCGTAGCCATAGTCGACGCTGGTGTTGATCATCTCGACTCGGACCACACCATTTTGGTAGAATCGGAGTTGGGATTTCCAGGAGAAGTCCCCCGACTCCGTCACGTTCTTCCGCTCCAGCATCTGGAAGGTTTCCAGCTGGTGCTGGAGTTTCCTGATGATCGTGGTCGAAGCTCTTCTTTCTTTCCGGGTCTTCTCGGTCCTCAAGTCGGCGATTAAATTGTCAAGGTCGCCCTTGAGAGATGCAATTTCTGGAGGAGCCTCCAGGGAGTTACTGGCGAACTTTCGTTCCAGGAAAGAGGTGAACCGAATGTCCAGGACGCAAAGCAGGATCATACCGGGCACCTTCTTGGTCCAATTCGTCAAGTGACAGTCCCCAAAACTCTCCAGACAATCCTGGAGATTGAGTTTCACGCTCTCCAGGGCCACGGATTCCAGTTTCTTCAGCCATTTCTCCACGCACTCGGAATCCTCGACCGCGGGGACCTTCTCTTTCAGTTCCAATTCCTCGTCGAACTCGTCTCCGATTTTAGAAATATTTAGTTTCTCATCGACCTTGAGTTTACGTATCCCGGAGAACTTCTCCAGGAACGGCTCCACCGTTTTGGGAGTCGCGTCGCGTCCGAACAGCATCTTCGTTAACTCGGAGTCCGAGAGGAAGAAGAATCTGGGGAAGAACTGCCTGATGTCGTTCAGGTAGTTCCCGATTCCTTCGTTGATCCGCTCGATTCTTCTCGCAGCCTCCCGTAGTCGTTCCAGCATCTCCGTGGCCGTGGTCAGTTCCCGGAAGGATTTCACCCTCACGAGACTCTGGTTCAGCAGTTTCAGCGTTTCCTCGACGCCCCGGAACAACTCCTTCTCCTTCCGCAAGAAAACGACTCGAACCGAGCTGGAGAACACCGGGTCCAGGGCGTTCTTGCGCACCTGCAGCTCCCTCCAGCGCTCCAGCAAGTCCCGGATGCGCGTCAACGAGACTAGGAAGTCCAGGACCCGCGACTCGATGGGTTTGATGAAATAGGACGCCCTCATCTCCTGGATCCTCACCATGTGGTCCTCCACCAGCATCTCTATGGCCTCCAGGTTCTCGAAACCGTAAATTTCCTCGAGTTCCAGGAAAGCCACTTTCAGCTCCAGCTCGTCCCATTCCCGGATCATCCCCGACAGGCGTCGCTGCAGTTCCAGCTCCTTGTTGGCGCCGGTACTGATGGCCTCGTACCTCTCGATGCTGCCCAGCAAGTTGGCCCGCGTGATCTTGCGCAAAGTCGTCCCGGCATTGGGCGTGAGGTCGTACCCGGCGATGGCCGACATCTCCAGCCAGTGTCTCCTCCTCAGAGCCCGGTTGCACATGCACACGGCCAAGGGCACGAACTTCTGGAACCGCTTCACGTCCTCCAGGACCTGCCAGCAGAGCTTCAACGGCGCCGGTTGTTGCATCGGGTCGGGGTCGTCCGCGATGCCGAGGAACCTGTAGGACTTGTTCGCGCTCGCGTCGGCCTTGATCTTCACCTTGAACGACCTCTGGATGCGCGCGAACTCCTCGAAGTACATGGTCGTCTTCTCCTGGATCACCCGGGACTCCAGGTACTCGAAAGGCCCGTCCATCCAGACCGAGTGGTCCCTCCGCCAGGACGCTATCAGCCGCACCAAGGAGTAGAAGGGGAGGATCATGTCCTTGATGTCGTCGACCTTGGGGAAGGACGTCTCCGGGAACTTGAACAAACGTTCCTCCAAATTGATCCACTCCACCTGCTGGTTCAGGGCCTCGATCTTCCTGGAGAAGAGGCCCAGGTGCTCCGCGTACTCCAGGACCCTGGTGGCGTCGTCCATGTCGTTCAGGATCACGAACCCCGGGAACGTCTCGTCCACTTCCGCGTTCAACAGGTTGATCCTCCGCTGGAGCTCGTCCTCCAGCTCGCTCTTCATCGCCTCGCACAGGGTGTTGTTCCGCGCGAACACCGGTTTGATATCACAAGTCCAGTTGATGGTGATCTTGTTCAGCTCCAGGTGCTCGTCCGACAGGATGGTGATGTCGATCAAGGAGCCGAGCATCTCCAGGGACCTCTCGACCTTCCTCTCCAGCTCCTTCACCAGCACCTTCGACGCCCGCGAGATGTACTCGCTGGCCTGGAACAGCGCCTTCGCGTTCTTCGGGATACTCAGGGCCCTGGCCCTCAGGTCCTCGAATTCCGAGCAGATCGAGCGGTTGAACTGCTTGTGGTGGACCACGAGCTCCCGCACCAGGGCGTCGACGATCGTTTCCACGGATCTCGCGAGCCAGACCTTGGCCCGGTCCTGCTCGAGCCTGCCGAAGTCGAACTCGACCCGGGTCAGCATCGAGTAGACCTTGACCTTGAACTCGTGGTACTTCTCCACGTGTTTGCGGAAAACCTTGAAGTTCGTGCCCCGGAGCATGAGCCTCCTTATCTCCTGGTCCGTTTCCTCGGAACACAGGACCTGGAACTCCTGGACGACCTTCTCCAAGTGGTCCTCCAAGGGCCGGTACATCTTCCCCAAGAGTTTCTCCAGCGTCTCTCGAGAATTCCGGTAGAACCAATCAGGGATTTCCACTTTCGCGTACTCCCTCCCCGATTTCAGTCTCAGACACTTCTCGAAACTCGTCATCTCGTCGGCGACGCTGCCGATTTCGTCGATCACACCCTGGAACGTGGCCAGAATCTGGGGTATGTCCGGATCCAGGGCGATCCCGTCGCCACAAATGAGCCGAATCCGGAGCAAGGGACGGGCTCGTGGGTCCTCCAGAGTCTCCGTCAAAAGCTCCACCGTGTCCATCATGAGTCCCTGGATTTTCTGAACGAAGACATTGGTGGCGCAGTTCAAAAAATTCCCTGCCCTCGGTGTGCCCTTGATTTGCTTCAAAGCGTCCACGGTTTCCACGTAGAACCTCTTCTTGATCGAGGTTCTCGATTTTTTCAACTCCTTGTGGACCATCTCCTGGAATTCGATTAATTTCAAGGGCCCCAAGCCATGGAACCGGCGAAAATCGCAGAGATAACGCGGAAGTTGGTCGCTCGCCGATTGGATGATGGTCCTAATCAAGGGATGGGACAGAAAATACCGATTCTTCAGCGATCGGCGATTTTTCAGAAACGTCCGGTGGTAATCCGTCATCGCGGGAACCTGTACCCGGTCCCACCGAGGCTCTTCGAGGCCCTCCCCGGTGACGATCGTGCTTTTGACGAACTCCTTGAGGACACACTGGTGCCTTTTCTTCACGTCCTGGAGAAGGTCCTGGAGCATCCGTGGGTACTTGGTGCTCAATTTCGGGGGGATCATTTTCAGGATGTTTTTTTCCCACGAGGGTGAAAGGTCCTCCACGGGGACGTCTTTGGTCCATTCTCGTAGCATTCGTATCTGAGCGGCCACTGGGATTCCATGTTTTGGTAGAAATTCATCGGAATCGTCGTCTAGGGAAATTGGGGGACGTGCGAAGTTCGAGGATAACACTTTACAGGTCTCTTCAAATTCAAGCCGGTTTTTGCGGTATTTGGAGAAGTTCTTGGGTTCACTGAATTTTTGGGGATTTTTGTGACGTTTGGTCTCAGTCGAGGAAATTTTGGATCTGGATTTTTTGCTGATTTTGTTCATGATCTAATTTATTTATTTTGTTTAGAAAATTTATTTGGATTATTATTATATATTTATTTAGATAATTTAGATATTTTATATATTTCGAATTTCGAATTTAGTTTAATTTTAATTTTGTGGATTTTGTTTATTTTGAAATTTGGATTCGGTTTATTTTTATTCTGAACCAAGTGGAGTTCCTTTTTTGAGGAGATCACTAGTGATCGTGAGGGAAACCATGTGCTCGCCTATGGCAACGTGGTTTGTTTGATCGAATTGTGTCCAGTGTTTCGTTATTTAATAATTTTTTTCTTTCTATTTTTCCAGATTTCGCTGAATTAATTTCAAGATGAGTAATATCTACATCCAGGAGCCACCGACTTCCGGCAAAGTGAGACTTTTTTTGATACTACTTTTTTTGTCCCATTATTTGGGGACTAATTAAATATTTTTAACAATTATTAAATTTATGGGAACAATTATTATTTGTTTCCATAACGCCTATTTTTTAAAATTAATTAAAAAATTAATTTTAACGCTTATTTTTTAAATTAATTTTAACGCTTATTTTTTAATTTAATTCACCAGGTGGTGATGAAAACTTCAGTGGGTGACATCGACCTGGAATTATGGACGAAGGAAACGCCGAAAGCCTGTCGAAATTTCATACAACTTTGCATGGAAGGATATTACGACGACACTATTTTCCATAGGGTCGTTAAGGGATTTATAATCCAAGGGGGGGACCCCACTGGGACCGGGGAAGGTGGAGAAAGTATTTATGGGCACCCTTTTAAGGTACACACATATCCATTTAATAAATAATAAAAATTGGTTAATTAAAAAATATTCCTTCCTGTAAATGAAATTAAATAAACAAAAATGTTAAAAATCCAAACTTTAGAAAAGTAGGATAATTTAATTTTTTTAAGATAAAAAAGTAGCAAAAATGGGAAAGAAAAAAATAGTACAAATTTGGAATTGTTTTTTCGCAGGATGAATTCCACTCGAGATTGCGATTCTGTCGCCGAGGATTGCTCGCAATGGCGAATGCAGGCAAGGACGATAATGGATCGCAGTTTTTCTTCACCCTCGGGGCAACTCCCGAATTGCAAAATAAACATACGATTTTTGGAAAAGTCACCGGGGAGACGGTGTACAATATGTTAAAATTGGAAGAGGCACTCGTCGATAAGGTGAATTGCATAAAAAATTGCACTTGCAGGCAATTTTATATTTTTCATTTAAAATTATCATTTTTTTGGGGGGAATTTTCGTTCCAAATATTATGCCGATAATAAATATGAAAAAGATTAATCGAAGAAAAAAAAGTTAGAATTTTAAGCAGCAAAAATTAATTTGATCACTGTTGAAAAAAAAATGTTTTGCAAAAACAAAAGAATTTTTTAGGGAAAATATTCCAAAATTTCTTGCGATACAAAAACAAATTCAACGGACACTAAACTTTCTCTAATTTAATTTCCATCCATAAACTATTTTTCTTTACAAATTGTATTTTTACGAAAAAATTTTCTCCCCAACATTAATATTAATAAAAAAAAAGTAAATAATTTTTTACTCTACATTAATTTCTATCGATAAACTATTCATTTTTTACAAGTTGTATTTTTAAAAAAATTTTCTCCCCAATATTAATATTAATAAAAAAAAAATATGTAATTTTTCAGAACGAGAGACCTTTGTATCCACAAAAAATAGTCAAGACAGAAGTCCTGCACAACCCGTTTCAAGATATTGTGCCGAGAGTCGCCTCCAAGAAAAGCGACGCAGAAAAGGAGAAGAAAAGTGAGAAGAAATCAGGAGTCAAGTAGGAATTTAATTTAATTCTGGAAAAAAAAACATAAAAAAAATATTTTTTATTGGTTTTAATTAACCTTTTTTTTCCTTCCACAGGAATTTCAAGCTCCTATCCTTTGGAGAGGAAGCGGAGGAGGATGAAGAGGAATCGGTGGTACTAAATAAACAATTTAATGCAAAGGGCAAATCCGCACACGATACGTTATCAGACCCTAAATTGAGTTCCGAACTCGCGGTGGAACCGCCTGCACCTCCTGGCAAGGAAGAGGAAGAGGAAGACTCTGATCTTGACATTGGACCTTCGGTACCGGCTTGGGTGAAAGCCAAGGATGCTAAGAATAACGATTGGGAGGATGACTCCGAAACGCAGAAATCCGATGAGTCGGCGGCTTTGGTGAAAGAAAAAGAGTAATTTTGGAATTTTTTAAATAATTAATAATTTAACTAAATTAATGAATGATATGGAAGAATTATTTATAAATTATTTTGAATTCGAAAATTTGGAAGCAGGAATTCAAATTTGGAATTTTCGGGGTTTTCAATTTTCTCTAATTAATATCTTCTAATTTTTTTTTCGATCGAAAAATTCCTGGAATATTTATCATATTATAATATTATAATTTTTAACAAATTAAAGGGAAATTAGTGGAAATGATGGTTGATAGTCGCTTGGTATTAATTTCAATTAAGAAATAATTCAATTTTCAGAGAAATGAAGGAAAGGGTGAAAAACAAACTCAAGGAAAAATCCACGGACGGTCCAAGTAAGAAAATGAAGACAATGAGGGAAGATAAATTTGAGAAAAATTCGGCTGAAGATCAAAAGGAGGAGGAAGAGGAGGAAGAATATTATTTAGGCAAAGAACGACACGATGAACGAAAACGAAAAGCGTAAGGATTTCGTGGACTTCTTCCGGAACTGAAATTATTTGTTTTCATTTTTTTTTAAATGATTTTTGTTCATGGAATTTTCAATTCTAATAATTTTCAAAAATTCTTTCCAATTCTCGTTGCTTCTCTGAAACTTAATTTTTTTTATTCTCAAATTATTATTATTATTATCATTATTATTATTATTATTATTATTATTATTATTATTATTATTATTGTTATTATTATTGTTATTAAAAAAGTTTATTATGTCAAATTAGGGAGGAAATTAGAAAAGAAATCCGCGACCTGAAACGAGGAGTGCAAAAGGAAAAACGTGCCAAGGAATTAGAGGATAAAGAAAAGGCCGAGAAAGACGAAAAGAAGAAACAGAAGAGCCAAGTTTTGGAGGAATTTTTTGAGTCTCAAAAGAAATACAAAGACAATATCGTGGTTAAAAAAGGTGAGTTCTTCAGGATGCAAAATTCCAAAAATGAAAAATTTCTAAAGGAGGAATCTTGAGAAAAGTATTTATGTTTTTTTTTTAAAATTAATTTTAGAAGAAATCAACAAAAAGGAATTTATAAATTTTTTTTAAAGCGAATTCAAGATGGCCCGATTATTTTTTAGGCGCATCCCGGGAGCAGTTTACCATGCAGTTGCTGAAAAAATTTGGAAACAAGCTCCAAACTGCGAAGCAGCAAATTAACGAGAGTGACGGGGAAGAAGAAGAAGAGGAAGAAAAGGAACGAGAGAAAAGCTCTTCCGGGAAAAGTCAGATCCCGAAAGTCCCTGAAAAGGAAGACGAGGAGGAAGATCTTAACGACGAGTCGTGGATGGTGCACGCTTTGCGTTGCGAGGAGACAAAACCGGTACTCGCGAAAGATGCAAGTACGAAAGACGACGATTGGTTCGAAATCTACGACCCCAGAAATCCTCTGAACAAGCGACGTCGGGGAGAAAGTGATCAAAAACGGAAGGATGATCGCGGTTCGAGTAGAAGACGCAGATAAGACGTGGATTTCAGTGCGATTTTTTCTCAAATTTTTTTTATATAATTTTTTTTGGTGTATATTAGGTTGTCCCATAAGTTTCTTCCGCGCCACGCTATGTATTACCCCGAGCCGGAAAGGAAGAAACTTATGGGACAACTTAATACATTGGAAGGGTACTCTCCGAGTTTCTGAATTTCAATAAAATGTAATTTAATGTAGGAGAAACGTTAGTTTTGATGAAATTGGAGAATATGACTCGAAAAACGTATAGAGTTTGAAGTTTTGGGTTTGAAAAAAATAGTTTTGGTGAAAATTTGGAAATTTTTGTCTGGTTTCAAGAGATTTAAAACCAAAACGTCGAAAATTTCAAGTTATTGGATTTGAAAAAAATAGTTTTTCTGAAAATTTGGAAATTTTGTTCTGGTGTTAAGAGATTCAAGGCCAAAACGTCCAAAGTTTCAAATTATTGAATTTAGGACGGACAGTTTCGGAAAAAAAAGTCAGAAAATTTGCTCTGGTTCGAAGAATTTTAGGAAAAAAGTATTAAAATTTGGAAAATACTGTGTAAAAATATTTTCCAAATTTAGATTTTGTAGGATAGTGAATTTCTTCGTCAGAACAGTTAAATTGTAATTTTCTTCAACGATAAATAAATTTCAATAAAATTCGAATGAAAAAAAATTGTACAATTTTCTATTTTATTAATCAAGTATTTCTGGAATTTTTCTGGATCCGAAAAACCAGAAAATTATTGTTTATGTTCCTACAAAAAAAATTTTCAGTTTCAATTAGCAAAGAAAATTGTATTGAAAAATTCCGCAATGCCAATATTTCTAATTACGACTGTTACGAATTGATCTGGGGAATTTGTAATTTCAAAAAAAAAATATCTTTCTGTTCCAATTTTTCCATTTCAAAGCGAGATTATTTTTCAAAGTGGAACCAGATCTTGGACAATTTTCAAAAAAATTAGGGCGGCACTTTAGCAAAGAAAATTGAATTAAAAAATTCCGCAATCTCAATATTTGTAATCGGGACTGTTACGAATTGATCTGGGGAATTTGTAATTGTAATCCACCAAGATTTTTCCGCGGTGACGGGAAAATGTTAATGATCACTGATAATGACATAAGAATTGTCATCCGAGGGCAATTTATTGACAATCCAAGAATTATAGGCATGGGGACTTTGAGTGCAAATACAATACGGTAATCAGCGTTTTATCCTAAAGCTATTAAGAATAGATAAGAGTGTGTGATATACAAAGAACATCTTCTGCGTTTGAAAGAGCCAGTCACTCATTTGAAATTGTACGACGCACATCTACACGATTTTATATAACTAACAGACACACGTGTCTCTCTTTTTTGGTAGATACCGACTGTAAATGAGCTTTCGTTTTCGTATCTTCTTATATGCTCTGGTACCCGAATTCTCGTCGGATTTGGTAACCGAAGACAAAGTGTAGAATATAAATAAACCGAGAAAACACTTCCAGATTTTTGGAATTTATATATTTTTTTTAAAAATATTTTTGTTCAAATGAAAGTTTCTGCATTTTCGCAAATTAAAAATGAGTGTCCGAAATTAAATCTTTTGAAAAGCAATTGAGTTTTTAACAGTGAAGTTTGAACACAGTTTCCCAGTGTTCGCGAAATTTTATTGGAAAAGGTACAAAAGGGTAGAAAAATTCGTGTGTGGAAAATTATCATAGAAAATGAATTACCGATTTATGACCAATTTATCAAATCAATAATTTTTAAGTGTACAAAGAAAAGGCAGGAATAATTGTAATAATTAATTCCAATTTAATCGTTAACTTTAATTTAGGTTAATTTGGTTAATTGAATTTTTTTAAATTTTACTGGGGATTAATTAAACTGATGTGAATTAATGTAAAAATTGAAAAATCAATGTTTTTTGAGATGCAAAGTACCTGTATTAAAATTCTATGGAGTTTAATTAAGATTTATCGAGAAATTATAGGAATTACTTTTGTTTGCGAAAGAAAAGTCTTGAGATTTCAGAGCAAAGATCTTTATCGCATTTATTCTGCTTCTTTTCTAACGTCTCCTGGAGACTTTTATGATATTTGCCTTCGTTAAAACAGATTTCATCAAATAAGTAAAAAGATTATATTATTATAAGGATACCCCACAGAGTTTTAAAAATAGATGAAAAATAAGATTGTACATTGAGAAACCAATATTTGCTTTTTTCTTTATCAATTTTGCCGTCCTGAAAAATTTCCAAAAACTTTTTTTTACTATTCTTTAAAAAGGAAGATTTATGGCTTTTTTTTTAAAATATTTGATCCACTTTAGAACGCTTTTATGGAAATGTAAAATTTTAAAGGCGCTCATTTATTTTTCTTAGCAACTCAAAATAATTATTTCCAAGGAAGGAAAGTGAAAATGAGATTTTGAAAATCGTAAAGAACCTAAATTGTTCGTAATTTTTACATTTTTGGCAGTTTCGAAGTTTTCGCATTTGAAAATCCAAATTTCTTGATCGATGATTTTTCAATTTGTTTAATTATACATTTTTAATTATAGATTTTATTTAATTATTAATTTTTGTTATAATTGAAATTTAAGTATAAATTTTAATTATACATTTTTAATGTGCAAATTTTTAATTTGAATAGAAATATCGAATTTCTATGATTTTTTTCGCTTACAAATTTTTCTACCACACGAAAATTGAAATTTGGAAAGGAAGGTTTTTCGAGAAAAATTTTGGAACTTTTGAAAATTGTTGAAAAATGCGGATACCTTCCAGCTGGCAAATTTTATTCTGAAAATTAAAAAAAAAATGGCAGTTTTTGGGTACGAGACGCTAATTCCCCTTTTTTCGTGACAGAGGTGTAATTAAAGTTCGAAAAATCGGAATTTTGAGATTGTGAACAAACGTAAAATTTCGACAATGGAGTCTTCAGTGGACATGGTAACGGTCCCACTGAAAATGGGTCTAACAGGTACGATAGAAAGTTTTCAAGATTGTGAATTTCAAGTATTACATGTTGCAACAACAGTTTCTAATTTTAGCTCGGAGGAAAATGTTTGGAAAAAGAAATGTAGAAACTCGGAAAATTCCACTTTTACATTCTCAGGACGGAATTGTAATTTTCAATTTCCGGAATTTCGTTTTCTGTTTGTAAGAAAAAATTTTTTTTTCAAGAAAAGATGATATTTGAGAAGGAATTAAAATATGTCGAGAGAAAAAGTATTTCAAAAAATGAGAAAATACTCTTTCTCAAGGAAAAAAAAATATTTGAGAAAGAATTAAAAATTGCTGGGGGAAAAATATTTTGAAAAAGAGTAGGAACATTTTTTTTTTTCGAGAAACAAAATATTGAAGAAAGAATTAAAAATTGTGGAAAGAAAAATTATGAAAAAATGAAGTAGAAAAAAATTTTTTTATCTAGGAAAAAAATATTGAAGGAAGAATTAAAAAATTGTAGAGGTAAAAAATATTTCCAAAAATGAGAAAATTCCTTTTTCGAGTATGAAAAAAATTGAATCATCAGTAACAATTAGTTGCAATCGGTTGGAAATTTGGAAACTGGTGATTTTTGCTTGAGGACTCATTGTCAGTCTTTGATTCTCAATCGAATCGAAACCGGTCGCGTGCCAATTTCTCTACTGATTGCGAGTCTCCGATAAGAAACCTAAATTTGTATTGTACGTTTGAAAGAAATCCGTGAGATTGCAGCTCAAAAGTTCGAAAGACTGTAATCGAGAGAAGAGGGAATTCGATTGTTATTGCTTACAAAGACCTACCGATTATTTGCGGAATATTCCACTGTTTTCACAATGGCAAGACGAAGAAGGTGTATATCCTCGGATACCTACGGCATACATACGACATACTCGAGTATGTTGCAGATAATCGCAAAGATATGTATCTACATCCAGACGTAGTTCGATTGAAGATTGCAGTAAAACCAGTTACCCATTTATATAAATTCTTCATCGATTGAGAACTCTTCTGCTTCTCCTTATCGTCGGTTTATATTAACAATAACAATAATAATATCAATAGCAGCAATAACCCCAGCAATAATAATAGTAATAATAATAATAGTAATGATAATAGTAATGATAATAATAATAATAATAATAATAATAATAATAATAAAATTCGAGAAAATATAAAATCCTAAAATTAATGAGTTTTAGGATTTTTTATGAATTAAAAAATATTCGAATTAAAATTTGAATTTATTGGAATTTCATTGCAATCGAAATTAACAATTTTCCAATTTCAGCAAAAAAGGGGAAATTTAAAATTTCGTTTCTTCCTTTTCCATTGGAATAATGGAAAATCCTAAAATTAACGAGTTTTAGGATTTTTTATAAATTAAAAAATATTCGAATTGGAATTTGAATTTATTGGAATTTTATTGCAATCGAAATTAACAATTTTCCAATTTCAACAAATTTAATTGAAAAAAAAGTAAAATTACAAATTTCAATTTTTTCTCTCATTGATATTTTTTTTGGTTGTAACTAAAAACCTGCTTGAAACTACAAATTTTCAGTTTCAATGAATTTTCCGGCAAAATAGGGACCCCAATAAAACAAAATAAAATAAAATAAAATAAATTTTAAAAAAATAAATAAATTTCCTTCCCCTGCAGCCGCGGATGACGGAATTCGACCCAGGGATTGGCAACCGAAACGATCCAGCTACAAAGTGCCATTGAGGCTCCTGAGGCTCTGCGTCCTCGGTATTTTGTTGCCCGCGATTTTGGTAGCGGGGCCCATTTACATGCGCTTTCGCGTTTATTCGGAGCAACTTTACCCCCTGGCAGCTTCCGATCAGAGACTCATCGATTCCCGGATATCCACGACTTGGTGTCAGGTACTGGGCCACTCCGATCGGAGAAACACCGGTTATCGCTCTGTCGGGTGACGAGGCGCCCGCCAAAGGGCCGCTCGGTGACGAAACACCGGTTATCGGGTGGCCCGATAGCGGGACGTTCGTTATAAGGCCGCGATAATCGGATCGAGATCGATAAGGGGACCGATTTCCCCAAATTTCATCGATCGAGGCTGTTGGAGACACAAGGGCAGTTTGTTTCAGAGGCAAATCGTGAAAGCCAACGCCACGTTCAATGCGTATCTCATGGGCCAGAAGCCCCGAGTGAGGATGGACGCGATACCGATTTCCATGACCAGGCATTTGTCTCTGGACGACGACATGAAGGAGTATTGGGGATTCTACCTTTTACGGGGTAGCAGCGTTACCGTCTCGACCTGTGTAAGGTATTAAAATTTTAGGTGTAGGAAAAAATCGTTTTTTGAAGTCAAATTTTGAAAAATCCTGTTGGAAAGGAAAAATCGATTTGCTGCTTAAAAAATCTCGAATTTGAAAAAAAATTATTTTTTCAGGACAAATTTTGCGATTTTTTTCTGAAAAAATTATCAGCTTGCTACTTAAAAAATCTCGAATTTGGAAAAAAATTATTTTTTCAGAACTACGAATTTCTTCTGAAAAATATCAGCTTGTTGCTTAAAAAATCTGAAATATATGAAAAAATAATTTTTCGTGGTCAAATTTTGAAAAATCCTTGAAAAAAAGAAAAATCGACTTGCCGCTTAAAAATTCCCGAATTTGAAAAAAAAAATTTTTTTTTCAGGACAAATTTTGCGATTTTTTCTGAAAAAAATATCAGCTTGCTGCTTAAAAAATCTCGAATTTGGAAAAAAATGATTTTTTCAAAACTACGAATTTCTTCTGAAAAATGATAAAATAACGAGATTATAAAATAACGAGATAATTATTGTGCAAGCGGATAATGATCGAAAATATGCATTATTGTTGTTAACAGATGGCCTGGCGCATCTTTAACGATGATACGAGGGCATAAGCATTTGCACGAATGCGCTTTTATCGGTGACGATAGCAGCGAAGAGCTGGAGGAATTGCTCGAAGTCGCCGAAGAGCGTGGATTGTTAAAAATTAATAGCAGTAGCCAACTTGAAGTAAGAATTTTTATATATATATATATATATATATATATATATATATATATATATATATATATATATATATATCTGTATAAATCAGCTTGTTGCTTAAAAAAATCTAAATGTAAGAAAAAAACATTTTTTGACATCAAATTTTGAAAAATCATTTTGAAAATAAAATCGACTTGCTGCTTAAAAAATTCTAAATGTAGGAAAAGAATCATCTTTGAAGTCAAATTTTGAAAAATCATTTTGAAGAAAAAATTGATTAGCTGCTTAAAAAATTCTAAATGTAGGAAAAAAATCATCTTTGAAGTTAAATTTTAAAAAATCGTTTAGAAAAAAAATTGACTTGCTGCTTAAAAAATTCTAAATGTGGAAAAAAAATCATCTTTGAAGTCAAATTTCGAAAAATCATTTGAAAAAAAAATTGACTTGCTGCTTAAAAAAATATATATAAAATCGAAAAAATATATATAAGCACACTATTAAGCAGCCTTATCATTGAGACCACTGTTTACTTATTTGCTTTCATGATTGATAGTGTTAGAAACTGATATCACTCCTGTATCCGTGTATATTTGTAGATGAAGTTTTTTCCACATTTGTTGATTTTTTCGTTTCAGCAAATATGCATATTAATTAGCGTCGCGGTTTTGGTTTCAAAAACTTTTTGAATTAATTAGACGTTATACAATTTTTATGAAATACATAATACATTTTTGTTCTTACATTTAGAATTTTTTTCAGCAGCAAGCAGATTTTTATTTTCCAAAAGGATTTTTCAAAATTTTACTTGAAAACTTGTTGCTTAAACAATTCTAAATGTGGGACAAAAATCATTTTTGGAAGTGAAATTTTGAAAAATCCTTCTGAATTCAGAATTTTTTTTGTATTAACGCGATTTCAAAAAATTCTGATTTCCGCTCCTAAAAGTGAAACTGCGATAATAGTCAACACTGCCATCTGATGACGTCAATGCCGAGAGATAGAATCATTTCGATTGTTGCCGATCAAAATGATATAGTGTCGAGCAAATTAGAGGGGAAAAACCGAGCATTGATTGCCAAGATAATGCAGATAATAATTCGCGAATGATGGAAGAGACAAAATCGGAAAATAAACCAAAAATTTTTTTGAATCCACGAGAATCGAATTTTTTACATTTCAATTTCAATTAAAAAAAAAAGAATAAAAAAAGTTCAACGTTTACTCGTGGAATAAAACGGGAACGTTCGAATGTTTTTTTTTTAATTTTTTTTCCGCAAGAAACTGCATTTATTAGATCTCGCGACTGACTTTCAAAGCCCCGCTTGCATCGAGACGCGAGATTGCAGTGCAATTTTTGAATATCTCGGAACTGATAAGAGTAATCCAAGGAGAGGAGGGATTATGCATTATAAAGACCTTTCCAGCAAAAGATACGTTCATTTTTCCACGAAAGTGCATATAAACTGCATATGGACTTTTTGAACGAAAAAAAAAGAAAAAATAAAAAAAAATGGAATTGCAAGATACCTTTTATAAGGTTGAAAATTATTTGCCAAATATTTTGTGACAATATTGCAAGAATAACTTCCCAAAAAAAATATTATCGCGCTGTTTGTAATTTTTACTATGATGATAAAAAAAAATTATTTTTTGGTATGAAACTGAAAAGGATGGAAAATAATTAATCAATAATTATTCCAGTAAAATTAGTGACCTTTCCAAATTCTGAATTACAGGTGAATAAGTTTTTTCCGACATTTAGAATTTTGTTTAGCGGCAAGCCGATTTTTATTATCAAAAAGATTTTTCAAAATTTGACTGCAAAGATGATTTTTTCCCTACATTTAGAATTTTTTAAGCAGCAAGTCGATTTTTTTTCAAAAAGATTTTGCAAAATTTGGCTGCAAAGAATCATTTTTCTTCACAATTAGAATTTTTTTAACAGTAAGCCGATTTTTTTTCAGAAGAAACTTTCGAAATTTGGCTTCAAAGAATCATTTTTCTCCACATTTAGAATTTTTTGAGCAGTAAGCCGATTTTTTTTTCAGCAGAAACTTTTCAAATTTGGCTTCAGAAAATAATTTTTCTCCACATTTAGAATTTTTTAAGCAGTAAACCGATTTTTTCAGAAGGATTTCTAAAAATTTGTCCTCAAAAAATGATTCTTTCCTACATTTAGGATTTTGTAAGCAACAGGAAGAAATTTTTAAAAAATTCGATTTCCAAAAATAATGGTTTCCCACATTTTGAATTTTTCAACCCTCAAGTCGATTTTTTTTTTCAGAAGAAAATTTAAAAATTTGGTTGCAAAAAATATTAGAATATCAACAACAGAAACTATAAAATCAAAATTACACTAAAAAAAAAATCTAGAATTCCCTATCCTCGCAAACCCGATTTTCGCTCGTTTCCTTATTTTAAAATTTTCCCTTCCAGGATGGCCCCAGCAACGAACCCGAGAAGATGAAACGAGTTCGCCAAGGGGTTCGGTTCCATTTGCACGAAGGCCTGGAGAACGACACGGTCCTGCCGAATTCGCACCACCTCAGCAGCCACGAGCTGGACGCCGAGGCTATGCGGAACATCCTCACGCAATTGTTCATCAAGAAGCTGGGGATCCAGAAGAAGAAGAAGACCACGGAGAAGCCTCACCACCACCACTACGAGGGCGTCTACCGGGAGGACGCGAATATCGATAAACCGCCGATAAATATCGACCCGGAGCCCTTGGGTGCCGGGTCCGGGCCCCATCGTCCCCGGGAGGAGTCGACTCCCGGTGGGACGGTCACCGCGGAGCCAAAGGACGACCCGGAAGCGGACGAGGAGTACATGACCTCGGAGGAGATCTTCCAGGACGTCCTGAAGAAGCTCAGCTCCCTGGGCCCCAGGGGCAAGGAGCTGCTGAGGAAATTGTACGAGAAAGCCGATGGGGGCAACTCCCAAGCGGAAGTCATCGCCAGGGTGATCGAGGACACCAGGAGGGAGGCCGAGGGCCTGCCGGTGGACGAGGCCAACGAGAGGGCCAAGAGGCAGCTGGTCCTGAGCTCGCCCCTGCACGAGGAGCTCAACAGGGAGGACCTGGAGGCCGATTTGGGGATCGAGGAGGACCTGCTGAACCCGGATGGCATCGCCGAGGACAGGGGAAGCGTCAACGAGTCCACCCTGAACGACAGGAGCAATTCGGAATTTTGGAGCTCCTTCAGCAGCTCCGAGGAGCGGCTGCTGGAGTGCAAGGGGCTCATTCTGAACTTACCTTTGACTCCGCATAGAAGGTGCTCGGCGAAACACGAGGATGAGCACACGGCAGCCTCTGTGGCCAATACCATCACGTATAGGTGAGAGAACCCGGTGAAGAAGTTTCCAGGGGAACGATGGTTCGGTGGAAATCGAAATTCTAAAAAAAGAGAATTTTCTTTTTATTTGAGGTTTTGCTGTTTTTGAAGGAAAATTGATGTATGATTGATTTGAGGAGAAATTGAAAAATTGTTTCCTTCTAATTTGGAAAAAAAAAATAAGATTTTCTCTTTTGGAAGGAACATTTTTCATTTTCTCCTTCTCAGGAAAGTCAACATATTGTTTTTTTCAATTTTAGTTACTAAATTTACTTCTATATGTAATTATAATAATACGATCTTCTCTTTTACTCCTAATTCGTATCAAAGTAAAAAAACACTGAGTCTCTTTAATTTCGAAAAAGTCAGATTTTGCCTTTTTTCAAGAAAAGTTCATTTTTTTAACCGAATTTAAAAAGAAATAAGAAAATTCAGTTATTCAATTCTAACAACGAAATTCAATTTTAAATCTAATTTCCCATTTCCATGCTAATATTTACAAAAATAAAAGACACTGAATTTCTCAAATTCCGAAAAATCCAGATTTTACCTCTTTTTCTAGAAAAATTCACTTTTCCCTAATTTACCAAAAATCTAAAAATTCGATTCTTTAATTCTAGCAACTAAATCCACTTCACAACCAAATTCCCTCTTTTCCTCTAAAAATCTTCCAAAATAAAAGACACTGAATCTCTCCAATTTCCTAAACCATAAATTTTCTTTCTTTTTCAAGAAAATTCCATTTTTCCCTAATTTAACAAAAATCCCAAAATTCGTTTCTTCAATTCTAGCAAAAATAAATCCACTTTTAAATCCAATTGCCTAATTTCCTCCTGATTTCTCGCAAAATAAAAAATCACTAAATCCCTCTTACTTCCAATTTTCAGGGTCCCAACCAACGGCTACTACTTCTTCGTCTTCAGCTCCGAGAACGAGGTTCAGACCAACTACCTGAGGGTGCGATTCGACCTCCTGAAGACGATGTACGACACCTCGAACCCCATACGCGAGTGCAAGAACAGCACTCGCGAATGTTCCCTGCAATTCAATTTTTTCAGTGACGAAAGGACGGTTCTGGAATTGCCCCTGACCGGCAACGATTCCCAGTGGAACGAGGAATACGTGGTGGTGTCAACCTGCGAGCCGAGGACTGCAATTTACCTGCTTTGCAGCTTGGCGGTGCCATTCTTGATCCTGATGTTCGCGTTTCACTAGAAAATACAAATTTTCAAAAATTGTCAACGAAAAACGATAATATTGTGACGCAGTATTTTTCTCTGTCGATAGATTTTGGTCAGAATCTTGTGATATCCGAGTACCGAGTGGCTGTTCCAACTCGGATTTGAGGGGAAATTCTTGATTTTTGCATTGCCCGGAATTCAGCAGCTGAATTTGCCAAAATTGCAAATATTTCAGCTGAGGTAGTTCTGAGAAAAAAAAATGTATTCGCAAAAAATAATGAAATTTGTTATAAAAAATAATAAATATGCGCTTGTGAGGTAAAGTAACGAAATTTAGTTAAAATATTTTTAATTAATAATTTTACTAGTTCATTAATTATTTATGCAAAAAATTTTTGAGATTTTCTTGTAATTGAAGTAAATTCAATTTCTTTATAAATATGAAAAAGAAAGAAAAAGGAAATTTGATTTTTCAGTATCAGTGATTTTTTTCAATTTTTTTTTTCATCACCTACAATATTATAGGTGCCCATTTTCGCTGTTTTTTCTGATATTCCTGAAAAAACAGGCTCATGATGTGAAAAAATCGAATTTACTCGAAAAATATGAATAACTTTATTGTTTTATTATATTACCTTAAGAAAAATATTTCAGAATTTTTTGAAAATTTTGAAATTTTCGCTAAATTCGTTTGCTTTAATTTTACTATTGTTTATCCCAAGCGCATTTTTATTATTTTCATAGGGAATTAAATAAATGAATTTTTCTGCGTTTCCAAAAAAAGAAGAAAAAAAAGTAATTTCGGGGGAAACCTTATTTTTCATCATCATTCAACGTTTTTTAGATTTGGAAATCCGCTTGAAAAAATGCTGAAAAAAATTACCAAGTATTTCTATGTCCTGAAGTTATTATAAAAACTAGAAACATTGAATAATTGTGACTGGTACGAAAAAAAAAAATTGTACCTAAAAGAAAAAAAAAATTGACAAGGCTTCCCCCTCGAATCAATTCCTAGTCGATAAATGCAAACACAAAAAGACTGCTGTGAACTCTGAATTTATTAATATTGTTGGATAAGAGTTATTTAGTATTGGAGGGGAGCGATTAAAGAAAAGCGAGCAAAAAATAATCGTTAATTGTGTCATTTCAGTGAAAATTAATCCTTTTAACAAGAACCTCGAGGCTTCTCGATCGCGACGTCTCACAATCGGTGTAATTATTCATCCTAGGCTTAATGAGCAACCCCTGATTTTTTTTTTCTCCCGGAATTTGTTAAGTTTTAATCTAAAAATTAATCGGCAGATCCTCTGGAACAATTTGAACAAGCTGACTTTGACCCTCCCTGTTTGGATTTTACCCTTCCACCCTTGCTTTGGCTGTAGGGGGTAGGTACAGGAATTCACTCGGAAAGAGGGACGGGGTTTAGGGGTAGAAAGGCGGAGCATCCCTTATCAGTAGGAAACACTCGCTCTTTGCTACATCGCAAATGGTGAAAACTGTTTTTACCAAATGGTGAACAAATATTATAGCAGGTTTTTATTTCCACCCCCAAAAAAATTTGGATTCTACGTGTGGGGGTGCTGCGATTGTTTCAATGGTTCCCTTCGTCCTGGAAATTCGATAATTTTACCATAAAAATTTATTGTCTGGCGAAATGGGATTTTCCATGGATTTAAATCACATGGTTTTTGGAAGAAATTGAAATGAAAGGAGTTTAGAATAAATTGTAATAGTTTTTGAAAATATTATAATTGAGAAAATATTTTGTGAGATTTCCTTAAGAATGATTACCCCCCATAATAATTTATTTTGAGGCAAAGCGGAATTTTTAATTTTTGTAAAATTACACAATTTTCTAAAAAAAAATCAAACCAAAAATAAATTGCAAAAAATTGTAGTAGTTTTAAAAACCTATTACGTTTCATATTTTAGAAATTTATTATTAGACTATTATATAATTGTAGAAAAATATTTTTACTGATTTTTAATATTTCTTTAAGAAAAATTATCCCATATTTTATATTGGGACAAAATGGGATTTTCCATAAGTTGCCGAAATTTTCTATCTATTCTAATTTGGCAAAACCCATGGAATAAAATTACCCAATTTTCCACGAAAATCGGAATAAAAATAAATTACAACAAAAAATTGACTACCCTCGAGGGAAAATAATTGCAATTAATTGTTGCACTAATTGTAAGAGCGATTTCCTGTATAATCGAACATTTAATTGAGCCAACGCATTGGTCGGAAATTCAATGACTGACACGCGGAGAACTAACGTATGTTGTGGAGCAAAATACTAATAATGGAATAATGATGGTAGGGCTGCTGGATAGTGATAAGGAAAATTGATTTCACCCCTGGTTGAACGAGCATCCCTTTTGGTGAAACCCATCCCTATTCGAGTATACGGTGATCCCGTTGACGTTCATGGGACGCTGCGCAAACCGAAAGACACGCCTCTTCCCCATTATCACCCTTCAAATAATAATCGGATTGATTATGGCACCCGACAATCGTCATCCCCAAGATTTGAAAAATAAAGGGCGAGAAAATTGCAAATCGAAATCTGGAAAAAAAATATTTGAAAATTTAACCAGTAGTTATGCCTCTCTCTATGAGCTATTTTTTTAAATTGTAGAAAAATGTAGAGAAAACAAAAAATAGATTTTAATATATTATAGTAGGTTTCAAAACTATGGTAATTCTTGTGCTAGAAATTTATTGTTATGCTATTATAATTCTGGTAAAATATTATTATAAATTTGTAAAAATTCATAACAAATAATTACCCCATAACAATTTATATTGGGCAAAGTGGAATTTTTACATAGATTTAAGTTACACGATTTTCTAAATAATGTTAGAAGGAAAAATGAATTGTAATAAATTGTAATAGTTATTGAGACTATTATGATTTTTAATATAGAAATTTATTTTTACACTATTATAATTCTGGTAAAATATTATTATAGAATTTTCTATTTTTTTTTAAGAATCCCATTCTACTTTTTTTAAGTTATCCCATAATAATTTATATTAAATCCAAATGGAAATTTCCCTAGATTAAAGTTACACAATTTTCTAAGAAAAAATTGGGGGAAAAATAAATTCGACTAATTTATAATTATTTTTAAGACCATTATAATATAACTCTTACTCCACTATTATGCTATTATAATTTTAATAAAAAAATATTATACATCATATCCTTCTAAAAATCTGGGGGAAAAAAATTCCAAATTTGACCATTAGTTAAATCTCCCATTTTTATCAACTACAATTTTGTGGGTGCCTTTTCCAGGATTATTACCCTACTTTCTCCAAAATCCCTGATAAAACAGGCTCGTGTCTCGCTATAATAGAGTGGACCTGCATAAAAACCACCATAAGTAAAATATATATATGTGTCTTCCTATAAAGTTATTCCAAGTCACGAGTGGGAACGTGAAATATCCTGTGGGAAGCCACCAGCAAACCAAAGAATCACAACCACCCCTCGGCATTGCCCATTATTATATAAAAAGGTCAAGTATCAGGATCGTGGATGGCGAAGGGACGTTTTGTACCTACTCAAAGAGTAACGAGGAATAAATATGTACCTACAATCGAGGAAAATTATTGGCACAAGGCAGTGGATGGGAAAGGGGCATTTTTTTTTCTTCTCAAATCTGTGTAGATATATTTTATGAAAAAATAAAAAAAAAATATGAAATTGATTCCGAAGGAGAAATTCGAAGGCAAAAGTTGATGGGATTAAAGGTCCTCGATGGGGTGGAAAAGAAAAAAAACACCCTTCTCGGATTTCGACGCGTGTCGGTTTGAAAAAGGGGCTTAAAATGGTATTTAATGTGCCGCATATTAGGGGCATTAAAAATTTATGGGGTAGTTTTATCGATGCTCTGATTTATAAATTGCAGTTTAAACGCTATATATGTATATATATAGTATGTACTAAAATGTAGGAAATTTATACAATTTTTAGAATTTCGAAATTTTTGGAGAGAAAAATTCTTATTCGAAATTATCAGTAACTTTTTTAATTTTCTTTTTAAATTAATTGTGCTTGCAAAAAAAAAATAATTTTCTAATTATTGAAATTCAAAAATTGCCATTCCAATTCTGGGATTGAATGCAATTTTTCAAGGAAATAAAAAATTAGTTCGAAAATCTGCGTGGGAGAGATAAGAAAAATTGGGGAAGGATCTAAAATGCTACATGTGGGTAGTTTCCAAGATAATGTTAAGAAAAAAAAATTTGTTTCTAGCTTTATCTCTTCATTCACAGATGTCTAAATATTCGGAGACACGCCTTGAAATGTGCCTTGACTTGAATGCACACACATTTTTCCTAATTTCTAAGAAAAAAAAATAAAATAAAATGAAGCACTATCACCAACGTCAATTGAGATAACACTAGTGTTCAACCCCTTAAAGATGCCAGGTTTTTTTTCATTTCATTTTCGATAATGTAAAATCGAAATTTAATAAAATACAAAAACAATAATTACCCGATTTTTGATACCTTTGCCACCGATTTTTGAAATCGAATTTGCGAATTCCGTCCAAATTTATTCTGGAAATTCCGGGTCTGCCCAAATCAGCCTGAAAAGAAAAAAAAATTTCCATATCAAATAAATGTTTCGAATTTTTTTTTTTAATATAATAGAAATAATACTTATTTTTCTACTTCAACGAGGAAATAATTAGAGCAAGTATTAATATGCCAGAGAAGAGAAAAAAATTAAAAATTAATTACAATAGATAATAAAGGAAATGAAAGAAAAAGTCTGAGCAAATATTGGGGTTTCATAAATTCCTACCGGTGCAATTATAAAGAATCTCGTCACGTTTTAATTAAAAAATATTAATACCTGGATATAATTAAATAAATGTAAAATATATAAATATAAATTGTAACTGCAACTGTCATAATTAGTACCGGAAAATTCTCCAGCTTCTGTAAAAATGTCCCAGAAAAAAATATATGAAATATAAAAAAATTCTAAATTAGTAAACTAATTTTCAAATCCTATTAAAAATTTTTTTTTATATCGAATAAAATTTGTCTACTTTAAAGAATTTTTTGCAGTTTGGGTTCGTTTTTTTTTTAAATTATTTTCACGCTGGGAAAAATTCGTTTTGAAAATACCGAAAATCTAAAATCACCAAGGGTAGTTTTACCGTACCCCCAAGAGCTCTCACGCAGATTGGAGGTACTAATAGCGCTCGAATGAGCATCATTGAAGATTCTAATCACCTAATCTCAGGCACAATGATGACACCCCGTGAAATACAAAAAGTCACCCTCGGGGAAGTGTCAAAATATATGAAGAACAACACGTGGCTGGTGGCCACTTGACGGTGGAGAAAAAGAGGGACTTGAAATTCATCCCCTGTTTTCCAACACATATACTAAAATAGTGTCCAATTGATAAAAAAAAAATGTGCGATGCATTTTTTTGTTAATCTTCAGATTAATGGGAATTTCATGACTTGGGAAAAGGGATTGTCTCAGCCTCTGACGCGAAAAACCCAAATTTTTATATTTTATATTCATTGTTAAAGAAATAAAATGTATTTTTTATCAGAAGATTCGATTATTAAAATAAATGAAGTGATATCCAAAATTTCCATGCTAGAATTCTGAAATTTTTGGAAACGAAAATTGAAAAAAATTCGAAATTATTACAATTTATCAAAATTATTGAAATTCAAAGCCCATACAAGCAATTGTTTTTTTATTTATTTTTTAATAAATTCGCCTGCTTCACACATTTTATAAATTTTAGTGCATTTTAAAAAAGAAATTAATTTCAAGTAAGAACAAATTAATTTTGAAAATATTGAAAATCCGAAAACCACCCTTCCAATTTATGTAATTTTTTCAGGATATGAATTAGCTTGAAATCCAACCCTTTCCTGGGCACCTCCGTCAAGGGTTTGTTGTTTTACACTTTGAAAATAATTCCTACAATTTCGAGGATAAAATGAAATAAGTGGTGGGTCGACTTGGAATACGAATCTCAGGGAAAGTAAACAATCCCCTTTTTAATCCCCTTTTCATATCTTGGAAGAATTAAGGGCCAAGACGAAATATAGATTTCTCCGCGACAATTCTTGTTTCTGCTTCAAACAATAGCTTCATGAAAAAGAGATCCTATTTTAAGGGATGCTGTGGATGCTGGAGCATTGGTTATCCGGGAAAATAGCTCCACCCACGAAACAGAATCGCTCCGCCTTTCGTGAAATGAATTTCACAAGGGGTTGCAAGCACCCCTTGCTAGTCAAAATCCAACGTTCGACTTTGTCACAAGTGTGAAAATAAAAAAAGAAATTGATTCCGCAGCTGAATTTTGGTTTTGCGAGAGGGTGAAAAAAAAAAGAAGGAGCGATTTTGAGTTTCTTTGGGTGTTTGATTTTGAAAAAGTGATTTTTTGCCATGGTGAGAAACAATTAATTTGAACATTAAGCGGTGAAAATTAGAGTTACTATTGCATTTTCAGAAAATATAGTTAATCTCTATTTTACATATTTTTATATATTATTTTCTAGTTACTATTTGTTTTTTGGAATTACATATTTTTATATTTTAATTTCCAGTCACTGAAATTCTATAAAATGTGGAGAAAATTGGGTTTATGAAATTAAATAGAGTATTACTATATTTTGACGAAAAATCTGGAAATACTATTTTCAGATACTATTTTACTATATTGATAAAATAACGATTTGTGTAATAATTAAAGGCATAGTCTGAAAATAATAGTTTCAGTAACTAACTGTAAGAAATTCGGCAGAATTATTTTAGTAACTGAAAATTATAATAATTGAATAGAGTTTTACTAATTTCAATATAATTAATTGCAAAGGACTGAAAATTTCGGTTAAAGCAAGTAACAAAAATTCATCCAACATTTTTTACTTAGAATTTTACATTCTGTGGAAAAATTTGATATTACTGTTTTTGTATAATTAAGACTAAAATTCTTGTATAATTATAGTCAACTATAGTTTTGTAAAAATTATAGTTAACATGAGTTAAAAATTTTCCCAAATTTTTTATTTACGTTTTGTGAAAAATTAAACAAATAGAATTTAATTACATTCTGTGAAAAAATTTGGAAATTCCATTTTTATATAATTAGTAGCAAAGTTCTAAAAATTATAGATACGATGAATAAAAAATTCTACTCTTTTATTTTAAAATTGACTTGATAGAAATTTACCAAATTCCAAGAAAAAATTCGGAAACCCTAATTTCAAATAATAGCCGCCCCTCAAAATTAATAAAAATTACCGTAATTAATAAATTTGGGTGGAATATAAATTCGTTTCCATTCCAAGTACATAAATACACAAGAAATTTAAAAAACAGAACGTAAATTCCACGAGATCCTGATAACTCCTCTTCCTCGTGTATTTCTCCGGCGTCTATTTAAAAATACGCGAAATAAACAGGGAAAAATGTTATCCAAGGAATATTATCAGAATGTCAGGGACAATGCTTAGGACACTGAGAGTATGATATCAGTTTCCGTTATAACGCAATCTGAGCTAATTCCGTACTCATTAATATAGAACTGATTGCTCAGTTGCCATTAATGGACAACCGAGAGTGGCATGTAATTAATTACGTTAGGTCTCTTGCGCGTTTCGGATTTTCAAAATTTCCATCTCGTCTAATCTTCGCAGCCAATGTTAACTTATAACAGTGGTACTAACGGTGGAACAACAGAAACGGAGAACGGATCCCCCGCGGAGTCTCTTCTGTCCGGCGAAGGTGAGCTCGCCGAAGATCCTGGAGACTCTCCGGGAACTCCTCGGGATACCGAAGAGGAGGCTACGTTCTCCGATGAATTCTATTCCCACGATACCGACGACGAGGAGGATCCCAACAAACGAAGAAACCGCACGAGTCCTGTAAGTGTTGAAAAAATGTAATAATTTTAAAAAAGTGGATCATTATCATTATCATTGTCATTATCAACATGATCAAAATCAACATCAATATCAGTATCATTATCGTCATCATCAACATTGTCAAAATAAAAATAAAAATCAACATCAACATCATTATCATTGTTACTGTCATTATCAACATCAACATCAACATCATTATCATTATCATTGTCAATATCAAAATCAACATTAATATCAATATCACTAGCATTATCACTGTCATCGTCAACATTATCAAAATCAACATCAACATCACCAACACGATCAACATCAACATCATTATTATTGTCGTTATCAAAATCAACATCAATATCAATATCACTAGCATTATCATTGTCATCATCAACATTATCAAAATCAACATCAACATCAACGTTATTATTTTTTTGGGAATTTATTAATTGGAATATTTTTGCAAATTGTTTTGATTCTACTTTTATGAAAATAGCTACAATTATTGATTTAGCAAAATTTTTTAAATGTGTTGAAAAAAAAATGAATGGAAAAAAAAAGAAAAAAATTATTCCCAATTTTTAATATCATTTCAGGGTAATTCCAAGGTCAAATAGAAAATTATAGAAAATTGATTGCAATTAAAACTCCGTAGTTTGCAAGAAGACAAAAATTTTGTTTTTTCTCCAGGAAATTCTTGGCCTCGAATTTGAATTTGTTCATCCCCAGGGAATTGTATTTTCTTTTTCGATATTAAAAATTGAAATTGTTTTTTAAATTATAGAATTAATTGGAAATTTTTAGCCAAGGATACACAGTATAAATATCGGCTTGCTCAGGTGCAACCGATACGATCGTTCATTGTAGGGGGTACCTGTCGTAACATCTCTCGTATCGATAGCCCGTAATCGCCTGCATTCCTTTCCAGCTGCATGGGATTTCGACATCCAGTCATTTGGGATCGCCTTCACCACGCGTGGGAGGTCTAGGCGTGAGAAAATTGTTTACTAACAGTCGAGAACGATGGCGGCAGCAAAATGTTAGCGGGGCCTTCGCTGAACTTCGCAAACTCGTCCCGACTCATCCGCCCGACAAGAAACTCTCGAAAAACGAGATTCTGCGGATGGCTATAAAGTATTTCAATAATAATAATAATAATAATAATAATCAATAATAAATAAAATAGTAATGAAAATTAATTTTCAAAATAACACAGAAATTTTTCTAAAAAAAAAATTACCGCCCAATCACTAAAAAAGTAAACACGAATTTCCAAAAATAAAATCCCCGCCTAATTTGTTTTTCATTTCAGGTACATAAAGTTACTCAGCAACGTGGTGGAGTACCAGAAGGCCCAGGACAGAAACGGTTACCACTCTCAGCATTTGCATTTGCCGCAACATCAGGGCGTTCGAATCAAATGCGAGGCCGCGAATTACAATTCCCCTCATAATTCGGCGACTCTGAATTATCCGAGCAAAAACTCGAGCGCCATCTTCAAACAGGAGAATTTGGCGACCCACGTGGAGGCGACCAGCAGCTACAAGGGGAACTTCGGCCCGCAGAGGCCCGTGCCGCCGCACTCGCAGCACCTCAATTGCGATAAAAATGGCAACAACCTGCTGATGATAGTCCCTCTGGGGGGCAACGGCGCGAAGCCGAACGGCAAATCGCATTTCCCCGCAATGGTCACCAACGGGACGATGCATCGGAATGCGACTAATGCGAGAATCGTGGCGTTCCCGAAATCGCCCCAACTCGTCCTGCCGCCGTTCTCCAACGTGTCCGTAACGTCCGGTTCCGGGGGTGGCATCAATAATAATAATAATAATAATAGTACTAATAATAGCAATAGCAATAATAATAATAATAGTAGTAATAATAGTGGAATTAATAGCAACAATAGTAGCAACGGTGGCAATAATAATAATAATAATATCAATATTACCGTCAGTATCAATAACAACACGACGTCTTTGATTCAAAGTATGGCGACCAATCAGAAGCAATTGAAAATAGAGAGGCCGGAGGGAGACTCGGTTAGGGACAATTCGAAGACTGCCCCTCCTTCTACCGCTGGTATTCAACTCCAGGGAAGAAAAAGGGTGCGGATGAGTTACGTGAAGGATAGCAATTATCGCGAAGATTTTCGCGGAAACGTTGAGCAGAAGTGAATTGAAAGTATATTGTGATATATTATTATTATTATTATTATTATTATTGTGATGCAAATGATGTATGTGGAATTGGAGGTTGAATAAAGTATTGAAAATCACGCTGTAAAAAAGTCCCTATAAAATTTCGTAGTGCATGAAATAATAAAAATAATAAAAAAATAATTATTTTTCTTAGCACATCGTATTTCGACCTGATCGAACGTTTCCTTTTTTTCAAATGAAAATCGATATTTCAGTAGAAAAATCGATTATCCCAAAGAAATTTCGTTTTTCCTTTTTCCAACGAATAAAATCTACGAGAAATTAAGAAGAAAAATTGTTTATCCATTATCAATTGCATTATCTTAGGCCCGCGAACCTCGCTAAGGATTTGAATTTTTGCGATATTCCTCCTCGGCTGCGTCGGAACGCGGCACTAGCGCTCGAGTGGTGCGCGAACGAACTACTTTTGCCGCATCCGTCCGCCCTTCGCCATTTTGTTGTTTACGTCGAATAAATAGCCGGGTCGTGTTTTTATATGCGAATTTTTTATCCGTAATATATATTTTATCTGTAACGTTGATTAATTGTAATTATTAGAAAATGTTTCGGTTTTGGTGTAAAACGAACAACTTCTTTGTTGTTATTTTACGAATTCGGAGTATAATTCAGATAATTCGAAGCAGAGTAACAAGTGTCTTCCACCCGGTTGATTTGAGGTTATTATTATTATTATTGTTATTGTTATTGTTATTGTTTTTATATAGTATATTGCAACTTTATTTATGTTTATTAATTATTCTATATAGGTATAGAATTTTATATACTATATAAACAATTATTTTTATATATGTACAAAGATTTTTAATATTTTTAAGAATTTGAAATTTCAAGTAATGTTTATCTTTTTTGTATAATAATAATAATCAAGGTTTTTCCAATTTTGGGGATTTTTTATATTATAAGATAATCAATAATTTGTCAAATTCTGGAAGAATCTGTAACTCTAGGAATTTTATAAATTCTGAAAACTTTTATGAATTTTCAGGGAAAATAAGATGAAATTAACGAAGTGTGAAAATTTGAAAACCAAAACCCTTGAAAATTATTGAATTCATACACTTTATAAGTGCCTGTCTTTAAAATATAATATTAATTTTAGGGCAAGTTGTAATTAAAGATTTAACAACAAATGGTTTGTACTCAGAATATCTTTTACTCATAATTTATATTTTCCAAAGAACATAAATACGTACTCCCGTGTCATTTGCCTTAACACAAAGATAGTTCTTCTTTGTCATAAAATATAGATTTCATATAATGCGATTACGAACAAGCCATTTCGCAGCTTTGGATGATCCGATGACTTCTACATAATCCATAAAAATAATACACAACGTTTTGTTTGTGAAATCGTGTTTCGTAAGGACACACTTTTTCTACTTCGCTCGGACCGAAGCAAAGTTTGGATCAATTTCGCGTCGATATCGATCTCCGAAGATACTAATATATTACGAATCCATCACCGCTAAGTCCAAGATACTCTTTACATTTTCTCAAAAAGATCTATGGAATTTTGAAGCTTCGATCCAGACTTTGCTCGATTTTAACTGCATCCCGCAGCGATTTTCACGTTTCGGCTTCTCTCCGAGTCTCAAGTAAGGTAAACTTTATATCGAGTGCTGTTCCTCTTCTCTTCCCTCTGGACAATGGAATTAAACACAGATTCACGACGATAAACATTCTCTTTGGGAGGGATCGGGGTGGAGGGACGTTTGCCATCATTTTGACTGAGTGCTCTCCTCGGTAAGGTATCGGCGCTCTTGGAACCTCTGCACTCGATGCTCCCTCGCTTGGCAGTTCCTTCGTTCACGCTGTTGATGCTCATGTAACTGTTGTCACTCGTCTTGGAATTCCTCTTGACGAAGTCTATCTCGGCATAGCTGACCGCAGACTCGCGAGACTTGGAACTGGCATTGGAATCCCGTTTAGTGCCACATTCTTTCCTCCTGTCGTCATAATCATCCGAATAGGTCCTCCGTTCCTTGATTTTCGGGCACTTGCTCCTACCCAGGTCTTCGCTGTACCGAAGCTTGTCGTTGAACTTCTCCATTCGCTCTTCGAAGACGTCCGAGTCGCTCTGGTCGTTCCACCGCAGCTGAGCTTTGCCGATTCTATCGTTGAACTCCAAATCCTGGCTGTTCCTTCGAATCGGACGACTGTTGCAGGGATTCTCCTCTTCGCTGCTGCTCTTGCTGATCCAGCAGGACTTGTGGTTACCGTTCCTCCGCAGAGGCTTCGGCCAGTCGTTCTCCGTCTTGATGTCGTAGAGGTCCCTCATTCTCTGGCTCAGTCGACTCGAGTGATCCGTGTCTCTCGACTCGGAGGATCGTTTCCCTGAAAATGTGGAAATTAGGAAATTCATTAAAATGCAGAACACGATTTTTAGCGAACAAACAATTCTTTTGTACCTTTCGGCTTCTCCTCCAGCTCGCGGTGCTTGGTTCCAGTGGATTCCTTCGAATCGGTGGAGGCAATTTTCTGCGGCTGCTGCCAATCTCTCGACTGATCCTTGAAACTGCCCTTTCTTTCAGGGTTTCTTCGTGGAATCGGTAAAGGCGATGGGTTTTTAACGAAGGTCATCCACCTGGTGGCTGCGGTCTTGGCGTATTCGCAATTGTTAGCTAACTTGGCAAAGGGGGAGTCTTCGCAAACTGACTTGATGTAACGGTTGGTCCATCTGGAAGAAATCTTTGCGCTACACTCCGTGTGTCTTCGCTCCTCCAGCATCGTTCTGTAACCGTCTTTCTTGAAAAACGCATCGTCCGCTGTGCCGTGACTTCTGGCAGCTTCTCTCGTTTTTTCAATACCGTCCGCGGATTCCTTCTTTTCCACAATTTCACTGTTCTTTTCAAGAAACTCACCTTTGGGGGCAGTGGAACCCTTCCTCGGCATCGAAGGGTTTTGATCCCACTTAGTTCTGTTTTCCTCCACTTCTTCGGTATCGAGTGTCCTGCTGTAGCTCCGCTTGCTTTTCTCTTCTCTCTTCGTACCGAAATCATCCTCGTATTCGCTATCCTTTCTGGAAGGCTGTCTTTTGGAGTCCATAGAGTTTCTAATCGCAGTCCTGGGTAGTGGGATCCATCTCGAAGGGTCCAGTTTACCCGCGTCTGCTACTTCGGTGTGTCTTCTGACTTCGACTCGCCTTTCGGTGTACTTCTTCAGACAATCCACATCGGCACTACGGCTTCGCTGGCTTCTCGGTGATCTCGATGGTCTTCGCTGACCGATGCCCAGTGGGCCAGCTCGGTCCTGCTTCATTAAGCAATGTTTCAATCAGGGTACGAAAAAGCTCACCTTTTTTTCTTTTGAATTACACGTGAAGTATTTGTAATTAAATCTCGTTTGTGTGATTTTGAAAGAATTTTCAATCTTAAAAAATTTCGATAGTCGGTCGCAGAGTGTCTGAATTTATTTTTATCATACCTAAGCGAGGTGCAGCTTCGCATAGTCGGATATATGCAAAATTCCGTGTGCTGGCGAAGCCACGTGTAAACTTCTGCCCGAAGCTCGTGGGTTGATCCTCGGAGTGTGCAATTCAGAGATCTGGCTGCTGCAAGCAGCAGCTGGGTCGCCACTCGAAGCCAGATATCCACTCCAAAATTCATTGCCTGTATCGAACAGGATTTTTTTTATATTTCGGTTTGTTACAAATGCAGAAAATTCAAAATTGTTCAAAGTCTTTGTTATTTTATTATGGAATGGGAATTTTGCTTACCTGGAAGAGAATTTCCATCCCAGGCATAAGTGACCACCAGTAACTTGTTCGAATCGGTAGCTCTGAATAATCTGCTGTGCGGTTCCCTCAGAGCGAAGTGAATTTTCACGTCTGCAATTTTTAAGAAATTTTTTAAAAGAAACATTCAAGCAGAAAATTAATGTTCAATTGTTATTTAGTTAGTTAGCCATTGCTTTATGAAAAATATTTAAATATTTGTTTTTTTATAGAGTAAAAATTTGGGATCCCATGGCAGAAAGTGGAATTGTACCTCCAAGATAATCTCCGTTTCCAGCGTCTCCACATTTTTGCTGACGAAAATAGGCAAACATAATATCCGAGACGTATTTCAACTTCTTGTTCATTTTTCTTATGGCTATTTCGAAAGTTTTTAGAAAATATACCTCCTGGTCCTGGATGATTCGCCAAACACCTTGAAATTAATTATTCTAATTTATGTAATATAATATTATAATTTATATATTCTAATTCATGTGAATACTGAATTTTAGGGCCATTACCGAGACCAAAACCTACGACGTGAAGGAAAGCTGTAGTATTTTGCTTCTCCGCTCGAGTATTCGCTTCGAGTAAAATAATTTCCACCGATAACAGGGTTCGCTTCATGTAGTTCTCGATATCAAAAATAGTCTGACTGGTCAAGGGAATGTATCTTCTGTTTTCTTTCGATTTCACTCGTCGCACTATTTGCTCATATATGGGATGATATGGTTGGCCGTAGAATTTTGCCCAGAGTACCCGTAAACCATTTTTTCCCTCCGAGGCAGAATCCATCTCCGGTCCGTATCTAAATCATACAAATTTTTGTTATATTTTGTCGAGTTCCAATTGCAAACTGGTCTAATTTTGTAAAAGTTGAATTAAAAATGAGCTCGAGGTTAAAGTTTAATTACAAATTAAAGTTTAATTACAAATATAAATTGCATTACCCATTATCCATATTATTTTGCAAGGGAGTTACTAGGATATCCTCGAATTCCATTACACCTGGACGTTCGAACCTGTAGAAAGTTTACACCGAGCTTAATAAATTATTCGAGACATTTTTTTCAATTATCGTATTCGAAAATTTGAGAATTTGGTCGATCTTCGTCTTGGGATTGAAAATTTATTGTACCGATCGATTAGATAATTTTCAAAATTTCGAGTATTTGCTTTCCTGGAATTTTGTTCGAGCAATTAGGTATTCATTAAAAATAATCAGACTCGAACAATTGGTCGCAGAAATTCTTATTTAAAACCTTTGTCACAAAATCAAAGCGAAGCGAAGCTGAAAAATTGTACCTTGTACCTACGACCCCCATTATCACACCTCGAGGCTGGACCGAATCAGGATCGCTCGATACAATTCCTCGATTCTCTCTGGACCCATCGTTGATGAATTCCGAGTGGGATGACATTACGAGCATCGCTGAGAGCTTGATCTCATCGTAGGACAAGCAATCCGACAGAACCTTGAGGCCGATCGAGAAAAAAAATGGATTTTGTAATTTTAAATGGATGATAGATTATTAATTATCCGAAACCTCGGTCATCGAAAGATTTACCAAAGGTTCCTGTTCGTTCTCGGTCCCAACACTCTCCCAGCCACCGACACCTGCTGTAGTGTCGATTAATTTATATCTGTCGTCGGATCCGAAGAAATGCACGGCTCTTTTCTCCAGCAAACGTTGAATAAATTGTATGAGGTCCATGTCCTTGTAGAGGCTCTTCTCGATCGAACTCCCATGGTGTCTTTTGTATTTCAACCACGATGCTATCAGAGGCAGCATCGCTTCGTGGATCAGAGGATATGTCGAATTTGCATTAAACTGCACATGAAACGAATTTATAAAAATTTATAAATTCCTAAAAATCTTTTTTTATAAATAGGAAATAATTATTAAAAAAATTTTTGTCTTATGATGTATGAGCCATAGAAATTTTTGGAAAAGAAAATTCAAAGAAAATAGTAATTTCAGTTTGAGAGACCCAATCTGATGACTGCATTTTTTGTTCTAGGAAATTCTCGAGGCAGGTGTACCTCCAGAGTGTCCATACTGATGCCTCTGTCCCTCAGAGCAAAACAACGGACGGTATTAATTGGGAAGGGAATGGGAAATTCCCTGCTACGCTTGATCAGCTCCGTCAGAGTCACCGGTGACGGCATCGGCACGTCCAGACACTTCTTCAGGAGTTCCCTCGTCTCGTCATCGAAGGGAACACCGTTTGGGGAACCCAGGGTGTTTTCCCATGAGATTTCGGGTGGGTCTCGAGCCAACACTTGAGCCCGGGTCTCGTCGACCCTACGTTGACTCTGCAACGGGTTAAAATTCAATTTTTCTGCAGCTCAAAGTGGCCAAAGAGTGCCTGATTTTTATATTTTTCATCATTCGCTATCTCAAATATATATTCCATTATTTATTTTATTAAAATTAATACGAAATCAATTTTTTCAAATACTGTTAAATGGAAATTTCTTTATAAAAAAATCTGAATTTGAATTTTACATGGAACTGAATTTTTCTGGAGCCCAAATTTTGCCAAAGCTTGTCTGTTATTATACTTTCCATTATTTATTATATACACGAAATGTATAAATCTTAGAATTTAAAATTCCTCAATTTTAGAAAAAAAAATTGCCACAAAATAAATTTTCTTCAGAAACTGGATTTTCTTCTTAAAAAATATATATATATATGTATACAATTCTACACGATATTCCTTGTGACAATTTCCACCCTCAAATTTATTCAATGACAGACTAACCAATCAACCGGTCGAATGATGAAAAACGAGCGAATTGCAAATAAAAAAAAAAAATATATAATTTTCATTCAGAAAGGGTCGTCTAGGATCGAACGGAATTGGACAGAAATAATAGCGCGTCGTTTCCATCCCTTGCAATGTTAAAAATGGTACAATATACAAAAAATAGCGAGGGCAAGAATTCTATTAATATCATTCCACGCTGATTAGAAACAAGGACGCAAACCCTTTGATTCTTCAGCATGAAATTTACTAAGTAGCGGAAAATATTCTCATTCACTCTATTGAACCGCCTTCGTGTTCTCTTCTTGTTACCCTCGTTTATCTGTACACAGGGTGTTTACGTTTAACAGATTCTGCCACCTCAATGATAGGGGTGAAGAAGAATTTCGTCTCTAATTAAGGTCGTGCCAATCGGTACTCGAATGCACTCGTGTACGCTGATCTTGAATGTATTTATTTTTTCCTCCATCGATAATTCATTTGAGAATTTTTTCAAGCCATGGTTCATTCAGAAATGGACCTTTTATTCATTTATTTTTTTTTTCGATGGAAAACGAATTTTTTTTCTGGTCTCAAGCTGATCCTAATCTCGTGGAAAATTTCAAATCACGGTAAAGCGTCCAATTCCCTTCATTCTCGACCTAAACTTGCCCGACAAAAGAATTTCAGAATTTTCTGCCTCATATTTTTGCTGCACAATGCAATCGAGAGGATATTGCACGGGGTAACTTATGGCGCTTGTGGAAAAATTTAATTTTCATTTTTCTTTAAATTTATTCCAGTTTCGGAATTTTTATTGGACAATTTTCTTTCATAAAAAACAAATGGCACTTTGGTACCATTTTTTTTCCACTAAAATACGTTTAAAAGAATATTGCGATTTTCTTGTGAATTAATTCCATGCGTTTTTATTCTTTCAGGAGATAATTTTCCCGCTGGAGGATGGATCTCCGGACTTCGATTCGATTTTGGATCAATTTCGGGAAGAAAAATGCTTGAAGATTCAGGAGAAAACACGAGGTACTACCATCCTCGACCGGACAATTATTATTTCCACGTTCACCGGCGTTAAAATCCAAGAATGGGACGAAACGATCCTTTTTCGCACTGGCAAGGAACGAAAACTGTCTCGAGTTTCTTCAAGTCACTCTGCCGTGACTCACGACCGGGAAATCCCCCGTAATTTTATACGATTACTTTTCCTACGTGTTGATAAAACAAACAGACGCTGATAACTCACCCGTCGAATGCAACAGGCGAATAATGACATAACTTTGCACTTGGAGGAATTTCCTGAGCGAATTTCTTTCTTTCTTTTTTTTTCCCCCGCACCACCGATACCCCGGGTTTCTAAGAAAATTTCTATGACATCAAATCCGTCTAATTTTCGTCGATCACTGTTTTGCTTGAAATGATTAAGCGGTTTCTGTCGATCACGAGTACCTCGTTTATCTCCTAACACCGCACTCCGGTTTGATCTGCATAAATCCCTACCGCGTTCTTTTAGCGCTCATGCGTCCTGGGGATAATTTGCTTTTCTCACACATTCGCGCAAGATTTTTTTTTTGCGATTCTCCAAACCCATTTCCAGCATCTTTTTGCAACCGAACGAAGTTTCAGTTTATCGGCCTGAAAATCTACAGGGATTCGCGTGGAATATTCCGTTTGTCCGAATTTTTTTCCTCGTTGTTTATTTATTAATTATGCTTACATATGCACGAAACAAGTGGTGCTTTGAAATATCTTGGAAGCAAGTTTCAATCGGTGATGAAAAATATTACCAGAATTTTATCATTTTAACATTGCCATTTCTAAATTTTTTTTTTCATGGATTTTCGGGCAGTTTTCGACAATTTTTTATGATTTTTTTGCAATGATTTTTTCTTTGCCTCATGAAATCCGGGGTACGATAAACAATAAGTAAATGAATAAATAATTAAATAAAGGTGCGTTTTTAGTATTTTTTTCTAATCTAGTGATTAAATAATTTCGATTCTATTTGTGCGAGGGTTTTTGAATCGAAGAAAATGTTACATCGCACAGTCCAAAATTGTCATATTTTGTTTTTCAATTTTCATGTTGGAAATACGAACAAAATTTCAGATTGATATTTTTATTTCCGTTTTTGAAGAAGTTTTTTTGAAGTTGTCGATTGACAATTTTTCCCCTAGGATATTTATTATTAAAATAATATTGAGAATTCGAGTGTGAATATTTAATTTTTAATTATTCAAATACTTTTGGAAATTCGCAGTTGCAAAATTCCCTAGCAAAACCCTAGGATATTTATTGTTAAAATAATGTTAAGAATTCGAGCGTGAATATTCAATTGCTAGTTATAAAAATATTTCTGGAACTTTTTGGTTGCAAAATTCCATCCTAGGATATTTATTATCAAAATAATGTCAAGAATTCCAGCGTGAATAATTAATTGTCAATTATTACAATATTTTCAAAAGTTCCCGGTTGGAAAATTTTCACCCTAAAATATTTTAGAGTGATTTCATCCTATTTTTGAAAATATCGATTTTAAAAATTGTCTATTCAAATTTTTCATTCGAATCAATTTAAATTTGTTGTTCGAACTCAAATACAATTAGTGTAAGGTACCGACCCAAGTGCATCTCCAGCGTGAGGCGTGAACAATTATTCATATGAAATTCTCTGATTTGCAATGTCCGCGATAAGACGATAGCGAGGATTTATTAAAACGACCCAATGAATGAAAGAAATCAAATAAATGCAACGCTAAAGGTTTTCTCATCTGATGTTTCAGGAAAGAGTGAACGGTGAATGGTTGGCATGTGTATCCCCGTTTTGGAGGCCAAGTTGTCGACTCGCCCGCTCTTTTTAAGACTCGGCTTCAGGGACGGCACATTACCAGCGTTTTATATGACACGTGTGAGTAGCATACTTGGAAGATAACGGTTTCATCGAACACAAACTTTGGTAACAAGTAACAGGTTGTTGCTTTATTTCACCGAGTGCGCGGAAGTTGGGCGTACAGTTTGAAAACTTCCTGCTGCTGTTTCCTCGCAGCTCTAGATTAGAGGCGAAGTTTCGAACCGTGTAGGGTAATTGCATTCGTATGTTTAACGTCAATTGTTAAGAAGCGGAATGGCGCAATCGTATTGTCTAACAATGGGAAATTTGAATTTTATGAGCGTCCATTTCTGAGCCGAGGCTTTCCTGGTTCCAGAAATTGATGATTCGTGGATTTATAGGACATGATTGATTGATTGATTGATTGATTGATTGATTGATTGGTTGGTTTAGGTCTTAGAAAATATAGGGAATTTCTGTGGATATTTATTATTTTTTTTAATTTGAAGAAACGAGGTTGTACGATTTCTGGGAATTTAGGGACAAATCTGGGAACTTTGGTACCATTTATTTATTTAATTTCGGTAGAAATAGTATAAATTGAGGAGACCAGAATTTTTTGGTTGGTAGAAACCTGTTCCTATACGAAATTTTTTTTTTTTTTAGAAATATTCTTTCTTTGGCTGCAAGTTTTAAATAAATAAATATTATTTATTACTTTTTTAAAAATATATTACTTTTTCAGTATTGCGGTTTTTAAATTATAATAATGTTGAGACCGAAAGGCTGAAAAAATAATATATAAAAATTAATTTTTCCCCATAATTGCGAATTTATTTATTTATTTGTATTTTGTCGCAATTGCTACAGGGCAAAAATACTAACTCAGGATAGAAATCTTGGCGAAAAATATAATAAATATTCAATATTAAAATATAAATATTTAAAAATGTAGTAAAAATAGACGTGGTCAATCGATTCGATTTTTTGGTCAATGTTAACTTGTAAGAGAGTAGTCTGGGATATATCGTCACTCTGCAACAGGTTAAAAATGTGAAAGGAACAGCTGCTGAAGTTGTTCCACTGTTATTTAAGAGTCAAGGTAAATTTCTTAATAAATTAATATCCAGCGATCGGAATCGATGTTATCTGTTTATAAGTTATAGATGCAGCAATTGTTGATACAATGTATTCTTTCACAAAACCACCGCGGCATAATATGTTAAGTTGAAACCTTTCTCACCCAACTTTCGCATAGATGTATTACTGAAAGTATCAACAACTAACAACTGAGATTATTTCTTTAGAATGTCTAAAGTTCTAATCCACTCAGTACAGGTCAATTCGTGACTGCTGAGCTGCGGTGCAATTCCTTCCTATTTTACCGCAATAGGTGAGAGAGCCTATTTTCTTATCATTAGTACCATTTTATCCGATAAGAAATGGTAACGATATATAAAAATAGGAAATAACGACGTATTATTCGCTGGACGAGAAAATTGCATTTAAATCAAGATATTCCTTCCTCTTGAAGTTATTCTGATAATAAACGAATAAAATTGAAGTTAAAATTAAATTTTGAAGGAAAAAAATTGTTAATGGAATAGAATTTAGAATTTCAGAATTTTAGAATTTTTAGAAATTGAGAAGTTTCGAATTTAGGATTTAGAATTTTCATGAAATTGGTACCAATTGAAATTTTTTTTGGATTAAAGAAATTTATAATAGGATCCAACTTATTAGGTTTTAAATTCTTCAAATAAAAAAATTGATTAATTTAATTCATTGGGAAAAAATAAATATTTATGAAAATGAATAATTCGTAAATAAAAATTGGACACAATTTAATTAAGTTACAAATATATTTTGAATATATTTTTTGTCGGGACTTAATAATTAATTTCCAAGACACGCGAGAAAAAAATATTGAATTAATTTATTTATACGCTGGAAAATATCGGAAATCCTGGAAATTGTTGAAAATAAAAATTACTCATCCGAGATTACAATGAACGACTACCATTTCGGAACGAGACGAAATATTTGCGGAAATGGCATTCCGGTTTATTTAATTAACATACTTTCTATCATTTTAAGCATCGTTGAGTGTAATTAAGGCTATCAAACGCACGGTATTCTGCACACAATTTTTGTAAACGCGTTTATTGGCGCAGTAAAAATTTTATTGTACCGAGATAAGTTGCAATGCTTAAGTGGAGAATTACTACCGACTTCGAGTGCTTCAGTGAAGTATTTTGTCGCGTAACGAAAATTTCTTTCGAAGAATTTAGAAATGCGCTAAGTCATGTGTTTCATGTATTGAAACTTTTACTCTCGAATCTTGAATCCTCTCATCTTGTGCTATTATAGAAAAATACACGCGTTTAATCAGAATTTAGCTGACAAAGAAATTTTTTTTGGAAGATTTTTCTCAGTCAGGCGTGGATTTTTGCAAAAATTATTGTTATTTTAAATTATTTTTAAAAAAATTTCCTACTTTTTTCAAGTACACTTAGCTCTAATTTTTCAAAATTGTAATTGTAGATATTTGTAGAGAAAAATTTTGTCATAATGAAGGAAAAAATCGAAATTTTACAAAATTGACAAATTTTTAGGTTCAATTTTCAAAATTCAATATTTTCCCCACGCTTTCATTAAAAATTGGGAACAATTAAATTAAATTTCGGTTCAAAAATATTTCCCACGCTTTCCATGAAATTTCTCAAAAATCTGGATTGCCAGAAAAAAAAACTCAAAATTCAGAAACAAATAAATCAATGGAATTACTTGGATCAATTAATTAAAAAATATATTTTCCTGGTAAAAATTGGGTCCAAATAAAATTCAGTTCCAAAAAAAATATTTCCCACGCTTTCTATTAAATTTCTTAAAAATCCTCAAAATCCCGAAACCGCAGAAAAAATTTAAATACCCGAAACAAAGGTTCAGACATTTTCCAGAAATTATACAATCACCCAAAATCCGGTTTAATCAATCTCTAAAAAAAAAAAAAATAGGATCCCAATAAATTCAGCCTCAAATTGATTCATTCCATTTCCAACTTGTTCCAGGTACCGTGGATCCCTTGGCTGCTGCTGGACCTGTCGGATCGCGGGCCAGGCTCCGGAATCGTGGAAAAAGGCTGGTTACTTTTTCCGTTTATGGTGTAAAAGGGTACCATGGAGTCCGTTTTAACGTACGGCCCTGTTCTGGTCTCACAAGGCCTTTCAACTCAATTCGTATCCCCGACAGTCTCTGACAAGGTGTGGTTCCGTCGTCCTCTCCGAGGATATTACGTTCGCTCGGAATCAACAAGTGTTTTAAGACCGGACGCAGAGTAAACGAGTGACTTTACACGTTCATTGATATCTCCTTAAAATCGGAGCCAAAGAACGCCACCCAGTTGATGCAGAAGCAGCGAACGAGCAGCTCCTCCTACGGCTTCCCTGCACCGATTGAGGCCCATCGGTGGCTCGGCAATCAGCGTTGTCTGAAATTAAGGACCAGCGGAGATAAGACTGGACAAAATCGCGGTCAGACCGAGTCATGTTCATTTCAGCAACGGTGGAGCAACTGCGATGATGGAAACCGACACCTCCTTCTTGAACCTTAAGTTAACGTTTGAGTGAGACACGTTCGTCGATAGTTTTTTTTGGATACTGGAAATTGGAAATTGAAAATTGGATATTGGATTAATTGACCGTGGAAGCACAAGGAAAAGAGCAGTCGCTGAGAACTCGAACAGCATCCCATGATGATTCATAGTAAGTCTCTATGATTCCATCCTGTCTTTTTTTTTTTTATTTGTTTATTTTTTTATTTTTTGGCTGGTAAACGAGTTTTGTCAGCGGACTGCGTTGTACGAATTAACGATTCTTCGCTCCTACCAGGAAAAGTCAAGGTTTCGGTTGCAACATTGTCATGGAATGCACGGGTGCAGGAAAAATTGCATTAATATGCACGTTGAATTTGCGGAATTCCATGAAACACTGGTAGCGCGAATTGGAGCGCAGTGTTGAAACGCAGTGGCAATGACGTGCTCGGTTTTTTTTTCTTTTTTATTTTAATTTGTAATTACCCGCTGCTGCACCTGATAGTGGGGAAGGTGCAATCCGAGTTGTTGCATTTGTAGAAACGCGGATGCGGGAATTTAATTCGTAGGGAGATTTTTCTCAGATTGCGAAGATTTCTGTGAAAATGTTGGATTTCTACGTTTTTCTTTTCAAATTCTTTCCGGTTTTTTTCGTTATTTTTCATAATCGGTCCTGATTTTGAAAGTTTTTAAATGTAGGGATTTATTGGAACAAATGGTTACCCTGAAAACGCGAATTTTTAATCGAATTTTTATAGGAAATAGCAAAATTTTAAAATTGTAATTTCCAATTTTTAAAAATTGCAATTTTTTAGTACCAGTTTTCGAATGGACATATTTTTCCCACGCCTCTATTGAATTTTTCAAAAATGTTTCGAATATTTGGTTTTTGAAAAAAAAATAATGGTCAAAAGCAAAGAAATCAATGGATTAATTGGGAATAAAATATTTCCGAAGTAAAAATTGCATAAAATTTAATAAAATTTCGGTGTATGAACTTGGAAAAACGGAATTTTTTAAATTCCTAGTTACTTAAACAAATTAAAATTTCTAGAAAATTTTGTGACGCTGTTCTGGAATTTTCATATAAGATTTCTGCAAAAATTTCTTTTGAAATTCAGTATTTCTACACTGATATCAATAAATGTCTGGTATTTGGGAGACGTTTGATAAGAATTATCAATTTTTATTGACTTTTGTAGCAAACCTTTGGTGCATTTTAAATTTGCAAATAATTATTAATCAATTTTACGAAAGCTTTGTTTCCACATAAATAATTTTCATTGCCTAAAAAAAAAATACCTACAAAAAAATTGTATAACAACCAAAATTATATAATTTACATTTCCTTTACATTGAAATTATTTTTAGAAGATATCGATCCGCGATAATTTTACTTTTATGAACGATTATTCTTTCAAAATAAATGTTTGACGTTGAGTCTAGACGCCGATGAATTAGATTCGCTGTTAGTGATAAAATGTAATTCGCTAAGAGTCTTGGGAAGATAATAATTTTTAAAAATATATTCAAGTTTCCGAATTGGATGCGATATCCTGTTAATAATAATAATAATCCAACGGAATCTTATCTCCGCGTTAATCCTCCCAAAAAATATGAATAATGTCGAATGTCTTGGAAAATAATGATTCATAAACAACAACCGAACAATGTCTTTTTCTTACTTTTGGACTGAGACGGAGATTAAAGAATCAACTTCGAGTGGGTGCGATATGTAATCAATTTCTAGGTAAAAACTTATCGCACAAGTCATTTTAATTATTGGATGGTTATCAAGAAAGTCTTGAACACAAATTTTCTTGAGTTGCAGTTTATTGGATTTCTTTTAATTTTGATATTTCTCAAAATTAGAATTTTTTCATCACTTTTTTGAGCCGGAAAATTTAAGAATTTGTTTTAATTCGAATATTTCTGAAAATTAGAATATTTCATCATTTTTTTTGTGTCAGAAAATTTGAAAATCCTTTTTAATTTGAATATTTCTCAAAATTAGAGTATTTCATAATTTTTTCGGGGGCCAGAAAATTATATTTTGCGTTTAGTTTCTTGTCCCCAAAAAAAACCAAATATTTTTCTTTGTTCCAATTGGGAGCTACTAAAAATAGGGACCCTAGAAAAGCCCTAGCAATTTTGGGACTTCGACATTTCATTATTTCTCCAGTTAATAATTTTTTATAAAAATGGAACCTGTCATTGGACTCCAATGTTTCTGACAATGAGCAGGCAAATTTAGCGCATACATATCAACCTTCGGTTGTCTCACCTTCGAGTTACCAATTTATTTCTCAGTAATAGGTATTACCTTCGGACATGATTGACACTTTCCATCGGATCTTTGATCTAATTCTTGATAGACTCTTGCTATTTCATTTACCTTCACTCGAGAAGAAAAAAGGTCGCCGCTATATTAATTGTATTTTTGCAGAGAACCGTATGGGAACTGCAGAAAGGTTCAGTCAAAAGGAATTAATTATTCTTCGATCATGCTGAAATTCAGCATGCAGCAGTTCGCATAATGGTTTTCTTTTCCTATCACGAGAATGGAATCTCGAATGTCGCGAATTCCCGTTTGGAAATCTTTAATGGGAGAAAGAAAACTTGTCGTGTCCTACTTTTCCACCGCGAAACTCACGTCAACCTTCATCAACTGATGCCAATTAAGACAGATTTTTATTTAGTTGATTCTAATAATTATCGTATTTTTTATTATTATTTTTTGGAATACTTGAGTACATCCTTTGATAATTTTAATAAATTATTAAATTCCCTCCGATTGGAATTAGCTGCTGAGGGTACTGATAATCTTGATCTCGAGGAAAATTAGTACTAGAAAGTTTATTCCATAATCGTTCAATTTTTTTTTGAATAAAAATTGGATTAATAGAAGGAAAAATTAAGAACATTTTTTTTGTCCGAAAATTCGTTATTAAGAAAATTTCAAAAAGTAGGAAATGTATTAATTTTCACTGATTCTTGAATTCTATTTTTATTGTTACCGTATTTTTTGTATTATTATTTCTTGGAATACTTGAGTACGTCCTTTGATAATTTTAATAAATTATTAAATTCCCCCCGATTGGAATTAGCTGCTGAGGATACTGATAATCTTGATCTCGAGGAAAATTGGTGCTAGAAAGTTCATCCCATAAACATTCAATTTTTTTTTAAGACATATTTATAGAATTAAAAAAATAAGGAATTTTTTATCTGGAAATTCGTTTGTAAGCAAAATTAAAAAAAATGGGTTTAAAACCATAGCAAAACCCTAATTATAAGATCTGATCAATATCATACATTTATTTAGGTCAATAAAAGATAATGTATTTCAGTTTGATGAGTTTTTATGATAATTACATTCCAATATTTATTATTTAATCGAGCAATTATGTCGATTTCGAATCGATACAAAAACAGTGATTGATAACGTCTCTGACAAAATTTGTCTCATTACTTGGATAATTCCTGATAGGAATATTAACAAACCGTATAATTTTCTTTTACAATTTATTCAGAAGCTTTTTGAGTAACAACTATGGATAAATTAAACAAAACTCTTACTGATTACGGGTCTGAGTAATTGCATGCAAAGGAGAAGACATCTACAAAGATATCAGGACGTGAGATCGTCGTTTGGTTAATGAATTTCATTCATTAGCTCACTTCCACGAAAAAAAAAAAAGCGAAAGAGAGTTCAGTGTCATTCTTTGTAAAATACGACGATTTTACAACTTGATGTGACCAACGTACATCATTTTCCTATTGTTTAGAAAATTAGTACAAGGATTTGTATTTAATAGAGGAAACAAAAAAAAATATCTTTCTAGGAAATTCAATTGTGGGAGCCAATAAATTATTAAGGGAAGCAATCCTCGGAAAAAAAAATTATCGCGGAAATATAAAAATATTAGACTCCAAATAAATTTCAACTTTTTTTTCTTCAAAAGATAAAATTTCAATTTTTGATGTTTCAATTAAAAAATATATTCGGTCAAAATTAAATAAAACAAAGGATTAGCAAATAAAGCTGGAAAATCTCTACGTTTCAAAGTAGCTCCAAAAAATTGAAATTTGTTTTTTATTTTTTTTTTCTTGAAATTGTTATTACCGAGAAAGTTGCTAGAAAGTTATTGTTTATATTTGCCAAAGTTTAGGATAATCGGCTTTCACCATACGTGTTTGTAAATTCACTTTATGTACTTAGTTACGTTCTAACAATATGCCACCAACGTTACTATGTTTGCTTCGGTGGTCTTGGCAACGGTTTGATTTCCACATGTCCCAGAAAAATAGTCTCTGCGAGACCTATTGGATGTGGCAGCTATTTGATGCTTAATCCATACTTTTTAACTGGACAACAAAAAAAAATAAATAAATACCAAATGATAGGTGGCAAGGAAAAATTGTCACGCACACGGTGTCAATGACCACAAGTTCTTGTGACCCAAAAAGTCTTGGACAATAGTTCTCATATCTGTTTTGCAAGAATTTCTTCGTTGTTCTTGCGAAACGTTATCGCACAGTATTGCTATTCAAGACTTTTGAGATTTTGTCATTTTCTAATTTTTTTCTTGCAGGAAAAAAAATATTTGAGGGGGTGCAAATTTAGTTATTAAAAAAAGGAATATTTTATTGTATGTATTATTGTTGTATTACATTGGCTCATATTATTATGTAATATTTCCATATGATGAAACATTACTTGTAATTTTAATTTCTCATTTAATTTTAATATTTCCAATTTTAATATGCGATTTTTAGAAAAATTCTATCACTGGTATTTGCTGAATTTGGAAATTTGTCTTAGGACATTTTTTTATATCAATTATTATTGCGTTAAATTGGCTCATATTATTATTCAATTTTTCCACAACATAAAACATTCATTATAATTTTAATTTTTCGTTGAATTTTAATATTCACAATTTTAATATGCGATTTTTTAAAAATTTCTATTCTCAATAATTGCTGAATTAGGAAATTTGAGTTTCAATTTCCTAAAACTTGCTTCATTATTTTTAACCCGAATACTTGAAACCTGGTACATCAAAAAACACCATAAAAATTTTTAACTATAGTGGATGCGAGAGCCTACATTTTTTTTTTTCGCAAAGCGAGGAAAGAAAGGATCACGTTGAAACGTTATCATCAATTTCCTCGAGGCTGAAGAAAAATGGGTGTTTTTTCCTACTCGCTAGAAAATGCACTTACAATGCACCTCGATGTAATTCCGTGCAGGTATAAAGGCGGAGAGCATCGGTAAATCATGTAGTACATACATGCATACATATTTCTAACCCACGCACTCACCAAAGAGTAGAGACTTTCACTCTATTGGAACTCTTAGAAGGTTTCTCATTTCTATGCTCAGTTTAACTCTGAATATTGCATTTCTCGATGGGACCTCAAATTCATTTTGTAGTAATTCCAGAGACACTCGTATTTCCAGAAGACGAATCTCGAGTATCGATGCTACTTTTATTGTCGAAGCAATTAAGTCGATATCGATGCCATCGAAGTCGAACATACAAAAAAAATTTCCAATTTTGCTATTATTATATAGAATTTATTTCAATAAATTGCAATTATTTATAATTGTTCTCGTGTTACTTAAAATCTACTGCATAATTTTTACAAATGAAAAAAGAAGTAATTTGCATTTTTTAAGAGCAATTAAATCGATATCGATGCCATCGAAGTCGAACATACAAATCAATTTTCAATTTTGCTATTATTATATAGAATTTATTTTAATAAATTGCAATTATTTATAATTGTTCCCACGTTACTTAAAATCTACTGCAATATTTTTGCAAATGAATAAAAAAAGTAATTTGCATTTTTTAACAGCAAAAAAGTTGATAATTACTATCAGATAGTTTTCATAACGAGAGAATAATAGTTTTCAGTCATACTCATTTTTCTATACACCTGCTTCTTGCGATGATGGATTATGAAATTATAATTACAAGGTTTCTGCGAAGAGTCGAGAGACGACAAGTCATAATTCTAATGTTTTGTCATATTACGGCACTTTTACGTTTTCCCGATACTTCTCTATTCTTTTATTTTTTTACATGAAATTCCATTTCCACTGATTTCACAAAAATTATTGAATAATTATGAAAATAATTCAGAATTTCGCATATTAATTATTTTCAGAAACATTGTAAATTTATTCGAGACAATTTTCCAAAATCTCCAAATCAAATTTCTCGACAATTTTAATTTTAATAATTTAAATGCATATATTTAAAACCTTGTTCTTTCAAATAAACATTTTTTGCAAGAATCGTTTTATCTCGAATCCTAATTTTTGTTCGACAGAAACAAAAATCATTCCGGTTCGAATAATTATTTTTTTTTTTCATAGATTTTTTCATAAATTGCTAAATATTGATTATATTTATTGAATTTATTAAAATATATTTTAATTTTAGTATTATATTTAAGTTATATGAAATTAATTATATGAAAAAATTATATTTATTAAAATAACTGCTTTTTCTTTTATTTCAGTAAAATTTCTGGCCCTTCTTGGAGGTCTCCTCCTGACGACGAAAATCCATGGTTTGCCAAACGGTGCTCCTGTGACGACTTGTGAGACGTTAACGCCAGTGCACAATAATAATGTACTTCAAAGTTCACCACCACCGTATCAAGTTCTTCCTTCGGCAGGAACTGGAAGAGTTCGATTGATCCTTGGAAGTCCGACAGGACTCGCCTATGAAGGTTTCATGATCCTTGCGAGAGACGTTGACACCGGTGAATACGTCGGAGAGTTCACCAATTTGCCAGAGACTGCCAAACCCGTAGAGTGCATTCCCGGGATCAAGGTATTAAATGTTTTATATTGAATATCTTTGATAAGTAGCTTAAGTGACTTGATGGCACAGAAATTCGGAGGGAGGAAACCTTCAGGGGCTAAGTTATTTATTTAAATAAGTCCATTATCGAAGAATTTGAATTATAGGACAGACTTTTAATTTTTAGAGACCGAGTAATTTTTTGTATCGGTCGACTCTCGAAGAATTTCAATTCGATAAGATTTTCATCGTATATTCGAAGTCGACTGGAATTAAAAATTTATACAAACTGATTTTTAATTATTTTCAAATATGATATACAAGAAAAGTCGAGATTGAATGGTAAATTATAGGATTGTAATTTTTGTTGCGAGTGAAAATTGGATTTTCAATTTTTGGAGAGCGAATAATTTTTGGAATCAATCGATTCCGGAGGAATTTTAATTATATAAGAAAATTTTCAATGTATATCCAAAATCGATTGGAATTCGAAATTTGTACAAAGCGATTTTTAATCATTTTCAAATTATAATTTTTCTTGCGAGTTACAATCTGACTTTTAATTTTTAGAGACCGAGTAATTTTTTGTATCGGTCGACTCTCGAAGAATTTCAATTCGATCATAAAATTTTCTTCGCTTATTCGAACTCAACTGGAATTACAAATTTATTCAAAGTAACTTCAAATAATTTTTTAATATTGCATTATATAAGAGAAAAGTCGAGATTAAATGATAAATTATAGGATTATAAATTTTGTTGCGAGTGAAAATTGGATTTTCAATTTTTTGAAAAAGAATTCAAGTACGAAAAGTAAAAAGTAGAGATAGAAAATGTTGGGATAATTAATTACGAAAGTTTCGAGAAGTTATCAATGTTCATAATTGAAGTTGGAAAGACGTGAAATTATATTAGTTACAATTTTAGAGTGCCCGTTTCACTCGGCGACCACTAATTTTCTACAACTCCTGCATGAAATGGCAATTTACTTGGAGCTAATTTACCACGACTTTTTCCTTTTCCAGAATGCCGTGACTCATACGAACACAAGCCCGAAACAAAACCTTGAATTTGACTGGGAAGCTCCAGTGGATTATGAGGGAACGATTATTTTCAAGTACGTGTGGCGCATACTTTTTAAATTATTATTATCTAATCTAAGCCCGGTCGAGTTGGTATCCATATTTCACGAGTCCTTGAAATGAGCCACTTGTTGGCTAATTTCAAGGAAAAGCAAATTTCTTGGTGACAAATTAATTCCCGAAACAATTTTAATAACGCGAATATTTTGAATTCTAAAATCTTACACTAAAAATTTGCTTCCAATCCAAAATTCGAAGCTTCCTTTTTTTAATTATATTTTGATACTGTTTGCCAATAATTTTTATTTTAGTTTGGCTGCTTTAAAAATCACAGAAAATTGAAATTCTAATATTTATTAATTCGTAGCATTTTATTTTTTTTTTGAGAGAGTATGAAAAAGTGCGAGTATTCAAATTTATTTTTTCTTTCAGCTCAACTTTTGCTCAAGACTTCAGCACCTACTGGGTAGGCGTGGAATCCCCAAGAGTCACCGTAGTCAAGAGAAATATCGATATTTCTACCGTATCTACGCCATACACTACCTTCAGGACAACAACTCCACCTTATTTCTCACCTGCTTACGAAGAGAAGGTAAACGGGTGTTGAAATTTCGAGGACCACGAATTTTCCAATTTTTTTGGAAATTTTTTTTTTCACGGAATTCCGTTCGTTTCCGAATATTCGAAATTTTCTCAATTTAAATGGAAACTCCCAAAAATAAAAAACAAAAATTATAATAGAAAAAAAATATTACTACGGAAAATTAAAAGCATTAATATTTTTAATATCCCATATTAATGTATTTTTTTTTCTCTATCATAATTTTTATCCGAAGATCGATGGAAAGTAGGTAGGTCCATTAAATTTGCGATGAAATTCGCAATAGTTTGTCTTGAAATTTTCTAACGCTGTAATGGCGCGTAACGTGTTTTCATTTTCGAAGTAAATGGATTCGGAGAAAGGCAGGTAAAATTAATTTCATCAGACGCTTAACACGCGAAACAATTCACTTTTGTTAACACGATTTCTGTCTTCGGTCTTTGGAACGAACGGGGAAATTGTTTATCGGTACATTCGGAAAAATCTTTCACAAAATAACGCATTTACCTTGTCCGGGAAATTGTACTATTACGATATTTTCTTTCTTTTTTTATTTATATTGGGTATAATAAATTTGCATCGAGGGAGAAGAAGGGAGAGTGAATGAATGCGAATGGAAAACCGGCAAAATGCAGTAAACGTAAACAAGGAAATTAATTAAAGCGGAATATTAAAAATAAAAAGCTGTGATTTAAGCGGAACTCGAATGTAAAGAAAAAAAAACATGTGTTATTATACCACGTTTTTTTTTCTTTTGCAAGAAATTCAAGAAATTGCAAGAAATTGCAAGAAATTTGGGTGTAAAAAAAATGAAGGAAGGGTTCGAAAAATATTATTAGTCAATTTGAAATATTTTTTTGCTACTTTTGAGTGGGTAGAAATAATTTAGAAAATACCAAAGGTTACCGATTATTTTCTTTTTTAACTTATGGGTAATTTTCTTCGATTTTTTGAAACCGTTTCCGCTATTTTTCCACATGGGATGCCGATTTGCGATAGCGAAGGCAATAAAACCGCAACATCCTACCGATTTTCAGCCGGCCTGAACAAGTTGGTTTCCCTCGAATTTCGGAACGGTCGTAAAATAAGAGGAACATCGTTGTAACCACAGTATGCGACCGTAGAATGCACCGTGTAACCGTGGAATGCATTCAAGTGCATTCGTTGATAATTAGAAAGTAGAACGAGTCTGTCGAGCAGCGACTATCCCGATACGTGAATGTAATTAATAATAGATCAATGAGCAGGGCATGTGTAATTTTCAACAACAATATTCCCTCTCAATCTGCGCTTGGGACAGAGTGTTCACCTGTTAATTCCACCCCAAAACCGAGTTGTTCAATTTTCTGTGATAATTTCTATACCAACACGTATTTTGGATCAACATTTATCCGCAGTTTATAAATTTGTTGTGGAATTTTATCAATTTCTAATTATTTTAAATTATTTTTTCTATACACTTGGAACTAAAATTTGAATTTTTTTGACTATTAAGAAATTGGCTCCCAAAATATATAATAATTATGTAATTATGTATTTTTTCCCGACTAATGGATTTTTTCAAAATTAAATCCTCTTACTTAATTGTTGCAATTTCTAAAAATGTCGGAAATGGATTTCGATAATTGGAGTTTGGAATTTTTTTGGGGGAAGAAAACTTAATTGTTTCCTAAAAAAAAAATATGAATTTCTAATATTTTCAAAATTCTATAATTAAAATAAAATAGCGAATGCAATTAATTTTCGAATATTCGGAATTCCATTTTCACCCCATATTTATTATTATTTATTTATTTATCAAAATTTCCAAGTACAAACAATCTCGAATTATTTTAAATCATTTTTCCTGCAAATTTGGAGCTGAAATTTTAATTTTTTTTTTGACTCATAAAAAATTGATTCACAAAATATACAATAATTGTGTATGTTGCAGGCAGAAGAAGTCGACGATTCGTTCTACGACGAGTGTTTCAAGACGAAGAATTGTTTCGGTGCACCCGTAAACTGCATCGAAAGCAAAGACTGCTTAGCCGTTGTGAGCGTTGTGGTACGTGGTGAACGGTATCTCTTCGAGATGCAGGCACGCGAAAGAAGCAAATACGTCGCGGTTGGCCTCTCCGACGATAGTAAAATGGTAATATTATCTCACCTCACTTTCCATTCCATTCCATAACATAGTCATAAAAGCATCAAATTCATTTCCTGCGCTTTTACAGGGTGACGACAGCGTGGTCGAATGCACCAACGAAGGAGAACAAGTTGGACTTCACATGTCTTGGAATCAAGGGAAATCCAATAAACGAATCTCATCGGTATGATTTTTTCCAGATTCCAGAAGTTGCGGATTGACAATTTTTTTTTTCTTTCAATTCTTGGTCTTTTCTGAACGAGTCGATTACAATTTTTCCGTTAAATAAGTCCAATAATGTCCATTAAATTTTTTACGGATTCGAATCTTGGGGTTTTGGGTCTGAAATTTTTTTTAAGATCGGTATTTAATTTTTTCTATTTCCAAAAATTTGTGAACGATATTTCAGAGTCTTTCTGTATATTTTTATTTTGATATTTGACAGAAAGAAAACGTGAAAGGCATGAACAAAATATTAAATTTTGAATTTTTCGAATTTTTTTTCAAGATTTTATATTAATTTTCCCAAAATTCACGATTTTCTTTTGTATTTTGTCGAAAAAAATATATTAAAAATTCTAATACAACATTAGCATTTTTTTCAACAAAAACATTTTTATTTTTCTTGCGAAAAGACCAATTTTTGAAATCCAGAGAACGGGGACAGAAAAAATTCAATCCGCAGCTTCGTAAAATTTCTCCTGTGATCGATTTTCTATTCGATCATTGATAAATCCCATATTTTTTTTTTTTTAAAATAAATAACTTCACGTATATGCGAATTTCAGAAGGGACAAGTCCAGTTGGAATCCGGTTCGGTAAAGGACGACGTAATTTCCTGTAAATTTTGGCGAGAGAAAGAAACGACAGTCGAAGAGCGGGTTTATGATCTCGTCAATACTCCGTATCATCTTCTGGTGGCATCTGGATCGAGCTTGAAAGGTGAGAAGAAGTTCCTTCAAGAATGAAAAAGTTGGAAGTTCGATACCTACACAGAAGTCGATATCTTTTCAGCAAACGGTGTTGGATTTCACGACGTCGCTTACTTGGCCTCAGCCGAAGCCAAGCTGCTGTCCGATGTCGGAGGGTTCGCAGCAGCTACAGACATTTTGATACGTATTCATGGCGCTTTAATGATAGCATCTTGGATTGGTACAGCGTCTGTTGGAATTCTACTTGCCAGATATTATCGGCAAACTTGGGTTAGCTCTCAACTCTGTGGCAAAGATCAGTGGTTTGCCGTGAGTACTCGTGTTTATTTTTTTTTAGGGCGTTTTTAGGAAAATTGGGATGGTTCGGGGAAAAAAGGAGCCACTCTTAATAATTTTGGAATTGAAATTCAAGAAATTCGATTATAAATGAATTTTTTTATTGAAACGTAGTTAAAACACAGTTTTTTTTAGATATTACTTTTCATATTATTTTTAGATATTGTTTTAGATTATTAGAAATGATGAAATCAGAGAAATTATAGAATTCGACATTTGAAATTATGAAAGAATTATATTAATAATAAAAAAAAGCGACGATAAAATATTTTTAGCGAAGTTTCCAATGTCCCGGAAACAAAATAAAAAAAGAAAAGTTTCTTGTTATAGTAATTCGAAATTATTACGATTGAGTTTTATGAGCGAGAAAGTTAATATGTAACGTCTATAAAATTTACATGTTGTTAAAATGTAGGTAAGATTTTTTTTAAGCTTTTATTACCTTGACTATTAAATATTATTATGCTAAAAACACAGTAACTCATCAGAAGGAATTCAAAGTATTTTAATTAAAGTGGAATTGAAGAAATTCTTGTTAAAAAAATTCAAAGCTAGAATTTCTTAATTTTCGAATCTAAAAAAAATAATTATTGGATAATTAAAAACATAAAGAGATAATTTCGAATCTTGAAAAAATCAGTAAAAGTGTTTAAAAATTCAAATTTCAAGAAAATAAACATTGCTTTCAGATATTAATTTTTTTAGGCCTTCAATTTATGCATATTTTTTAATTGGCTCCTTTTCTCTCCAAACTTTTCCAAGATATTATTTATTAAAAAAAAAAAGAAAGAAAGAAAACATTGAATTCTGTAAGAAACTGACTTTTCTCGGAGGCAGCTCATAAAGATACAGAGATAATACATAACATAATGACAGGATTGTTCGATTTGTATGTCAACAGTGGCACAGATTCTTCATGTTCCTGACATGGTTAATGACAGTAGCTGCGTTCGTCATCATCTTCGTGGAACTAGCCGAATGGAGTTCCGCAACGATTCATGCATCTTTGGGATTAGCAACGACCGTTTTGTGCTTCGTACAACCGTTTATGGCCGCATTTAGACCGCATCCGGGTGCTCCTAGACGGCCTCTGTTCAATTGGGTGCATTGGTTCGTCGGAAACGCGGCTCAAATTTGCGGAAGTATGTCCACGACCTTCTTTTTTTCTTTTTTTTTCTTCCACCTTTTCCCGTAAAAAATTTATCCATTTTTTTTTATTGACAATTGCGGTATTTCTTTTTTTTTGCAGTAATCGCAATATTTTATGCGGTCCGTCTCAACAAAGCCAAGCTACCGGAGTGGGTCGATTGGATACTCGTGGCTTTCGTTGTGTTCCACGTCCTCACCCACCTCGTGCTCACGGTGGGTTTGTGTTAAAAAAAAAAAGAAAAAAAAAAATTCCTGAAACTACGGAGGATTTTAATGAAAACAAGAACTCAAGAACGTCGGCAAAAGAATAAATTTAAGAGCTCTCTCTTATTTTGTCTGTTACAGTTCGTTGGCTGCGCCTCTGATAGACAGGCGAATCAAAGGGTGAATTCCTTCCCCATGAAAGATATGCATTCCCGTGGTTCCATAGTCCACCCGGACACTAGGAGGGACGCTCCTGTACGTAAACGAGTCCCTCGATTATTTTTTTTGGGGGGTTTTTTTTTATTAATGCGAAAAATGGGAAGGCTCAAGTTCAAAAGGATTTTTCGCCGTCTCCTGTGTTTTGCATATTTTTTTTTCCGGAATAATTTATTATCGCGTTTCAGGTGTTTTTAATATATGTATATTTTGCAGGTTTTTTTGGATTCTAGAGAAAAAAAAATGGAAATTGGAGGGTTAAAGTTATTAGATACCTTGAGTTGGATTTTTTTTTATGTTGAATTTTCTTACTTGGCTGTTGCAGTTTCTGAAAATGTCGGAAATGGATTTTAATAATTGGAATTTGGAATTTTATTTTGGGAAAAAAACTTAATTGTTTTCTAAAAAAAATATTTCTATTTTCAAAATTCTCAAAATAAAATAAAATAGCCAATGCAGTTAATTCTATAAAATTTAGAATCAAGGTAGAAATATTCTATAACAATTCTATTTTCACACCATATATTTTATTTATTTATTTATTTATTATTTTCCAAGCACTAACAATTTCGATCTTTGTTTTTTTTTTTATTGCAGCACGCGGGTGTCAGGAAGAGCATCTTCGGAGTATACTTCGTGGTGATCGCAGCCTTCGTAGTCGCTCTCATCGTAATCACGGTGCTCGCTCCGATCGAAGACTCTTGGACCACATTTTCCAAAACGATTTCGAACTACTGATAAAACAAACTTATCAGGGAAATGAAATTCCAATGGTGCTTTAAAAAGTACACAGAGTACAACTTTCAGCTGTTAATAATGTATCGAGTTTTATCGAAATAACAGTCGAAGGCACTTCGGTGTCTCGTATCGGAAAGTACCAACTAAAAATCGATATCGACTTCGCTATTCGATAAGAAAGTGTTTATATTCGACTTCGAATGTTAATTAAGGGTAGTTAAAACGAAATACTGGGATTCAGTTTTCTCGGAGTGCTTTTCGAACTTAAAGAATTGCAGATTGTAAATTCTTGGATTTTTTTTCTATTTCAGCTTCGAATTCGAATTCTTTTTTCTTCGAGCTCCGAGTTCGAGTTCGAGATTGAAATTTTGCTATCGAACATACTTCAGGTACTTAATTGCTCGTAATGTGATGAAAGTAGGAATTTTATTTGAAAAGTTACTTTTATTTCACTGGTTTTCTTTATTTTTTTAATTACATCGAATCGGTACAATTAGTAATAATCCGTATAATTAATTACATTAATTCTATGGGTGGAGAACCAATGAAATTGAATGAAATTTTGTTAAGCACTGTAAGAACTCTTATAATCAAATTTTCAATAATTGGTCGGTAATTAGAAAGTGGAGGGCGAAGATTTTGGTGTTATAATACCAATAATAATTTTTTTTTTAAATTCTCAATAATTCTGGAAATGTGTAAAAAGGGAAAGATTTGAGATTCTAGGTTTTATTATTTAAATTTTTAACAATTTGCCATTTTTCGATTTGGAAAATTTACACGAACAAAATCCTCAATAATACTCAGAGAAAAAAAAATCGCTCGAAGCTCGCATACGTAAATCCACCAAATGCGTGTTACAATTTTTATATAAAAAAAAGTGAATCGAGTCACTCTCCAATTGATCTTCGTTATCGCTATTAAACATTTATTTCCAATTTTTATGTAAATTATGAACGTTTCCCTTCGTTAAAAAATGCAATTTGCAAAATCTGCGAAATTCAACAGCGAGACAATAATTCAATCAAGTGCAATTACAGTTACTTATTATTATTACTAAGTTATTTTACCGAATTATGAAAAAATATTTGAAATATGGTATAAAATAGATTAAAAAATGACGAAAAAAATGGAAAAAAAGGAAATTCCTTTTTTTTATCGGGCAATAGCAATTTTTTACAGTATTAATTGTCGAAAGAAATTTGTCGATATGCTTCCGAGTGAAAATAGTAGTCTTCCAGAGATCTCTCGGAGAGAGACATTCGAAGTCTACTCTGGACCTTCCCGAGACTGTTATTTTTACACGAGTTGGTTTCTGAATACATTTTTTATTTGCAGTAACGAATATTAATAACAATCGAACGAGCATTATTTAGAATTTAGGTGGTACTTATACAGATATTTTAGATGTTCCACAACGACCGTTACAAATGTTTGTTAATTTAAGTACACGTATTTAATTGACACACGTTTTTGTGAATTTCAACGTAAGGGATGAGTTTTAGATTAGTTCTAGGAGCTTTAAATTAATATATATAAAATTAAGTTTCTCCGTTAGTGTACGAATAAAAAAGGAAAGTTCAGAGAACCGTAGTTTTTCCAATTTTTGTGGAATGCTAAAGAATTTTGTAACTTTTTATAATCAATCGCAAGTGGAGATGACAATATATTTATTACGAATAATATATATTTTTAATGAATGGAGATGGACATTTTTAATCAGGACAATTTTGCAACTGCAGAAAAGAGAGATAATTTATTGTTTAATATTTTCTCAAATTTTCCATTTTTTTTTATGTTTGATGCCTTTAAAAAATAATTATTACATGAAACAAATTTAAAGTTTCTACAGAAAATTTTAATTGTCACTTTCAAATGGATTTTCTCCAATTGATTCAACCCTTAGCTGGTATACTGGGGTCCGAGACTCCCCAACTTAGTCCAGCTCCAACTTGAAGCGTTTTTATACTGAAAAATTGCTACTTAAAATATTCTGGATATTAAAAAATATGAAAATATTAATAATAATATTACATTTATTTTTATTACTATTTTTTAGAAAATTTTACAATTTTTTTTGTACCAAATATTATATTTTCGTAAAATAATCAATGATATTTGTTAAAAAAAAATATACACATGTTTGACAAATTAAAAAAAATTATAATTATTGAAATTAATTTTCAAAAATTACAAATTTCTTTCTTTAAATTAAAAAGTCAATAATTTCCATGCGATACAATTACTGATCGGTGGGGATCCGAAGAGCAACTATTTCATTTTCGAGAAGTGGGCCAGCTAAGGGTTGAAAAGGAAAAGCTGCGACAAGTCTGCGGAAAGTCTACAAAAATAGGGTTAAAAAGCGTTTCGGTTTTTCTGTGCATGTAAAGGCGTCAGTTTGAAGTACACAAAGAAGAAAAAAAAAGCTCTTTTCAGACGTTTTCCATGTAAACCGTGACCGTACCGGATTTACAAAATATGAAATATGGCATTGAAAGGGAGATTACAAATAGGAAAGGAAGCCAACCTTTCCTTTCAACTCATTCCATTGAAATGGTATTAATTAAAATTATTATTCAACCGCTTCAATTACATTCTACCTACACTTTATTCATTTGGACGTGATGTCATTCCATTTCTCAGATATTTATTTACCGCTATTTTTGATTTTACCACGAAAATTGGTGAATTAGTCCATGGCTAAGAATAATACAGTAATAATTCAATGAAATTGGAATGGGTCGAACTCCAATTATTATTTTGTTACAGAATTATTCATTTCTTTTAGTTGGTTTTAGTAAAATTAATATTTATTATTCTTTCCGATATAAATATAGAATTTTCAAAATCTGGAATTTTTTTTTCCTGTGATAAATTAGATTATTTTTACTTTTACTATTTTTTCTACTAATTATAGAATTATTAAAAAAATTAGTAAATTATAATAAGTTTTAGGATTTATTATAATAATTTTTAAATTTTGGAATTCGAGAAAATTGAAGCTTCTTCAAAAGTTTATTTATTGGAAGAAATTCGAATTTTAATTATCAATTAAGTTTGAACTTTTTTTTCTATATCAATGAATTTACAATTTTTCTTTCAGGATTAATTTGTAGTTTCTAATTAATCGAATTAATTCTTCTTTGTCTTCTCAGTTTCAGGAAAAAAAAACAAAAACTTCCCAACGTTGAATTTTATTCCACAGGAATCTCCGAAAATCTGTATTCGGGAAACGTTTGCTGAGAATGTAGGGTCGCTAAAAAATTTGCTCGTTTTGGAAATTCCCGACATCTGGACATGAGACCCACGTGTAAGGATCAAAGGATCATCGGAGGTCGTATCGGAAGCATGAGAAGCCTGAGAATGGCGAAATTTCAGCAAAAATGGCTGGTTTTTGAAAAATCCCTCCGATATTCAATCACTTCTGTATTTATTTTCGTTTTTTGCAAATTTTCAAAGTAGGAGAATTCTTTTCCTGAGATTTCCCAATTTTTGTAATCGACGATGTTCGACAAACAGATCATTTTTATAAGTCCACTCGACAAAGTTTCCTCTTTGAAAGTTCATTTTTTTTCCCTGTAAATAATAAATCGAGGAAAATAATATAACAGTACCTTGCATTTATTGAATCGACGAATCCTTCGATCAATGTTTCGTCGATTGAATTAAACGAAGGACTCGATTATCGATCGAAAGGTAAAAATTGCACGACGAATGAAAGAATGAATAAATTTAATAAATACCTGAATTCGATGAAGAAAGTTCGAGAGGAAAAAGGTTCGAATGAGTCGAATTGAATTAATGAATAAGTGAATTGGATGCATATGAAATATTTAACAGAATAAATCAGTAAATCGAATGGACGGAATTAATTGATGAATGCGTAAAGAACTATTCACCGGAGAGATTGAAGGAATCAATTTCCAGGGTTTTCCTACTAATTTTATCACTCGAGGCGGAGAATCGGGTCAAATTGGAGAATTGTTTTCCCTCGACTTTGCTAAAGAGCATTGGAATAATCATAATGATAACAATAAATATAATAAAAGTAATAATACTAATACTAATGCTAATATTAATAATAATAATAATAATAATAATACTATTATTAATATTTTGGAAAATTGCATTTTTGGAAATAAAATGAAGTTACGCATTTAAAAAAATATAAATTTATTGTAAGCGTCAATTTCCACAAATATAGATTTTCCACACTGACACACACACACACATACAAAAGAAAGGCTGAGAGGGAAACGCGATCGACCGGAAGAAATGTTTCGCCGTCGTTAATGAATATTTAGTCGATCCGAGCGATATTTGTTTAATTGAAACCGATCGTGATGGAAATTGCGATTGATTTCAATAGCGACGTTCGCGGGGGATTGCAATTTCCTCGAACCAGCGCGATATTTATGAGCAAGTGCTTCCTGCTTCGAACTGAAGTTCCGCAGAAACGGCAGGAAAATGAGGAAAACTATTGAAAAAAAAAAAAAGAAAAGCGTGTCGAGGATCAACTCAACAGGTTTCTATAGATTTCCGATAGAAACTGTTAAACACGTTTCGCGGAAATGCTGGATTTTTGCACAGAAACCGGTTCGCTGCCAATTTATTTGTTTATTTATTTATTCACGCCGAGACATAGTAGTAATAGTAATTATAAATCAATTTTACTATAATATATAGTGATATTATAGCGAAATTATCGTAGCGAAAAAGTTGACGTCGACGAACTTATGGCGAAACTCGAGTCTCGCCACGTGACGATATCTATGGTATCTGTTTATTGTATTTTTTTCTCGAAGGATGTTTCGCGTAAAGCCGCTAGATGGCTAGCGTTCCCGCAAAGAACTCGCACGGCTAGTTTCCATATAACAGCTCGCATTCGGTTCATGGCTCGTGACCTCCAATTTTAGTAGGTCTATAGTAAAAATAGTAAAAATAATATGGTTGGTTTGATTATTTTTTAGTTTCTAAGTCTATCAAACATAAGGAAACGTAATAATAATGGTTTTGTGTTTTTTTTTATTATTTTACAACATTTGGAATTTTTACATTTATTAAAAAATTTATAGATAAATATATAAATATTCCAATTAGTCATTGTTATTATTACTATTGCTACTATTGCTCTCATTTTTGCTATTATTGTTGGAATTATTATTATTATTGTTGTTGTTATTATTAGGAATTCTTTGAAAAAAATTTCAAAAAGATTGTTCGTAATTTTATTTTGATATTATTTGAAGTCACTTCTGGGATTTTGTTATTTTCTTTATAAATGTCCAGAGTTAGCTTTTTTATTACTATTAAAATACTAGTGTCTAGTGAAAAAATCTCATTCTAAAGGACCTGAATTTTAGAACTTTCGAAATTCTCTGAAAATTTTGTGAAAATTCATCGTTTTATTATGATATTTTCGATGTAATTTCCGGGGCTTTGGTATTTTTTATTATTATTACTATCGTCATTATTATTATTATTAACATTATTATTATTATTATTATTATTATTATTATTATTATTATTACTACTATTATTATCATTACCAATATTATTATTATTATTATTAACATCATTAAAATTATTAATATTATTGTTATTATCATTATATTATCAATAACAAAAAAGTACTCCGTTTCTACCCAACATAACCTCAAAGCACTTTAACCCGCGCTTAAGGGGCCCGATAGGGAAAATCGAGGTAGGCGTTTCTCTCATTATCACCGATGAAAAGCGTCGCATTCCCCGGATGACGTCGCATGCACACACAATTGAACGATAACAAACGGCGTGAGCCTTAAGGGCCGATGGAGAGGAGGGGGTGGTATGTATACGTGGGGATGTGCGTGTTCCTCGATCCCTTTTTGCGGATCGGGATCATGTTTTTCAGTGCGATAGTAACGCGCATAAACAAGAGAGTAAAACAGCGAAGAGAGAGAGAGAGAGAGAGAGAGAGAAAGAAAGAAAGAAAAAAGGGAACGTGGGGTAAACCGATCGAAGGCATAGTGGAAGCGTCGCGACGCATGCCATAGTAGCGTCCCGGCGCCACTATCGTTTTCACCCCCGCAGTTCGATCAAAGACACCGGCCGGTATCCATCTCCTCCGCGGCTCTGGCCACGAGCTCCGTGCGGAAGTTCCGACCACGTACTACGTACGTACGTTTACGTGCACGGTGCCTGCCCGTGAACGTTCGCGTGTGACATTCGTCCCTTCGAGCGAGTGAGGAGTCTCCACCGAGTGGATGGATTAATCACTTCTCAGGTGCCACTTTATCAGTCGGGCCCGATAATCGGCCGGCCGATCGACACTCGGATCTTATTATCAGCGCGTAAAATCGATACCCAGTTTTACCGGCGATATCGTCCGTCCGGTTGCGGTACTTCGGGGGTTTCTGCCCGATGAGGACAAACAGTTGCATGGCTCAATTTACTGTGTGATTTTCAATGACCCATCGATCGATCGATCGATCTCTCTGGGAATTTTTTTGCTTCATCTGGAATTTCCAATTTCTGAAAATTTCTGAAAATTTGAAAATTTTGAAATCGTTTTTTTTTCTTTTGTTTTTTTGAGGTGTCGATTTTGAACATTGGAATCTACAGGTTTCAGATCTCTCGATAAACCATAGAGTAAATTTAACCATACAACTTTTCTCCCATCAGGGTGCGAGTACATTTTTTTATGTTCAAATTTTCTATTTTGAATTCAATTAATAATGATATTAAATAATTCTAAGAATCAGTATTAAATCTATGTGAGAATTTTCAAGAATTAGTATTATTTTTTTGGTCTTCTATTTTTTCCAAAATTTTCAGTTTTTTCTTCCAGAAAATATCTAATTTTTTTCAAATTCGGTATATTATTTTGGAAATTAGTATTCACATGATTACTAATTAATAGGAATTATTTTTGAGGATTAATTAGTAACAATGATTTCTAAGAAAAATTGTTTCATCCTCCAAAAAGTATTTGATTTTTTCAGATTCGGTATATTATTTTGGAAATTAGTATTCAGATGATTACTAATTAATAGGAATTAGTTTTGAGGATTAATTGGTAACATTGATTTCTAAGAAAAAATGTTTCTTCCTCCAAAAAATATTTGATTTCTTCAGATTCGGTATATTATTTTGGAAATTAGTATTCGTGCGATTGCTAATTAGTAGGAATTATTTTTGAGGATTAATTAGTAACAATGATTTCTAAGAAAATTTGTTTCTTCCTCGAAAAAACAAAAAATATTTCAGTTTTTCGAATTCGGTATATTATTTTGGAAATTAGTATTCGTACGATTGCTAATTAATAGGAATTATTTTTGAGGATTAATTAGTAACGGTGATCTCTAAGAAAAATTGTTTCTTCCTCCAAAAAAATATTTGATTTTTTCAGATTCGAAATATTATTTTGGAAATTAGTATTCAGATAATTACTAATTAATAGGAATTATTTTTGAGGATTAATTAGTAACAATGATCTCTAAGAAAAATTGTTTCTTCCTCCAAAAAATATTTGATCTCTTCAGATTCGGTATATTATTTTGGAAATTAGTATTCCCACGATTACTAATTAATAGTAATTATTTTTGAGGATTAATTAGTAACAATGATCTCTAAGAAAAATTGTTTCTTCCTCCAAAAAAATATTTTGTTTCTTCAGTTTCGGTATATTATTTTGGAAATTAGTATACATGGGGTTTCCAATAAATAGGAATCATTTTTGAGAGTTAATTAGTAACAATTGTTTCCACCATAAATATTTCATATCTTGGATAGATTTTTTCTTTTAAAGATTGAACCACTGACCAAAGTCTATCGGCATTGCCAATAGAATTAGTAAATTAGTGGTACGCCAATTACTAACTTTCTGCTGCTCATTCCTTGCTTTTGAGCGATAATGGATTTTTACTCTACTGCTCTTTCACGTTGAATGAAAGATTTTCCTCTTAATCAAGCAAGCTGGATTATTTAATTTAAATATGCAACGCTTATTTCGAAAGCAAATCCAATCTATTTGCGTTAACGGCATTTCTTATCAAAGCAAAGGGTAAAAAGATTGTATTTGATGGCAACGAATGAATTTATTCGAATATTTCTTACACAGAGACTCTCTGACTCCAGTACACGAGTTTCGTCGAATCCAAAAAAGTTCATGTCGATCTTTTTCAAATTGTTTTTTATTCCATTTTTTGTATATATTATTTATTATTATTTTATTATTTTATATATTATTTTTTTATATATTTATTCGAAAATTCAAATTTATTACTAAATATTTATTCGAATTTCGAGCCTCGGTAATATTTTTGCCAAAATTAAAGCTCCAAAATAGAAAAAAAAATTTTTTCTAAAGGACCCGAATTTTTTCAAGTTTCAAAATTCTCTGGGAATTTTTTTTAACGGAATTTCATATCAATTATTATTATTATTATTATTATTACTATTATTATTATTATTATTATTATTATTATTATTATTATTATTATTATTATTATTATTATTACAATTACTGGGGAAATTTTTTTTAAACAATCAATTTTGATTTTTATTTAAATTATCTTTTTTTGTTAATTAATTATCACCCAATTAATGGAAAAACCTCCTTTTTTTGCAAAAAAAAAAATATTTTTCTCTCCTTACACCGGTTTCCGAATTTCCCAAAAATTTCGCAAAACCGAAATTTCGACTTTCGAAAATTCCGAAAATTCGCAATCCGGTTACTTACTCGCGTCGCGACGTCTCGACCCGTTCCGGGACCGATCGCGCGCCTGGTGTGCAGCAACCGGTCTTGCAGCCTCGCAAGGGCACGGATATCGCAGCAGGGAGCGATCGAATCGCCGAGCGCGGAGGCGGACTTCGACGAAGGTCCAATTACGCTTGGCGATAAATTCGTCGTTAAATTCATACAGAGAAATTCGAATAACCGGAAGTGGGTTTAATGAAACGCGAAGATTCGCGAATACGCGCGTAAATCTTTCGATTGGATTGAATTGTATATTTTTTTCTTTTTTTTTTTGTTCAACCCCTGTCTCTCATGCGCAAAGCGTCTGTCGTCTCATCGGAGCGTGATTACGCTCGTTCGTTAACGCCGAGACTCGTATTGCCTTTATCGCCAGCCGGCAGCGTCAACTTTAACGGATTTATAAACGTTCTTCCTCCTCCTCCTTCTCCTTTTTTTTTCTTTTTTTTCCCTCCCGATTTTATTTATTTTCCGCGAACCCGAATAATTATTATTCGAATAATCTCGAAGGAGGAGGAGGAGGAGGAGGAGGAGGAGGATGATTCCCCCCCCCCCCCTTAGATGGATTTAATTCAATTTTTTGCACCCGGCCTTTTTTTTCTTCTTTTATCTCTTCTTATACAAATTAGCGTCCCTGCTAATTGTAATTATTTGTACATCGATTGTTAGTCGAGTCCGCGACCCTTATATTATATACTTGGACAATTGTATGTACACCCTATGTACTTGAGCGATAATTCATAATAATAATAACAATGATGAAAATGTGGATATTATTAATTATTGCAAATTGCATTTGGACTTTGCATTTTTTGTAATATAAAATACGTTCTATAATTGTTATTAATTATTAGAAATTGCGGTTCTTTTTTTATTTTTTGTTTTAGGTAATTTTTTTCGACTTTGGTTTTTATTTTACACAATTATATTCTACTTAATATATTTACTAATTATTTACAATTAATATATACGCTGTTATATTATTATTATTATTATTATTATTATTATTATTATTAATATTATTATTATTATTATTATTATTATTATTATTAATAACAATTGTTACGAGTTAATATTTTTTTTAAAGGAATTCTCATTTTTCTAATATTTGATTTTATATAATTACACCTCCCCCCTCCCCCCTAGATTATAATTATTCCTATGTTTATTTTTTTGGTTGACTTCACAGACCGCGTAATATTCGATAATTAATGGTAATCAATATACGCATTATTATTAATTTCGTATTGGTAGATGAAACGTCGCGCGATAGACGAAATTATTTACAATTTTCAATAAAATTGTTTAACTTCGAAGAAATTCTGTAATATACATGCACGCTAAATTATTCCATACACATCACCAAAAATCAAATTTCCAAATTTTTCGCGACCACGCGTCATAATCGAAAGAGTAGAGAACATTAGAAAATTTGGAAAACTGAAATTAACCGAAAAATTTTGCGAAAGAAAAAATTACACGCAATGTACGCGTTATTATGAACATTAATTTATACGTCAATCTACGAGCATACATATACATACGTATTTAATATATTATTGATACACTTTCAAGAATAATCAGTTCTATATTGTTCGGAAGTACTACAAATCCATAATATTATTTTTTTTTTATTAAATTTTTGACAGATCCTTTTTCTTCGTTTTCCACGATTTTCTGATATTTTACAAAATTACAGCCCCGCTAAAATTATAATTACACGTACACCGGCTTCGCATTGGCTTTACATCCTGCATCAATTTAACAATTAATAACAAATTAAGCATCTACTGTTACATACCTATTATTATTATTGTTATTATTATTATTATTATTATTATTATTATTGATTATTATAAATTACTACCGGTATCAAATTCGTACCGCAACTGGAGATGGTCGATATCGACGATCTCTTGTTTCTCCGCTTTTTTTTTTCTCTAACAAATACATACGAGTACATGTAAAATCCATAATTAGCTAATTATGAATTTCTGCCGCAGTGAAAGTTCAATTTGTAACTTGAGTTCTTGGAGTGCGATAAAGATCCACCAACACACTGCTGCTGCTGCTGCTGCTTGGGAATATGTGTAATTCGCTGTAATTAAACGTCTCCTATTTTCCTTCTCGCCGGTTAATTGTTTATTAAAAAGTGTTCGTGCGCGTGTGTATGTTCTTCCTTAGACAATGGCCGGACAGTGGGATTGCTTCTTACTAGTGATCCTCGTGGATCTCATTGTTACCATTGTTGCTGGACAGAATCCCGTCGAGGAGAAGAGCACCTTTGAGGCTGCGTTTCAAGGTACGTCTAGGGATATTTTATTGTTGCGCCATACTTTCGCCATACTTTGGAAATTATCCGCCAGTTTCAGCTGGGGACTGCCCTTAATCGTGAGTTCATATTTTTTTTTTATAAATATTCGGAGTTGGTTTTTGGTGATACCAAAAATACTCGTATCTAGGGGAAATCTTATTCTGGAAAACCTGATTTTTTGAAAGTTTCCAAATTCTCCAGGAATTCTTTGGAAAAAAATTCCAAAAAGATTGTTCATCATTTTATTTGGATATTTTCGATGTAATTTCTGGGATTTTGGTATTTTTTTATGAATATCTAGAGTTGGTTTTTGGTGATTCCAAAAATACCTGTATCTAGGGGAAACCTTACTCTAGAAGACCTGATTTTTGAAAGTTTCAAAATTCTCCAGGAAATCTTTGAAAAAAATTCCAAAAAGAATTTTCATCATTTCATTTGGATATTTTCGATGTAATTTCTGGGATTTTGGTATTTTTTTATGAATATCTAGAGTTGGTTTTTGGTGATTCCAAAAATACCTGTATCTAGGAGAAATCTTATTCTGGAAAATCTGATTTTTTGAAAGTTTCAAAATTCTCCAGGAATTCTATGAAAAAAATTCCAAAGAGAATCTTCATCATTTTATTTGTATACTTTCGATGTAATTTCTGGGATTTTGGTATTTTTTTATGAATATCTAGAGTTGGTTTTTGGTTATTCCAAGAATACTCGTATCTAGGGGAAATCTTATTCTTGAAGACCTGATTTTTGGAAGTTCCTAAATTCTCCAGGAATTCTTTGAAAAAAAATTTCGAAAAGATTGTTCATCATTTTATTATGATATTTCTTATGTATTTTTTGGGACTTGGGTATTTTTGTAAATGTTCGGAATTGTTTTTTTTATTATTATAAAAATACTAGCGTCTAGTAAAAATCTCATTCTAAAAGACCAGGTTTTTGGAAGTTTCAAAATTCTCCAGGAATTCTTTGAAAAAATTTTTCAAAAAGATTGTTCACCATTTTATAATTATATTTTTGGACTTTGACATTTTGTATTATTATTATTATTATTATTTTTATTACTATTACTATTATTACTATTATTATTATTATTATCATTATTATTTTTATTACAATTATTATTATCATCATTATTATTATTATTATTACTATTATTCATCTAATTTCCGGAGGAATTTTTCACATTTCCCGGATTCCTTTTGCAACAGTAATACATTAATTCAAGTACAATTTGTACGAATTAGCCGAAATGGTAAAAAGTCGCTTTCAGCTTGACTCGAAAAAAAAATATTTGAATTAACGAAAAGTGCGCGAATAAGAAAAAGAAAAATTCTCAAGTTCTTAGAGGAAATCCGGCGGAATAAAATTTGCGGGGTTTTAAAGTAGACGATTTACACATGTTTCGTCTATTTTTCCCTCTCACACGTACTCGACATTTTTTTCTCCGCGAATTTCGCGCAGAGTTCAGAGAGAAGGAAAGCTTCAGAATGAAATATCATACTTTTTTTTTTTTTTTTCACCACCCGAGATATGAATTTTTCGGGTTTTAGAGTAGCTTCAGTGAAAAGCCACAGTTATAACTTCAATTTCGAAATTCATGTTACTCTCGTGTGTAGATTTTGCCAACAAAAGCTCCCATAATTTCAGCGCTTGCGATGTATTGTCGCTTCCTTTGAGCTTTTTTTCCCTGGCAAGTTCTTTTCATTCTTTTGGAAAGTAATTGAAAAAAAAAAAAAAAATTGTTAACCCAATTGTGCCGTAACCCGGCGCCGCACGAGAGGAATTTTTCTTTCTGAAATGATGTCAAAGCGGAAGTGCTTTGGAATGTGTGAGAAAAATTTGAATTTTGGTTTTCCCCCTTTTCTGTTTTTATTTTTTTTTTTTGAGATTCGATATGCGATTTTGTTACTTGAGAATTTTTTTATTTACGCAATTTATTTTTTACCACTTCGATATTAATTATTTATAGAGCAAAATGTGATTAAATAAAATTTTCGAAATTTCTCAAACTTTTTAGTTTTCAAAAACAGTTGAAAAATATTTTTTTTTGAATTTCGAAATGTTGTGATTTTGTTGGTTGACAATTTTTTATTTGCCTAATTAATTTTTTATCGCTTCGAAATTAATTATTTATAGAGCAAAATGTGATTAAATAAAAGTTTCGAAATTTCTCAAATTTTTTAGTTTCCAAAAACAGTTGAAAAATATTTTTTTTAAATTTCGAAATGTGATTTTGTTAGTAGACAATTTTTTATTTGCCTTATTAATTTTTTATCGCTTCGAAATTAATTATCTATAGAGCAAAATGTGATTAAATAAAATTTTCGAAATTTCTCAATTCTTTTAGTTTCCAAAAACGGTTGAAAAAAATTTTTTTGTAATTTCGAAATGTTGTGATTTTTTTTTTTCGAAAAATTGTGAAAAAACCACATTTCTGCAAAGCCAAAAATCGTGAACATTTTCCTGTTTCCCGAAATTTCGGGGAATTTTCAAAACCTGCGAAAAATCGAATAAGGTTTTTTATGGAACTTAAGAAAAAATATACGAAAAAAAAAAACTCAAAATTTGTCTAGGAGCCAAATTTTTCGAGACCTTTTCCCACGATTGGTCGTTTCGATGCACGAAATCTCCAGTTTCACCGCGGAAATGATTCTCGGTATTACGTTAAACGACACGTAAAGGACATTGCGCGCATTACAATTAATGTTAATAACAAACGTCCGCCGGACTGCCGCATGGGCAGGACATTTTCCCTCTCTTGGGGTAGGTCCATTTGCTAATGGGTAGAAAGCGATTAATATCACGCCTTGTTAACCCTCTTTGTCAAGTAAATACGCCGGCCTTTGAATTTGCAATGACCACATAAAATCATTACATTAACAGAAATTCAGAAATTAATTCGCCAATTTTCGTGAAACCGGTTGTCACTCCGCGGCTATTCAAAGGAAATCATTTCCCTTTGCTCGATTGTATTTTACATTATTTGCAAAACCGAGTTCCCTGTGGCCTTCCGGTGCGTTTGTGAATTATTTTTGAATAATTGATATCGAGCATTTATTTTTCAAAATATATCTACCGAAATTCTCGCAAAAATTGTCGTTTCAAGCTTTTTCATATTTATTTAAAGACCTTTCAGAAGCTTTTGGAAACTGCAAAAATGAGTTCCTAAGAATTTGAAAAATTTCCAGAAAATTTTCTTTGGAATAAGATTTTTTCTGGATGCAAGTATATTTTTATAACAATACGAAAAACAACTCCGAACGTTTGTAAAAAAAATTCCCAGAAATTATATAAAAAATATCACAATAAATTAAAATACAAAATCAAAAACATTGATTTTCGAATCTCAGGAAAAATATAGAAAGAAATTTTTCCATTATATTTAATAAAAGTGTGTTAGAAAATTCGAATTTTTTATTTATTCGTGGGTATTCCAAAATTTGCGATAACAGAGTAATTATAAATTTGATTTATAATAAAATGATGAGCAAATATTTCGGAATTTTTGAGAATTTTCAAAAATTCCAAAATATTCGAGCACCATTTTATTAAAAAATTTTATCTGTATTTTTTTTTGTTGGAAATTTCGTATCCGTTTCGGTTTTTCTTCTATTTTCAAAATATTCAACAAAAAAAAAACAACACCTAAACCCACAAACCTTATTTCCGTAAACACCTGCAATGTTTATCGGGACGGGCTCCATCATCGCGTTTATGCAGCGATAAACGCATACAAGGTGCATACACAGCCATACATGCATATGTAAACACATATGCATCCTCTCCGTGCATCTCGTTGCACCGAAACACACACACACACACACACACACGCGCGCGCGCGCGCGCCTGCATGCACACACACATGCACACAGGCACAGCGTGCAAGTGCACGGAGATGAATGGGGCAGTGGCCATAATGGGGGTGCATAATTTTTGTGCATCCTTCTCTTCCGCCGCTTCCCTTGTGCATCCGAGTGCAATTATGCGATTCCAGATGCGTTTCGGCCGAACGCTGCAACTCCGAATTACGATAGCGTCGCGTATTTTATCGTTCGATATATATCGAGCGTTTTATGCACTCCCCCGGGGACGCGATACTACCCTTAAAAAAAAAGGGTTTATATATATATATTTTTTTTTTTTCAACCCTCTGTCCGTTTTCCATTTTTTTTTGTTTTCCGATTTTTTTTTTTATTTGTTGCGTCCCGTGCGACGAAATTGAACCGTTCTGTTTGTCCCGTATAAAGTTATACCGACCCGCTATGCCATCCACGGGCCAATATACGATATACGTGTATGTATGTACATACATACACGTGTAGTACGTACGGGTAATGATACCTCCTTCTTTTTTTTGTATTTCTTCCTTTTTTTCTGTGTACACCGGTACGTGCGTGAACTTTCAATTTGTTCGTTGCACTCGTGCAGAGCAGCTATCGGTCAAGGGGGAAAAAAAGTAACTAAATAAATAAATAAATAAAATCAGCTCATTCGGTGCCCCGAAATCGAACGAGTGCGACCGATAACTTTCCTCTCAATTTTTGGGTAATTTACGTCGAAATTAGTTTTATCGGTTTCGACGAATTTTTATTTTTATTTTTATTACTATTATTATTATTATTATTATTATTATTGTTATTACTATTTTTATTATTATTATTGTTATTACTATTATTATTATTATTATTATTATTATTATTATTATTATTATTATTATTATTATTATTATTATTATTATTATTACTTATTTTCTAATTTCAACCGAAAAACTGTGACATTTTTTTTGTTTGAATTTTCTTTGTAATTAATTGCAATGAATTGTTGTGGTTCACACAATTTACAATTTTAAGAAAACGGGGAATTCAAATTTTCATTTCAAATTCGATTTTTCTGAAATCGAGGAAAATGAAAAATATCAAAACGTCAAGAGGAGAAAAAAGGAAAAAAAAATTCCTCAAAATATCGTATATTCGCAAAACGCAACATTCCGGGGTAACTACGTATATTCGTTAAATATAGTGAATTTATTAATTTATAGTAAATGTACCATTTCCAAAAAAAAAAATGTATTTATACGTGATCGAAATTTCAATTGGAAAATCCATTTCCCCGAAAGGAGAAAAAAGAAATGGTATCAAAAAGGCCAAAAAAAAAAAAATTTTTTAAATCGCATTCGGAAATAAATAATTGCTGAAAACGTCATTACGTCATTCGCAAAACGCAACGCGTACCGCTGCAGCTCGGCATCCATACCCTGCTCCGCTTCCCGAGGGCAAAGGTTCGCCGGTTCTGCTTCTTTAAAGCGTTGCAGCGAGTATTTAACAAGACTGCACTAACTCGTTTAATAACTCCAGAGATAAATTATACTCCGACGTTATATATTTTCGGATTTAATTCCACGACATAGTTTGTACACACACACACACACACACACACAAACACACGCCCATACACACACATACACGTACCGTACACGTGTAGTAGATGCGGCGGAACGTATATACTGCATGCGGTCTGTATCTCGGGTACACATACTTGCAGGGTGTACACGGGGTCATAAATAAAGATTACCCTTAGTACTCGTGATGATATTTTAGCCGAAATAGCTTTATTACCGTATACGGTAATAAAGTTTGCCACCCCCATCCCCACCCCCTCCCCCTGCCCCTGCCCTACCCTACCCCTGTACGTATTACTGCAATTCATACACGGTTTTCCCACCGGTTCGCATTTTCAACAATTTCAGTTCGTTCATTTTTTTTTTTCGTTCTTTAAACGTCTCACGCGAACAAAAAAAAAGGAAAAGGAAAAGTCACACACTAATTAAAAGGAAACGACGTTAATAGGATTGTCATTTTAATTGCTTGTCCCTCTCTCTATCTCTCTCCCTGGTTGTGTATTTGAATTTTTTTTCTTTAATTCTAACATTTTTTAGGAATTTAAAAAATGGTCTGGAATTTTTGGGTGACTTGGTGTTTTTTTGTTGTTGTGTTTTTTAAAAAGAGGAACCTTTGAAGAAAAAAGAAAGCACCGATTTTCAAGAAATTCGAAACTAATTTTGGAAATTCTTGAAAAATGGTTGAATTTTGGAATTTTAAGAAAAGGGGGTCCTTTTCAGAAAATAAAATACAAATTTACACAAAATTCGAAATCAATTTTTGAATTCCTAAAAAATGGTGGAATTTTGCAATTTTCTAAAAGGGGGTCCTTTTCAGAAAATAAAATACAAATTTACCCGAAATTCGAAATCGATTTTTGAATTTCTAAAAAATGGTTAAATTTTGCAATTTTAAGAAAAGGGGCCTTTTAAGAAAAGAAAAAAGTGCCAATTTCCCAAAAATTTCAAAAAATTCGGAAAATTCGAAAATTCCACCTCCCGTCTCCGCTTCAATTATTACCGCAATTACTAAACGTTCTTCCTGTAAATTGCACTTTTGACAATTGCAGTTCGTTCATTTATTTATTTTTTTTTCTTTAAATTTATTTATTTTCTCTTCTTTTCGTATCACATGAAAAAATAAAAAAATAAATAACAAGTCACACGCGAATTAAAAGGAAACGACGTTAATAGGATTGTTATGTTAATTGTTCGTCCCCCTCCCCTTCCCCCTCAGTCTTTTTTTTTTATTATGTTTCAAAAACAAAGTATTTGCGTAGCTGCAGAAATTGTGTAGTTCGGTGGGTGCACAAAAGCTGTATTCAAAGAACGGAAAACAAAAAAAAAATGGAGGGAGAAGAAGGAGACGAAGAAGAGGCGAGAGAAAGAGGGAAAATTTCATACAGGAAGTCATCATAGAAATGCATTTTTCATCCCCTTTGTGAATATAAATTGGAGATGCGATTTGAGTGACAATATAGCGAATTTTTCATCATATTTTTATATACGCGCGAGAGCGCGCCGGTGTTAGTTTAGAATGAAACTTTTCAGGTATTGTCAAACTCGTTGCAAATAATCTTCGGATTTTCTCTCGCGGGAACATTTTATGCTAAGATTCTGGTCGCAGACGGAAACGCGGGGAAATCGTTTCATTTATATTGAAATAACCGAAACTTTTGTTTTTTGGCGAAGAAGGTGTCGCTCGCGTCCTCCATTCCCGGGAAATAATGGCTTTTCTTCGCGAAGGAGCTTCTTTGTTTGGTAATTTCCCGTTATTTTCGTATTTTGCATTTTCCCCGAATCGGTGCAATTTTTGTTTTCTCCTTAGAAGGAGGAAAAAAACGATTTTTTGAAAAACGCAATGATTTCCAAGTTGAAATATTTGCGATTCGAAAATTAGAATTTTTTTTTTTATTTGATTTATTATACCCTGGACTCCATGGGACAATTTTTTGCTTTTTCAAGAGAAAGATTTTTTGTTACTTTTTTTTGAGGTGATTTCGAATTCAATGATTTTTGGGTTCGAAATTTCGAAAGTTGGGACGGAAGAATTTTTGTAATTTTGGAAAACGTTTGAAAATTTGTGAGAGTAGGAATTTTGAATTTTTCGAATTTTTAAGTTTGTTGTAAAATTGTGTTTTTCTGCAATTTATTCGAAATTGTGATTTTTTGCATTTTCCCGTTTTTGCCGTATTTTGCATTTTCTCTGAATCGGTGCAATTTTTTTTTCTCCTTAGAAGAAGGAAAAAAACGATTTTTTGAGAAACGCAATGATTTCCAAGTTGGAATATTTGCGATTCGAAAATTAGAATTTTTTGCTTTTTCAAGGGAGAGATTTTTTGTTACTTTTTTTGAGGTGATTTCGAATTCAATGATTTTCGGGTTCGAAATTTCGAAAATTAGGACGGAAGAATTTTTGTAATTTTACGAAAACGTTTGGAAATTTGTGAAAGTAGGAATTTTGAATTTTTCGAATTTTCAAGAGTTTGTTGTAAAATTGTGGTTTTCTGCAATTAATTCGAAATTATGGTTTTTGCATCTTTCGAGTTTGGACTTTCATTTTTCAACGATTCAGATTTCTTTGACTTAAAAAAAAAATTATAAAATTATTTTTAAAAAAATTTTTAATAATTTCAAGTTTAAATTTCAATTACAAAAAACATGAATTGAAATGATGATTTTGATAAAATGGAACTAAACTATTTTTTAATGTTTCTAACATTTGTATGTATTGAATTGTTTTTTTCCAAATTTTCATTTTTCGAAAATTTGCAAAATTTCTTCGATTTTTGAAAACAATTCAAATTTCAGTATTCAGTGGAATTAACAACATTTTTTCAAAATATTTAAAGATTCGAATATTTTTATCGAACGATTTTTTTCCCAAGTTAATTCGGGGCAAAAGAAAAGAAGAGTTGGAAAAGTTGCAGGTAAAAAGGTACAAGATATAAACATTCAGCGGAACGGAGAGATAAAACAAAGTGAGTGAGCGAATATTCCAAGGGTCCCTGTATATAAAATACCTTGAGAGAAAATCGTAGATAGGAAAACAGTGACGCTGTAATATTTTATACGGTTTATTCCGGGGCACCGGTTTTATAGACTTTCGCGACTACTTCGATACAGGATGTTTACGATAAGTCGTTATATTTGCAATTTATGGGGAAATTACTGCAGTATCTTTTTCTGAAAGTGGTGACGACGCTAAGGAAAGCGGTTTTTTGGGTTTCCCAGCTTTTTTTTTTTCTCGAAATTTGAGGAAACCCGAATTTTTGGAAATGAAAATCCAAATTACCCAATTTCCAATAAACTTTGAAAACTCGAGGGTCCTAAATTTTGTTTGTAAAAATTTCAAAATATTCCCAATTAACTAATATCTGAAATTAAAAAATATTAAAATATCAAATATATGAAAAAATATAAATATATATATATGTTTCTATTTTTTTATATGTTTTGGAATTTTTGGAAACGAAAATCCAAATTACCAATTTCTAATAAACTTTGAAGACTCGAAAGACCCAAATTTTGTTAGTAAAAATTTCCAAAATATTCCCCACTAACAAATACCTAAAATTCTAAAATATAAATTTAAAAAAAATATATGAAATATATGAAATATATGAAAAAATATAAATATACAGGTTGGGTCACCACATTTTGCCATTATTTTGCTATGCGTAGTGGCAAAATGGCAAAATGTGGTGCCCCACCCTGTATATACATATATATTTCTACTTCTTCATATATTGTGGAATTTTTGGAAAACAAAAAAAAATCCAAATTACCAATTTCTAATAAACTTCGAAGACTCGAAGGACCCAAATTTTCTTATTAAAAATTTCAAAAATATTCCCCACTAACAAATACCTAAAATTAAAAAATATAAACTTTAAAAAAATGAATATGAAATATATCACATATATATGAAAAAATCGAAACGTACATACATACAATATTTGCGATACGTATTCATCCCCACACAAACACATATATACATACATAAACGTATATCGCCAGTGGCACCTGTAAGGTGAGGAAACGAGGTAAAGGATAAGATACACATGTGTCTAACTGCAATAAGGGCGATAGAAAGTAAGTGCAATGGATGGGACGGCGCAGCATATGTGCCCGGCCATCGCACGATTACAAATCAATAAGAGATTTTATCGAACGTACGAATGGTATGGAAGCTAAACCGTTATTACGGCTCATAGAGCTCTCGGTGGTTCGAATATGACTTGCCTGGATGCGGCAACGACTTCCGGTATCCCATCGGATCCTCGATGCACCTATGCACACACTCACACACACACATGCACCTACAAGCATATGTACGGATATTATGTGCACCCGTACCGGCATCGGGCTCTCCCAGTCTGCAATTGGCATATGCACACTGGGAGTCTGGTCGTACGATGGTACTTCTCTACCCGCAAAACTAGCTCGTGTGCATGTGTAGGCACGTGTATGCAAAAAAAAAAAAAGATGCAATTTCAAAGCTGTGCATTTTTTTTATTATTTTTTTTTTTCCACTTCTTCTGGCCTACCTCCTTTTATTAGTCTCAGCCCGGAGCCGATTAAGGCGGATTATTGCGCGAATAAGAAAAAAAAAAAAAATAACCGTGACCGTAAAAGTTTATGGCCTCGAATGACACTGCATGTGCAGGTGCAGGTGCATGTGCAGTTTCCTTGTTTCCGCGGAAATTGCAGCCGAGGCTGCTTTTCAGCTTGAGTATAGTATCGAAATTGGAACCCAAGAAAATAATTGCAAGCCAATCTCGCTGAGTCGCGGGAAGTATAATTCGGAACTGCAGCGAAATCTGCAACGATGCATTTGCGTGCATCGGGTCCAAAAGTGTTCGTGGATATTATGCGAGAATTCGGATGGATTTTCATTCCCAAGCCGTGCTCGCTATTTTTTTGGAGCTAGAATAATGATGAATTCGTTTTATTTGTAAATTGTTTATACTTTTGTTTTTATGAAATAATAATTGAATATTAAGGGATTCGTTGATCAATAATAATTTTGGTCAGTAAAATAATTAAATTGCAATGAAACGAATTAAAGAAATTGTTTAATATCCTGGGATACCCCGAGTATCATTTTAATTTGTCATTTAATATTATTGTTTACAAGTTTTGTACCAGCAATTGTGCAAATTATTATTTAATTGTTTAATTATTTGATTATTTATTTATTTAATTATTGATACGTGACGAAATTGATGTGCCAAATATTTGAGAAATGTTATTTCACGGAAAATGAATACACGATTGTGTATTAATTTTCAACAGAAATTTAACGTTAGCTGAAATTCAACTTCAGCCAAAATTCAACTCCAGCCAAAATTCAACCTCAGCTGAAATCCAATTTTGGGCCGAAAATGCAACTTCAGCTGTAATTTAATTTTAGGATGAAAATTCAACTTCAGCCGAAATTTAAATTCAGCTGAAGTCCAATTTTTCAGCCGCAAATTCAACTTCAGCCGAAATTCAATTTCAACTGAAATTCAGCTTCAGCAGAAATGTAACATTAGCTGAAATTCAACTTCAGCTGAAATCCAATTTTAGGCCGAAAATTCAACTTCAGCTGAAATCCAATTTTAGGCCGAAAATTCAACTTCAGCTGAAATTCAATTTTAGGACGAAAATTCAACTTCAGCTGAAATCCAATTTTAGGCCGAAAATTCAACTTCAGTTGAAATTCAATTTTAAGACGAAAATTTAACTTCAACCGAAATTCAACTTCAGCTGAAATCCAATTTTTCAGTCGCAAATTCAACTTTCGCTGAAATTCAGTTTCAGCAGAAATTAATACACAATTGTGTATTAAATTTATGTAAGATTTAATATTTATTTATTTATTTATGTAATTATGTACAATTACATAATCATAATTGTATAAATAAATAATTAAATCATTTACTAATCATCTCATAATTAATTAATTTAAATATCAACGAACCATTTATTTATTTACTTACAGCTAAATTGTAAATTATTATATTAATTATTACATTACAAATCGTTACGAGCAAATTAGGAATTGTTAATCATTTATTCGACTGGAATTCCACGTTTTCCGGAAATTCGTGAAAGGCTGCGACTGAATTCCACGTCAGCAGGCAAAACGTGTGAAAGGAAAGGTATCACCGATGAAATCTGCTCATTACCCAGCAGCGAACTTTTCAACAGAGCCAACGGATAATTAATTAGAAACCTTTAAAAGCGGATAATTGCAGTTCGATCTAAACGCATTCGGTGTTTCTCACCTAATTATGGGTATGTCATTTCGATCAACTAATCAATTACGGATTATAACGACGATGTCAATGGGCCACTCGAGCGGTAATTCATAAACAATTCGGGGATCTGGCTTTGTCGGGATTCTGGGCAAGACAGGGTCCAGATCGACAGACACTTGTACCCAAATCCTGTACTTGAAGACACGCCACGTGACCACTGCGATGCCTGGAGTTGACTCTTGCCATACTTTTGCTTTTACGAAAGCGACTTTTACTGTCAATTGAGATCCAAAAGAGACAATTGCTAGACTTCAGCAATACTTTTTTTCGAAGGAATGGGTCCAAAAGGCGTGGAAATTCTTAGAAATTGATAGCAATTGCTTTGCAATTGACGATTATCTCGAGTCTGGCCATCAAAAATTCAACTCCAGCCAAAATTCAAATTCAGCTGAAATCAAATTTTAAGCCGAAAATTCAACTTCAGCTGAAATTCAATTTTAGGCCGAAAATTCAACTTCAGCTGAAATTCAATTTCAGGCCGAAAATTCAGCTCCAACCGAAAATACAACTTCAGTTGAATTCCAATTTTAGGCCGAAAATTCAACTTCAGTCGAAATTCAAATTCAGCTGAAATCCAATTTTAAGCCACAAATTCAATTTCAGCCGAAATTCAACTTTCACTGAAATTCAATTTCAGCTGAAATTCAGCTTCAGCAGAAATTTAACATTAGCTGAAATTCAACTTCAGCCAAAATTCAACTTCATCCTAAATTCAACTTCAGCCAAAATTCAACTTCAGCTGAAATCCAATTTTGATCGAAAATTCAACTTCAGCTGAAATCCAATTTTAGGCTGAAAATTCAACTTCAGCTGAAATCCAATTTTAGGCCGGAAATTCAACTCCAGCCGAAAATTCAACTTCCAGCCGAAATTCAACTTGAAATCTCGAATCGCGAATCGAGACCCGACGCTTCGAGACCCTCCTCGATTCCCACGAGATCCTTCGCGAAAGGATCGAGAGTCAGGCAAACGTACCTCTACCGTTGCGCTCTGAAACGCTCACCGGTGCCATCCTCGCTGAAACGCGGTAATTGCCGGGGGTTTATATTTGTCCAGAGTCGAGGGCGCTGGCTTCCTATTAATTAGAGAAACGTATATTAAAATTCGGGTTAAGATTCCCTTTGTTGCGTTGCCTCCTTTTATCGCGGAGCCCAAGTTCCGCGAGAGAGAAGGACCCCTTCGACAGCGTCGTTGCACAAAGAACCTCTTTGAAGACGCTCCCGTCCGTTCTTCCTCCGCTTTGTCCCGCTCGCGTTTAATGGCTGCACGGGCCCCCGAGTGCCACGGATAATTTTTTTTTTCTTCATTATTTTCCAGCGAATTTTACGAACCCCCAACTCTCGTTCCCGATCAAAGTCGGTGCCACGGCTGGGAAGGAAAAAAAAAACAAAAAATCGGCGTTCGACCGGAACCGGTCGAAAAGCTCTGGCTGGTCCACGGCATCGATCCCCGGGCCGTTCCTTTGAGCCGGATGCCCTCGAACGCACTCGCAGCGGTAAAACAAACTGCAGCTCGGCCCGTAAAGTAACCGAAAGGACGCTGACCGTAGCCTTTGGGTGCCGGTTCGTGGCGTTGCAAACTAAACTATCGGACAAAATAGCCGGAGTTTGGATGCGAAGTTTCATCCGCCCGTTCGAGAGCCCCGGGGGCAAGATGACTGCGCTGCCCAACCCCCGTTTCGCGTTTCCCTCCAAACCCACTCACTTCCCGTGTATATCCCATTATAACTTCCTCGGCGCTTATATCGTTAACCACATTGCAACGCCAGTTTCCAGCCCTCGTGACTCGGACTTGGCTCTTGCATATAGATTTGCCCCATACTCGCCCCCGTCGATTCGCTCGTTTCGCCTTTATCCGCTCCGGCATCGCGAGGATGCCGGCCTTGATGTATTTTGCATCGAACTTTTTTTTTTTTTCGTTTTTTTTTGGAAGTAGAAAAAGGCTTCTCTAGGGGTGCGTCAATTGCAGTGCATCTACTGCATCCATCCGTGGCCAAATGAGGGGGCGCCACCGTGCACTTGCATTTTTTTGCCGAAGAAACAACTTTTGACGCACTTGCGTAATTTTTTTTTTTGGAAGTTGAAGGTTGAGACCTTGTTTTTCTTGAGATGCACCAATTGCAGTGCATCAATTGCACCCATTTGTGAAAAATAAGGGTGTGCCCACCATGCAATTGCACTTTGTGCTGAAATTTCAATCTTTGATGCATTTGCATTAAAATTTGCTTGGAAATTGGAGGTTCAAATCTTATTTTTCTTGGGATGCGCCAATTGCAGTGTATTAATTGCACTCATTTGTGAGGAATAAGTGGGCGCCACCATGCACTTGCAATTTTGTGCTGAAGTTTCAATTTTTCAGGCAATTGCGTCAACATTTTTTTCGAAATTGGAGCTTCAGACTTTGTTTTTCTCGTGGTGCATCAATTGCAATGCATCAATTGCATCCATTTGTGAGAAATAAGGGGGTGCCACCATGCAATTGCACTTTGTGCTGAAATTTCAATCTTTGATGCATTTGCATTAAAATTTTCTTGGAAATTCGAGGTTCGAATCTTATTTTTCTTGGGATGCGCCAATTGCAGTGCATCAATTGCACTCATCTGTGAGAAACAAGTGGGCGCCACCGTGCACTTGCATTTTCGTGCCGAAAAGGACGTGCCCGAGAGTATCCGGTCGCCATGGAAACTCACCAGGAAGCTGTTTTCTATTATTACGCGACGCCAAAGCGTTTCCGAGACTGCAAACAAGCCCAGCGATTTCGCAGAATTTGCGGTTGCAGCCCCGACCGCGCGATGCCACGAATGGGATGCATTATTTATCGCCTTGTTACGCCACGCATCCGAGGCTCCCGCGAATGGATGGATGGATGGATGGAATTTCCATAGCTGGGCCAAATCCAACCGCGTTCTTATTTGTTCCGAAACTTTTCAGATGCAAATCGAGCCTCCACGCGGATGCATTTCGCTTCGTCCCTCAAAATTATTTTAAAAAAAATTTTTTTTTCAGAACTTTGGCCATTTTTTGAGCGGTAATTGGAGATCGCGAGATTTTGGAAAAAGCTCCCACGTGGGAGTTTCTATAATTTTTCCTTTTTTTTTTTGCGAAGTTTGGTACCGGTAATACCGTTTTCTAATTTTTTTTTCCAGGACGATGCGGCCACGGGTCACCTTGCGAGCAGCTTTGCTACGAATTGCACGACGGCATGTACGAGTGCGACTGCAGAGACGGATACATTTTGCACAAGAATGGCTACAGTTGCGCCGGTAAGTCGATGCAATTTCTTCTTTTTTTTTTATCTCGGACGTCGCTCCACCACTGTTGGAAATTCGATGCTAAAAAAATGAAGAAAAACTTTTGCGACCGATACTATTAATTCTTGGCGTGGCAATTTCAAATATGGGAAAAGTCTGGACCGGGAATTTCATAATCGCTAGTTTCCAATTTTCGTGACTCGGACTTGGCTTGGATCAAGTTTGATGCATTTGCATAATTTTTTTTTTGAAATTAGAAGGTTGAGTCCTTGTTTTTCTGGGGATACACCAATTGCAGTGCATCAATTGCATTCGTCTCTGAGAAATTTCAAGTATTGCAAAGTGAGCAATTTCAAGTATGGGGAAAGTCTGGGCCGGGAATCCCACGATCGCTAATTTCCAATTCTCATGCGTAATTAACGACGATTATTTTGTTTAGATTCAGTCAAAATAATCGTCGTTAATTATGCATCAACCCAACAAAAAAAAAACTGCAATTCTGAAATTCAAATTATTACGTGACGTCAGGGACTCGAAATTGCCATTTTTTTTTAACAGCAATTTTCATTATTTTCACGATTCCCTTTTCCAGGTGGTGCATAATTAACGACGATTATTTTGTTTAGATTCAGTCAAAATAATCGTCATTAATTATGCATCAACCTAATAACAAAACCTGTAATTTTTCAATTAAAATTATTACGTGACGTCACGGACTCGAAATTGCTATTTTTTTTTACAGCAAAAAGTCAAGCAAAATAATCGTCGTTAATTAAGTCCGTGACGTCACTTCATAATTTCAATTTAAAAATTACAGGTTTCGTTATTAGGTCGATGCATAATTAACGACGATTATTTTGCTTAGATTCAGTCAAAATAATCGTCGTTAATTATGCGTCACCCTGAAAAAGGGATCGTGAAAATAATAAAAATTGCCGTCAAAAATATTGCAATTTCGAGTCCGTGACGTCACGTAATAATGCGAATTTTAAAATTACCGCCGATTTTTTTCTCCATTTTTTTTCTTCGAAACTAATAGACCCCCCCCCCTCGGATATCGTCTCCTGGAACTCGAGAATTCGCGATAAGTTGAAATCGTCGTTCGATCTCTCGTGGTAGTGTGCGTGTCTGTGTGAGGAATTATAGAAGGAGGCGAGGGAGCGGTTGGCCGGAATTGGTATGGTTTCCTCGAACGAACGAAGGAACGAACGAACGATTCCATCGATAATAGTTCCCGGGAAGGTATTATTTCCGAAAGAAACAATTTCGTATCAGCGATGGCGGAAATATTCCGTTTGCTCGCGTTAACTCGAGTTTTTTTTTTCCGCGCGAGCCCATCATTTCTCATCGTGAGCCTTTGGGGTCGATTAGGAGAAGTGCTTCCGTGTCACTTTCTTCTCCAAACATTGGGACGATGACTCATGGCACCCCCGCAGTCCACCGGCCGAAGCAAAATCGCCCGAGCGTGTGGGGAAAGACAGACGAATAAATGGAACTCCTGGAAATATGTACATTTTCTACGGAGAAACAGCCGTTTTTCATGACACTCATTGTCAGCGTCGTTATTTCCGCCCCCGAGGGCAGAAGCCCGGTTTCCGTTCGCGCAGTAGTTGCGGACTCCTTCGTGCAGACCCGACGGCATTTCGTCATCATCAGCGTCACAGGTGATCGGTTAGATGCACTTTGCCGTCGTTTGTCTTCCCCGGTTCGAAGTATGGCGAAAGTCTGCCGCCCCAAGGAAGCGACGAGGAACGTTGGAAAAATTTTGACTTGAATTTTTTGACCGTAGCAAGGGAATGGTATTTTGGCATTTTTGTTAAACGAATGCGCTGGGAAAAAAAAGGAATCGTGAATAATAAGAAAAATTGCCGCTATAATTATGACAATTTTGACTCCGTGACGTCACGTAATAATTTGAATTTCAGAATTACAGTTTTTTTTGTTAGGTTTGTGCATAATTAATGACGATTATTTTGCCCGCATTCAACTAATATAATCGTCGTTAATTATGCACCACCTGGAGAAAGGAATCGTGAAAATAATCAAAATTGCTGTAAAAAAAATGGCAATTTTGAGCCTATGACGTCACTTAAAAATTTTAATTTAAGAATTACGGGTTTTGTTATTAGGTTAGTGCATAATTAATGACGATTGTTTTGCTTAGATTCAATCAAAATTATCGTCGTTAATTATGCATCAACCTGAAAAAGGAATCGTGAAAATAATCAAAATTGCTGTTAAAAAAATGGCAATTTCGAGTCCGTGACGTCACGTAATAATTTGAATTTCAGAATTACAGTTTTTTTTATTAGGTTGATGCATAATTAACGACGATTATTTTGCCTGACTTTAACCAAAATAATCGTCGTTAATTATGCACCACCCTGAAAAAGGAATCGGGAAAATAATAGAAATTGCCGCCAAAAATGTTGCAAATTTGAGTCCGTTACGTCACTTAATAATTTTAATTTAAGAATTAGAGGTTTTGTTATTAGGTTGGTGCATAATTAACGACGATTATTTTGCCAGGATTCGACTAAAATAATCGTCGTTAATTATGCACCACCCTGGAAGAGAAATCATGAAAATAATAAAAATTGCCGCCAAAAATATTGCAAATTTGGGTCCGTGACGTCACTTAATAAATTGAATTTCAGAATTACAGTTTTTTTTGTTAGGTTGATGCATAATTAACGACGATTATTTTGCCTGACTTTAACCAAAATAATCGTCGTTAATTATGCACCAACCCACAGTTTTTTGGGGAATTCGTAAATTCTAAGCCACTTTGTCACAGAAATTCGATTTTCGCTAGACTTTAGACAGACATTGGTAGATTTCTGAAGCATCCGCCAGCATTTGGCGTCATCCACCGGTGAATTATCCGCTCCATGAGCCGTTCACTCAACAACTACAGAACAGGCTGTAATTATCTGTTCAATGGAGAATTCAACCCGATCGATCATGTTGCCGTAAATTACGGGATGGAGATACGATTATACTGACCCTGTTGGTCAGCTTGTGAATTTTGATTCGCCCAAAAACTGACGATTGGGTTGATACGTGGATCCGATGACTATTATTGTCGTTGACGTCGACTGCTTAGGTCGAAAATTGAGAATATTTTGTAACAATTTAGTTTCCGAGTGAGTATCATTTATAGTGATTTTCGAAAATGAATTTTAATAATTCAGAAATTCTTTCTCGGTAATTATTACTTTTTCACGCAATTTTATTATTTTTCTGTATTATTTCCTTAGCAATTTTTCTAGAGTTAAAACTTCAAACGAAAATAAAATTTTTCGAAAAAATTGTTGCATGGAAAAATTGCAAAATTGATTTTCAACGATTTTTTATTTTTTTTTGTAATTATTGGAAAATGCAACATTTTTTTTAATTATTGGAAAATGCAACATTATATTTTTTTTATTACTGGAAAATGCAACATTATATTTTTTTAATTATTGGAAAATGCAACATTATTTTTTATAATTATTGGAAAATGCAACATTATATTTTTTTAATTACTGGAAAATGCAACATTATTCTTTTTTTGAATTTGGCTCACGAAAATCCTCGGAAGGGGAATAAATCTCACTTGGAAGTGGGTGTAGGTATGAAATCAAGGTGGAAAAAACGGAAGCAATAAGATCTGAGTCCACGAGGTACGTTCCAATAAGGAATTAAGAAGAGAAAAAGTATCAGAGGAAATGTATTAGAAGGCCGAAATAAGCTCCACCGATGGATTTATCATGGTAGCATAGATTGGAAATGGTCGGATAACTCGGAAAGAGCAGGAAAGGAAGAAAAAGTTTCAAAAACTGAAGAAAAAATATTTTTTTTCTAAATAAAATATATAAAATAAAAAAAGCAAAGGCCTTCAAAAAAAAAACTTTGAAAATCCACGAAGAAGGGAATCTTCCCAAATTTGAATTATCGAATCACGGTTAATTGGGTTTCCACGCCATACGTATCCAGTAACACAGTTTTGGAGGCTTTCCGGAAATCTGTCAGGTAGACGGCATCCGGATGCTGGCTAATCGGCGAATATGTAGAGCGCAAGCTGCAGTTATGGTAATTGATACCCCGGTACCCCTTTGGAACGACGTGTTACTTCCGAACTTGGGATATCCAACAGTTTTAAGAGAACGTCCATGCGGGAGTCACTAATTGGCCCGGTGCCGGTTGAGGGGCCAATATATATATAGATTTATATGTATATATATACGTCATCACGTCATTGGGGTGAAAAGGGAAGTCGAAATTAAGGCAAATGGGTGTCAGACCTCGAATTAGCGAGAATTTCGACTGCCCTGTCCCCTGTGAAAGGTCGTGGGTTGAAATTCGAAGCCCTTGGGGTAACACCTGCTGGGATAATTAGCTCCAGGATTCTCACTTTGAGGGAAAAGGAATTGTAATTGTTACACTTAATTGGTTGCAGTTAATTAGAATTCTCAATTTTTTTTCTTAAATAATGTTTTGATTTGAAGTAAAATTTTAATTGGAAAAAAAAAAAATTAAAATTGTTGCACGGAATTAATATGAATGTTCAATTATGTTGAAATAATGTTTTGATTGGAAGTGAAATTTGAATTGAAAGGAAAATAAAAATTGAAATTCCAATAATTCGAATTACGAATTCGATTTTCATTGAAAATGAAATTCTTATTTCGAGACAAAACTCCGGGTAGATTATTTTTTCCTATTATTTTTACATTATTTTTTTGGGATATTAAAAAATAATTGCTTTAAAAATAATAATCACATATATACGCTTGTGACGTAAAATAAAAAAATTAATATTGAAAAAAAATAAAATTAATCAATAACGAAAAAAAAATACTAATTAAGAAAAATAGTGGGAAGCTAATAATTATTTATTAACTATTTTATTAATATTTACCAAAAAATAGTTTTCGAATTTTCCCATATTTTCAGCACCTTTTATTACTTCCTTCCTTTTATAAAAAATTTTTTACCGACGTCATTATTATTTTCATGGCGAATTATAAAATTTAATAAAATCCGCGCCGGGTCCGGGGAAGGTCTAGGTCACGTGATTGCTCTTTTTTCACAAAACACCCCTACGGGGTAGCTAATAACCCCGGCTATGGATGCGACGTTATTAAAAAAGGAGTCTCCGAAGTAACCGAAGGAAAAAAAAAATACAGGGACGAGAGTTTCCCCCGAGTGACTCGGGGAGGTTCTTAAGTTTCTTTATTAAGTCGGGGGTTGACGTAAGAAGTTTCGCGAAAGGGGTGAATTTTCTAGAGAAAGCTGCGGTTGAAACGCCACGTAACGACGCTTTTTAATGGGGTTTCCCAATTTCCAGTGGCTCTTCAACCGAAAGTCGGGGTATCCCTGACGAAAAAAAAATGCGTGGGTGGGGTTTCCGGAAGTGCACTTTATTAATGACAACTCTCCAGGACGCATCGATAAAAATGCTAAAGAAAAAAAAAATTTAAACGAGGACCAATTAAGTTTCTTGGTACCGGCATTCGAGGGAAACCGGCAAAAGTTGAACTTTTTTTTTTTGGGGGGGAAATTTCGAAATTAAGCAACTTCCATTATTTTTCTATACGATTTTAGTTTTATGCAGTAGAAGCGCAGCTGCAATTGCGCAATGGGGTGATATTAATTTTCATAAATAATGAAAATTGTTTTTAAAAAAATTATAAACACGTGCTCGTGACGTAAATTAGCGTAATTAATTAATTAGAAAAATAGTAGAAACCCCAATTCAATAAAATTTCAATTTTATAACGTCCATTTTTATAATAAATAATAATAAGATGCATCGATGACGTAATAAAAACAATTGAATTCGCTGGGAAAAGATTGGATATTTTCAGAAAGTTGATAATTGAGTCAAATTTGAATCTACGCATTTTCATTTTTTTTAATTTATATTTAATTTTGCAATATTTTTTTGGGGGGGAAATTTCGAAATTAGGCAACTTCCATTATTTTTCTATACGATTTTAGTTTTACGCAGTAGAAGCGCAGCTGCAATTGCGCAATGGGGTGATGTTAATTTTCAAAATAATGAAAATTGTTTTAAAAAAAATTATAAACGCGTGCTCGTGACGTAAATTAGCGTAATTAATTAATTAGAAAAATAGTAGGAACCCCAATTCATTAAAATTGCAATTTTATAAAGTCCATTTTTAAAATTTTTATGAATAAACATTTTTATAGTACCTATTTTATATTTACATTATTTTCGAATTTCCGATTATATGCAATTATATTATTTCGAAAATTTCGAAGGGGTTGAATTTTCTTTGAAGGCAATTTTATTATTTTCCCTTCGTATTATTTTCCCATTGATTTTTTTTTATAAAATCCAAACCGAAAAAAGAAATTTCATTTTTTATTATTGTAAAAAAAAAGAACGAGATTCATTGAATTCAACGAAACGAAAAATATTTCCAAATCGAGTTTTCCATTTTTTTGTGCGTGGAAAAATTCCAAAATGGAATTTCAACCGTTTTCTTTTTTTAAATAATTATTATTTCGAACCGTAACATTTTTTTTTCAAATGGAAAAAAATAAATAAAAAAAAAAAACGAAGTATCGCAAAAGTCCGAGCACGAGACGAACTTCTGACGTGTATCGAGGGCACGCACGTGCTGTGACGAAAAACGATTGGAAATGTAAATGGATACGTATAAAACGGAGTTATGATAGCGAGGTGTAACAAGTAGGAAGACTTTTCCGTACATTGATCTCGAATTTATGGTTTTCCATTGAGTTTGCTATTTTCCGCTCGAGAGGACACCGAGAAATAAGAGTTTCATGAAAGCAATGTACATTTTTAGGATATTTGCCTGCATTCCGGATGGATATCGAAGAAGGAAGAAAAAACCCAGCGTCTTCCTTCTCGTCATCGGGGAGGAAGGAGACGAAGAACGACGGATGAACTTGCACATCGATGCAACCGCATAAAGCGAATCGATTTATGAAATTTCCTACGAAAATGATAAAGTCGCGGGAAAAAATATGTACGAAAGTAATAACAACGTTTTCAAAGAAAAAAAAATCGCACATTAGACAATTTTTTTACGAGTAGTAAAAAATAATAATTTTTTTTTTAAATAAGAAACAAAAAAAGGAGATTTCTTTTTGCAGGTATATAAAATAGAAATTAATAAATAAAATGTATTATCTTATATATTATACTTGCAAAAAGAAATTTTCCTTTTTTTATTTTTCGTGGTTTTTATTTTTTTTTTTGTAAATTATTATTTGTGACCATTTGTAAAAAAGTTTTCTAACGTGCCAATTCTTTTTTAAGACATTTTTATTACCTTTGCGAGCGTTTAGAATCAAATTGAAGTCAATTACGAGCTGCTCATAATGATCCATTATTTATTTATTTATTTGCTTTTTTTGTAAATTCCATTATTTGCCACCCTTGACAATTTTTTCCTCGGTGCGTCTCGTGCTCGGACTTTTGCGATACTTTGTTTTTTCTTTATTTGTTTCCGTTTGAAAAAAAAAAAAAATGTTACGGTTCGTAATAATAATTATTTTTGAAAAAAAGGTTTGAAATTCCATTTTGGAATTTTTCCACACAAAAAATGGAAAACTTTAAAAAAATGCAAATGTGTAGAATCAAATTGGACTCAATTATTAACTTTCTATAAAAATATCCAATCCTTTTCCAGTGAATTCCATTATTTTTATTACGTCATCAAATCTTTTTATTATTTATCCCACAAATTTTTTATTATTTTTTTCTCGATTCGTTTTTTATCGGAGACACTTTTTTTCCCCCCATTTCCACAAAAATTCCGTTTTTAAACAGCCAAGTTGAAAAGTGGGAACGGCGCAAAATTGTTTCCCGGAGTATTCCGGACATCTGTTTGCACGAAAGGCAGCTTCCGATGCAGTTTCTCCATGAAATGCAATGCATCGGAGGAAAAGAAGCGAGAGACGGAGTCGGAAAATTCCAATATTCTCTTTGCGAGGCCGAACACGTCGAATAAACGTAACGATGACGTACCTTTTTTTTCTTCTTTTTTCTTTTTTTTTTTCGCGCGTATCGGCGGGATTTCAATCATCGGGGATGTTTCTCAAAATCCGGAAAAAGCGTCATTCTCGCCGGGCGAGGAATTAAAGCGAAGATATAATGCCAACCTACATACGAAGGGAAATAGGGTGAGAGAATTCCTCATTTCCCACATGGGTTGGATACCCTTAGAGACTCATACGAAATTCTTCCTCCTCCCCCCCCTCCCTCCTTTTTTTTATTCCGGCAAAGAAAAGAGATCAATACTTAGGTAGAGTCGACACGACAAGTTTGACTTTGCGCGTGAAGGAAAATCAATGGGAACGGGAAAGTATTAAGAAAAAAACGTGAATTTTTTTTTTTCAATTGAAATTTATGTGCATTCGAATTTTCGAATTTTAATGGTGCTTCTGATGTGAGCGAAATTATGTGGGATTGGATTGTAAAGAGAAATTATTACGTTACGGGTAATTAATAATTGTGACGATAATTTATTCGGAGAATTTTTATTTGATAATTTGCATTTTCTATGAAATTGAAAGTTTCTTGCATTTCTGATTGTGAGCGAAATTATGCGGAATTGGATTTTTGAAAATTTATATTCTGGGTTAATGAAAATTACAATTAGTAATTAGTTTGGAGAATTTTTTCCGTTTTTAATTAACATTTTGTTTCGAGTTCAAATTTTCTATTAAAAAAAATTCTCGTTCAAAGTTAAAAATTCGAAATATTGCAGTTGGAATTTTCAATTATTCTAATTGAAATAATCTAATAAAAATGAATTCAAAAAAGAAACAGAAATTGGAAAAAAGCTTTCAAGTAATAAATGGGTTCCGGTTCAAAATTGAAAAAAGAAAATGCAAACCAAATTCAGGTTCAGGTTCAGTTTCAGTTTCAATTTTAATTTCAATTTCAATTTCAATTTCAGTTTCAGTTTTAATTTCAATTTCATTTTTAATTTCAATTTCAGTTTCAGTTTCAGCTTCACCTTCAGGTTCAGCCACAGATTAAAATTTAGGTTCAGTTTCAGTTTTAGTTTCAGCTTCAGCTTCAGTTTCAGTTTCAGCTTCACCTTCAGCTTTAGTTAGAAAGTCAAATTTAGGTTCAGTTTCAGCTTGAGCTTTAGCTTCAGTTTCAGCTTGAATTTCAGTTTCAGCTTCAGCTTCAGTTTCAGTTTCAGTTTTAGTTTCAATTTCAGCTTCAGCTTCAGCTTCAGCTTCAGTTTGAAATTCAGCTTCAGTTTGAGTTTCAGCTTCAGCTTCAGTTTCAGTTTCCGCTTCAGCTTCAGCTTTAATTAGAGGGTAAAATTTAGGTTCAGTTTCAGTTTCAGTTTCAGCTTCAGCTTCAGCTTCAGCTTCAGCTTCAGTTTCAGCTTCAGTTCGAGTTTCAGCTTCAGCTCCAGCTTCAGTTTCAGTTTCAGCTTCAGCTTCAGCTTCAGCTTCAGTTTCAGTTTCAGCTTCAGCTTCAGTTTCAGCTTCAGTTTCAGCTTGAGTTTCAGCTTCAGTTTCAGTTTCCGCTTCAGCTTCAGTTTGAGTTTTAGCTTCAGCTTCAGTTTCAACTTCAGTTTCAGTTTCGGCTTCAGCTTCGTGGCCCCACTGCACTGCTCTCTTCCTTCCCGAAGTCATGGCACCTTGAGATTCTCGCGAGAACCGATGACGACTTCCGCTATACGTACTTGTTGAATCCGATACTCGGGGATGCCAGGAGCCCCGGAAAACCACCGAAGGGCGCGTTCGTTTGCATTGTATCGTCATAAGAATCCAATCCAGGGACTTTTCCAGGTCAAGGGAGGCACGGAATCCTCGAGTGGAGCTCGTCTCGTCTTCTTTCACGCGATCGCTCTTTCAGCGGCTGAAAAAAAAAAAAAAACTGGGCGAATTATTCGAGAGTTATACCTTCGGGAAGCGATCCACTCGTTCGTCCCTCGAGAACCGGGCGGCCTTGTGTCACAATTGCACTCGGTGGATGCACGGAACAAAAAAAAAAATAAAGAAAAAAAAATAATAAAAGAGCCCTTCTAAACTACCGCCACCACCACCACCACTATTAGCACTACTTTTTCGTTACTATAGGCACGCGGTGTTTGCGTGGGAGTAGGTTTCCTCGCAAGCTTTCCTCATTATACTGAAAAATTTCCAACGGTGCTCGAGAAAATATTAAAACCTCCGGGTAAAAGATATTTTCTCTCCGCGAACGGGCTACGAGGGGAGGGAAAAGGGAATAGAAGGAAACGCTCTCTCTTTGCTCGTCACGTCACAGCGGCTGCAGCTGCAGTCGCTCGACACAATACCGCCTCATTAACAAGTGTCGTTGCCGCTGCCTTTTCCCCATTTTCCGTCCTCGTCGAGTGCGGGTCCGATATTTATTTATTCCGTGCAACCCCTGCGAACTCATATACGTCCCGGCTGAAACAACCCTTATATTGTTGGGCGGTATTTCGCGCCAGCAAACAATTGTAATTTCCAGTGAAATTGCAGTTTGGAGCGAAATTTCTCCGGATGGATTTTTTTTGGTAATCTTTGTCATTCAATGGATGTAAATTTTTTATGTTTTATGCAATTTCTCGCGTAGGGATGCAATTAATTGGGACATTTGACTGCACGTTAATTGAAATTCTTAGAAAAAATTATTAATGTCATTTATTATTGCAATTTCCAGTAAAATTGCAAATTGGAGCGTAATTTCTCCGGATGGAATTTTTTTTTGTGATTTTTATTATTCAGTGGATGTAAATTTTTTATGTTTCATGTAATTTCTCGCGTAGGAATGCAATTAATTGGGAAATTGGACTGCACATTAATTGAAATTCTTAGAAAAAATTGTTAATGTCATTTATTATTGCAATTTCCAGTGAAATTGCAGTTTGGAGCGAAATTTCTCCGGATGGATTTTTTTTTTTGTAATTTTTATCATTCAATAGATGTAAATTTTTTATGTTTCATGTAATTTCTCGCGTAGGAATGCAATTAATTGGGAAATTTGACTGCACGTTAATTGAAATTCTTAGAAAAAATTATTAATGTAATTTATTATTGCAATTTCCAGTAAAATTGCAATTTGGAGCGAAATTTCTCTGGATGGATTTTTTTTTGTAATTTTTACCATTCAATGGATGTAAATTTTTTATTTTTAATGCGATTTCTCGCGTAGAAATGCAATTAATGGCAAAATTTGACTGTACATTAATTGAAATTCTCAGAAAAAATTATTATATTAAATATTATCATTTTTCGAATTCCTATTTATTTTTATTTCAATTGCAAGTCCTTAATGAATGTAACTTTTTTTATTTATAATGCAATTCCATGCTCAGAAATGCAATTAATTGCAAAATTTGACTGCACATTAATTGAAATTCATAGAAAAAATTATTATATCAAATATCATTCTTCGAATTCCTATTTATTTTGATTTCAATTGCAAATCCCCTTCGTACCATCGCAAAAAATATTTTATAAATTAAACATTAATTTATAACACATCTGCAATAATTCGGAAAAAATTTTAAACAACAAAAAAAATCACATCCAAATTCTATAAAAAAAAATCCAAAACCCCATACTCGGGAGCCTATGTCGGACTTTCAACATCCTCTCTTTTTTTATGCGGGAAGCCAGTGGCTGCAGCATCGGACCGAAAGCTGCAGCCAGAAAGCTCGTCTTATCTCTCCGCGCGACGGGAGCAGTTGAGCGGTAATTGAAAGCTCGGGGTCACAGTCGTCACTCGTACCCATCCGAGTTCTTTCTTTTCTTCGGTTTGTCCCCGAAAAGTCCTTTCTTCAGCCGCTATCGAACCTCGTGACAAGGAGAAATGCTGGCAATCAGAGAAGAAACCTCCATTTAACGGATGGCGGAGCCCAAAGTGTCTCGCAAAGCCTCGCTCGATGGGAGCTTTCGTTGACCGTCGGAAGCTCTCGTCCGGAAACGGACTTCGGCCATACTTCCACTCTTCCAGGTTTTGTAGCGACGATCCGGGGATGACCGATCGCCGAGAGATTCGAAATTTCGCCGATATATTGGGACTGGGACTCGCTGACCGAGAGGGCCCTCTGGCGGTGAAGGGCCCTCTGGTGGCTCCTAGTGCAATTGCGGGGGAAAACTTCGAAGCTTTTAATGATTCGTTTCCGTGAGAATAACGACGTTCCGGCGAATTTTAATTACTGCTGCTGCCACGGAGGCAGTAAAAGGGGGTATTAGTGTCAGCCGAGTTAGTAAGTTACTGCACTCGCTAACGAAATTTATGTGCGAAGAAAATCTACTCAACAAGTAGTAATTCTGAAACGCCATTTGTCGCCGTTTCAGGGCACCAACGTGTGAGAAACTTTATGAGTTTCCAACAACGCGTACGTGGATAACGCGTTTAAGGACCTTCGCTCGTTCCCATGCGACAAGAGCGCATTGATTCCGGCTCCGTGCGAAGCTCGTGGCGTTTTTAGACCCCCCGGGGCCATTAATGGGCCATTAATTGGCAACCACGCTCGGGACGGTATAGAAAAAAATTCTTGGAGGATAACGTGGGCCCGAGTGGTGGCACCCGTTGGCCCACGAAGTACAGAAATTAATGGCCCGTGTAGGGAAAAACAAGAGGGCCTTTTAAGGGGCCATTATTCCCGATTAGGCTCCCGGGCACGGTACCGAAAAGTTCCTGGAGGAGAACTCGGGCCCTTTCATGGCCATTGGGCCAGTATCGAATTTGAGGATTCAAAAGTGCAGGGCCATTTATTGCGAACCGTGCTCGGGCGAATATTGGGCCCTTTTGGGACGTTTGGGTTTCCCCTTTTGGGCAAGAGCGCGTTGGTTCGAGGTTCCTGCGAAGCTCGTGGCGATTTTAGACACTCCCGCGAAGAAATTTGGCCCCCGGACGATGGAATATGGAATTCGATGGGAAGGAAAATCCCATAAATGGGCCACGAGCTTTTACGAGCGACCGAGGGCTAATTAGCTCGGCTCCGGATTCGCTGGAGGACATTTCTGCTTGGATCGTCACGGCAAAGGAAAGGAGCCCTTAAGGGGGCCTTTTTTTTATCTTCGCAGGTCAACACAATTTCCGCAGGGATTACGGCAAATCCACGGTCGTAATATCTCCATGTCAAGCTTTGCCGATTTAATCTCCCATCGAGCCACGAAATTTCCGGGGAACTGGTTGGTCGTTCCTGAGTGAGAAAAAAAATTGTCTCTCTCTCTCTCTCTTACGGAGTCATCAAACGAATTCCTCGTGGCCTTAGATCGTATTTTTGGTACCCGTGGGTGGAAAACCTAAGACACGAGGGTTTTGATACAAGGGAAGATCAAAGGCGAGATTAAAAAATTGAGATTCGATTTCGGCGCAGATATTTTTGTGACGTATCGAGTTCCAGGACCAGTCATAGGTGTTTAAATTTTTTTGTAAGATTTTTATGATTTTTTGTATGATTTTGTGGATTTTTGATATTCCAGCGGTGGTAGGATTCTAATTGTGTCTGAAAATTCGCAATTTTGAGAAAGAATTTTTTTAGAATCTTGGAATAGAATTTTTTTTAAAAAAGAAAATTAAGGGAGTCTTAAAAATTTGATAAATGGACGTTCCATAAATTTATATATTTTTTTTTCTTCCAGAGTTAGTCATTTTTAAGTCGAAATTGAAAAACAGAAAATCAAAGAATTTTTTTGCTCTTGAAAATTCGATTTTTCAGTGGAGACATTTTTTTGGGAGCTTGGAATTAACGAAAATAAGACCAAAGCGAGTTTCACGAATTTGTAAACATTCTCATTTTTTTTTCTTTCGGAGTTAGTAATATTAAAATTCGAAATTGGGAAACAAAAAAATTAGAAATTTCATTTGTTTTGAAAAATTCGTTATTTTAGAAGGGAATTTTTAAGCTTCTTGGAATTTTCAAAAAATAAAAAACAAAGAGTGTCCAAAATTTGAAACTAGACGTTGCAATAATCTCTACATTTTTTTTTCTTCCAAAATTATTAATATTAAAAGTCGAAATTCGAAAACACAAAATTCTACCAAAAAAATTTAAAAATTCTTGTGTCTCCAAAAATTCGGATATTCTCAAAAGAATTTTTTTAGCATCTTGGAATTTACAAAAAAAAACAAAGAGAGTGCCCAAAATTAAAAACTAGACGTTCCAATAATTTCTATATATTTTTTCTTCCAAAATTATTCATTTTAAAAGTCGAAATTCGAAAACACAAAATTCTACCAAAAAAATTAAAACATTCTTTTGACTCCAAAAATTCGGAAATTCTCAAAAGAATTTTTTTTAGCATCTTGGAATGTACCATACAAAAAAGTACTACAAAGAGATTCCCCAAAATTTCAAAATGGACTGTACACTTTGATTTTTTTCCTCCGGACTCATTAATTTTCAAATTCAAAACTGAAAAAATACAAAATTCCTACAAAGAATCCTTCGGCGCTTAAAAATTTCTAATACCACTCACACATCGATACAATTATTCCAACACCAAACCAAAATTATTTTTAAAAAAACCGTCGGTGCCACAAAGTTTGGTACCACTTCCAATTCTTCAAAACCAAATTCCCTAGTTCCGGTTCCACCATTGCCCCGATACAATTCCCAATCTGCGCTTCCTGGTTCGTTTCTTTCGCTTTGGTCCTCGCTCCCGATTCGCAGGCGAGTGCACTTATCGCGCGGATTATGCTGGGCTTTGCTTCGCCGTGAAACCCCATCGAGTGGTTGAAAGGAAGTGGGATCTCAGCGGCACCGGGGTTGGGCGCTATTTAAATGGCACGAAAGCAATAATATTGTTTTTCATCGATCGTCGGTCGCGTTTGGTTTCTCCGATATTCCATCGTTTCGATATCTGTTAATAAAACAGCTTCTGAAAGAATGGCACTGTAGCGATCCTCTCGAATGTTTAATTCATTTGTCGTGGGTTTCAACGTCACTGATCCGAGCGCGGTATTGTATTCGTGAAACATATCGCGTTTACACACAAGCGCATCGACTCACACACACACACACACACCCATACCCACACGGACACAGACATGTACAAATTTTTTTCAATGCGCTTTGATACGTACACGTGCATTTTTATCCACCGTTATTATCGCGTTTCACAAACATACACGACGACGGGACCCATCGGATCCGCTTTTAACCGAAGCACGTAGGACTTTGTGGTAGAATCACGCGTACACAATATGGTGTTTGAGAGGGTGCACGGTGTGCATTCGGGGTGGTATCGATGCAGTTCTATCGGTTCGACTATCTACCCTTTGTACGTGGGCATGTACACACGCGTACCTGTGTACGTACACACATAAGTGCCGGGTATGAACTCCAGAGGTAGGTAATGCACACGAACCACCACGTCCGTCGAACTTTCGCGCGCTCTTCCATGAGCGGACGAGCACCCTCATTTCCTTCCAGACTCGCTTTCAGACCGGTCCCCCAGCCTTTGTCCAAAAACCGTTGGATGGCCATTAAATAATTGCCAAAATCGCTCGGACTCGTTCGACTGCGTTTAATGCAGCTCCTGTATCGCTCCAAACGCGAATTGGATCGCAAATGTTTGGAATTGGAACGATGTCAGTGGACGTGCGCGATTGTATGGGAAAGGTCTGGCCTGGATTTTGGGATGTACCATGTGTTCATTTGGGGCAGTCGTTTGTGGTGAAGAAAAAATTGGAAGGAACTTAAAAATGGATTTATTTGAATTTTGTAAATTGTAAAATGACTAATTTTTAATTATGTAATTTTATATGAATTTTATAAAACAGTAGAATGTGGAATATATTTTATTGGGTAATTGTTGAATTATGTAAATTAATTAAATTTGTGGACGTGCGCGATTGTATGGGAAAGGTCTGGCCTGGATTTTGGGATGTACCATGTGTTCATTTGGGGCATTAGTTTGTTGTGATGAAAATTGGAAGGAACTTAAAAATGGATTTATTTGAATTTTGTAAATTGTAAAATGACTAATTTTTAATTATGTAATTTTATATGAATTTTATAAAATAGTAGAATGTGGAATATATTTTTATTGGGTAATTGTTGAATTATGTAAGTTAATTAAATTTGTGGACGTGCGATTGTATGGGAAAGGTCTGGCCCGGGTTTGGGATGTACCATGTGTTTATTTGGGGCAGTCGTTTGTTGTGAAGAAAATTGGAAGGGACTTAAAAATGGATTTATTTAAATTTTGTAGATTGTAAAATGACTAATTTTTAATTATGTAATTTTATATGAATTTTATAAAACAGTAGAATGTGGAATATATTTTATTGGGTAATTGTTGAATCGTATAAATTAATGAAATTGGCGTGAATATTTAAAAATGTAGATATTTTAATTTTTTAAATTTTTAATTACAAATTTTCTAGTCATGGAAAAAAAAGAAACAAAGAGAGTGTCCAAAATTTGAAACTAGACGTCGCAATAATCTCTAGATTTTTTTCCTTCCAAAATGATTCATTTTAAAGGTCGAAATTCGAAAACACAAAATTCTAACAAAAAAGATCAAAAAATTCCGTTTTTCCGGACTACGCTAAAAAGACCCATTTTCATCCCTATTATACGGGTAGAAAGTAATCGATTTTCGTCCCGCATTTGTAAAAGCGGTGTTCGAATGTTACATTCAATATACAAAGTTGAAAATACGAAAACTACAGCGCAAATTTTCTTCTTTTTTTTTCGTTTTTATTTTCGATTTATTTATTTTTTCACTTCATTTTGTAAAAAAAAACTACAATAATAAAGATTTATTAAACATATATATGCATATTTTTTCCACTTAGTTTGTTTCCAAGAATCAAAAAGGATGACGGAAATAATCATAAAATTTTGGAAAATTTTATGCACTTACTATACATAAATCATTTTAATTATTACTATTACTGTTATTGCTACTTAATTACTGATACATAATAACCTTAAACGGCATTTGTTAACCTTTTGCACTCGACTGTCCCTTCTCATTTTAGGGGGACATTTTAAACCCCAAAAAAATCAATTTGTCAAGTGCAAAGGGTTAAATAGTCCAACAAGGACAAATTGTCTAATTGTAAGAAAAGCGCGAAAGGACGTGCGATAAATTAGTTTTATTTATACCCACACATATACACAGACACTCGGGGGCCAGTAGCTGCGGGAATCCGGGTATCGAACACAATGGTCGTATCATAACGTTTAAGTTGTAATTGAAATTATAATTGACCGTCCTAGAACTTAAAGCTGCCGCTGATTCCGACGTGACTGTCGGGCTTGCGACCCGGTTGTTTGGAAACTCCACCCCCGACGTTTATGCTGCCGTGTTTGTTGCCCCAAACTTTATGATTGGCGTCCACGTTCACACTCGGCCTCTTCGGGCTCCCGCTGGCCTGGACGGAAACGGATCCTCGATTTTGCGGTTCCGGTGCCGGTTCCGGGGACCTCCTGAACCGGAAGCTGCCGGTGACTCCCACGTGAGGGTCCGCTTTGCTGCCAGGGGTCTTGGAGACCCCACCCCCGACGCTGACGCTTCCGTGACGGTTGCCCCAAACTCGACGATTGGCGTCGACGCTGAAAGTGGGCCTTCTCGGGCTCCCGCTGGCCTGGACCGAAACGGATCCACGATTTTGCGGCTCCGGTGCCGGTTCCGGGGACCTCCTGAACCGGAAGCTGCCGGTGACTCCCACGTGAGGGTCCGCTTTGCTGCCAGGGGTCTTGGAGACCCCACCCCCGACGCTGACGCTTCCGTGACGGTTGCCCCAAACTCGACGATTGGCGTCGACGCTGAAAGTGGGCCTTCTCGGGCTCCCGCTGGCCTGGACCGAAACGGATCCACGATTTTGCGGCTCCGGTGCCGGTTCCGGGGACCTCCTGAACCGGAAGCTACCGGTGACTCCCACGTGAGGGTCCGCTTTGCGGCCAGGGGTCTTGGAGACCCCACCCCCGACGCTGATGCTTCCGTGACGGTTGTCCCAAACTCGACGATTGGCGTCGACGCTGAAAGTGGGCCTTCTCGGGCTCCCGCTGGCCTGGACCGAAACGGATCCTCGATTTTGCGGTTCCGGTGCCGGTTCTGGATCGGGAGATCTTCGGAATCTGATGGTCCCCGGGTTCCTCGGAATCTGGGGTCGATTCTGGAAAACGGCAATCGGCGTTTGTACCAATCAGGGGCGATTTGGGGAAATGGCGATTAACGGGATCGCTCCAAAGCACTTAGAAGCGTTTAGGGTAGGACGCGTTATGGATGTAATCCCGCCGGAGCGTAATCCGGGCGCATCGATTTCGATACCGGATGACCGTAGCTGCTGAAAATCGGATGCCACTCGGGCTGAATCATTGATACGCGATTGGCGCAGATACTGCAAAGGACGTTCCGTGTAACGACCGCCAAAATTGCGCCTGCATGGAAGTGGGAATCAGCCTGGGCTGTGAATTCACGCGTTTCGGGGAATTTTGAAGTTGCCTCTCGTCCACCGGGACTGGGTTTTCAATAAATTGAGTGGATATAGACAATAGCTAATATTTACCTGGAAGAGGAGGTACATATTTGCAGCGCGGAAATAAAATAAGGGCATGCACGGATAATTTAAAGGGAAGCAGACGCAAGTGCTAAATGCAAAATTGTTTAAATTAACAATCTCTACCCTTTTCATCGATACAATTGGGTTCGACGTATTACCAATTAATTACCATTACCGGTACTACAAAATTCCCAATATCGTGTTGTTAATTTTCTAATAAATAAAAAAAATTCCATTTTTTTTTTCAATTTTTGTTAAATGCAAAATTATTTAAATTATCCAATTCCTACCCCTTTTAAATCATACAATTGGTACCAATGAATTACCATTATCGGTACAACAACCCCCAACAAATTCCAGCAAAACCCAATATTTTGTTGCTAATTTTCTAATAAATAAAAAATACTTCTTTTTTTCGAAATTTTGGGCTGGTATCTTTTAAATTGTTACCAATTGTTTCATCCCTCAACGTATTTATTTATCTGTGGTGGTTTCAACCCCTTGGAACCCCTTCCCCTTTTCCAAAATTCATAGTATGGCGTTTGTCTGTCATGATTTCAGGAGAAGTATTATATTTAGAAAAACGGTACCAAATGTCATACTTTGTACGATGACTCCCTAGACTTCCGCTATACTTCCGCTATACTTCCATTAGGGATTTCGTCGCTCTCAAAGGTGAAGCTTTACTTTAGGGTCCTTCGTATGCTCGGGTAATGGCTTTGTATGATAAGAGCCTATCGTGCAAAGGGAAATTCTTATGCATGGAAATTTCCTTATGGTTATGGTATTCAGATCGAATGGGGCTACTTTATACCAGTTTCTATGGTTACTACCACCATCAGCTTTAGTATGCACCTCCGCCACTACTACTATTACTATTGTTACTACCACTACTACAACTGCTAGTACTTCTGTCGAGGCGCTGCAACCCCATGGACGCTAATACCGCAGCTCTCGCGGAGAAACACGGTTAGTAATTGGAAAGCTAGCCGTCTCCTCTTCTTTCCCACAAACGAAAACACTTCTCTCGGGTATGAAAACTCACAATGTAAGGCGGAGGTCTCTGCGGACGCCCAAGAGTCGCGGAAGCCGCCGATAAGGTTGCCACCAGGGCGAAGAGCAGCACGAAAAGTCCCTTCATTTTTTTTTTAGTCCTCCGATTCTGAAATTGCAAGGGATGCATTTTTTAATTAATAATTAAGAAATGAGAAAAAGGTGATGAGAAAAAAAAAATGGTAATGAGAAAAAGGGATATTTGTGAATTTTCGAAATTGTTTAAATTTTCATGGAAAAGGAAAAATTAAATGTTATAAAATTTGTCCGAAATTTTCGAAATGCGAAGCGATAATAATTAGAAAATTTAAAAAAGGAAAAAAAAATTCGAATTAAAAAAAATGTGAGTTCAATTGAAGGATTTATTGGAGTATGGCGAAAGTCTGGGTACAGGATGTTCAAGGATTACCTCGAATTCGAAGAATTCTAGAATTTCTTTCGAATTTTCGAAATCGGGATGACACAAAAAAAGGATAAATATTATAAATTTTAGTAACAAAGAAAAAAAAATTCTATTAAAAAAAGGAGAGTTCAATCCACAGATCCATTGTAGTATGGCGAAAGTCTGGGTACGGGATGTTCAAGGATTACCTCGAATTCGAAAAACTTTAAAATTCGTCTGGAATTTTCAAAATGCAAATAGGCACGAATTAAAAAACGGGATAAATATTATAAATCATTTTCTTACCGCTTATGTTCGTCCGACGAAGTATGGCTGGAGTCTGTTGGCCTGTTCAAGGAGGAACGTGAGCTTATATAGGTACTTGATTTCTTTTGCGGGGGATCACAGCCTCAAAGGCCGAGAATCGGGGAATAACATTAGTTCCTTGATCCCGGGGAATAGAACGACATGTTCCGTTACACGACGCCTTGTCGTCGAGCTCATGTTTTCCTATTGCATATGTATACATATATGTATATCGAATCATAATAATAATAATAATAATAATATTATTATTATTATTATTCTCCCGAAAGGGAACCCCAGCTTCTATTGGCTGTCGTTCGCTTTGTAGTCGATATTTCTATATTTGCACACACGTTCTCCGTATATGTATACATATGAGCTCACGTATGTACGTACACGGACACGGACGTGACGCACATGCACGCGAAGAAAAATATTCATACGATCGAGGCATCGCACATGTCGTAATGCATACGTTTCGCGTATATGCAGTTTTTGCGGTTACGAGGAGAATCCGTCGTCGGTCTTATCGGATGATTCAATTGATGCAGGAAAAACAACAAATGATCCGAGGCAAGAGGTTAAATCGAGGCTATTATCCGGTGAGTCCCCGTCAAGGGGTCAAGGGCGGTAATTTTATCGCAAGGAAACTGGATACCCGGAAGAATCTCAAATTTCGTTTCGGGGAATTTTTACGAAATTTGACTATTTTTTATTTTTTATTTTTTTTTGGTCTTTAATTTCTTTTTTCGTGGGATTCATGGGTTTTTCAGTTTCGAATTTTATAAAGGAATGTATTTGGAGGAAAATATTGTGGAGATTTGAGGAACGGCTTTTTTTTTATTTTTGAGGGTGTTTTTTGGGGAATTTGTAAATTTCAAGGTGGTGAAAAAATTGTTTTCTTGAAATTGCGAATTTTTTGAAAAAGAAAAGAATTCTTGGATTTTTTTATGAGAGAAAAAGGAGGAATATTGAAATTTGTTTAACTTTGTTTTTCGAATTTTATGGACTCCTCTGTTATTTTCGAAATTCCAAGACGCTAAAAAGAACTTTTTCTTGAAGTCACGAATTTTTGGGGAAAAAACAGAATTTTTGGATTTTTCTTTATCAGAATTGTGCTAAAAAAATTCTTTCCTGAAATTGCGGATTTTTCAAAAACAAAAGAATTCTCGGATTTTTTTAAATGAAAATTATGCATTTGTCAATTTCGACTTTTGCAATGAATGACTTTGAAAAAAAAATGTGAAGATTTCTGCAACATCCTTTTTTCAAGATTCTGAGATTAGAGAATTTCAAAAAATTGTTACTTTGTAAATTCCAAGTTGCTAAAAAAAATTTTCGGGAAGAACGAAATTCTCCAATTTTTTTTAATAAGAATTATGTGGTTTTCAATTTCGAGTTTCGAAATAAATATCTTTGGGAGAAGAATAATATGGAGATTTTCAAATTTTCGAGATTTTTTTTTTGGCAATTTTAGAATCCAAAAATGCAACAAAAATTTTCTCCAAAATTGCGATATTTTGGAGAATCAATAGTTTTTCTCATTGTTTATAAGAATTACAATTTTCCATATCGAGAAGTATGGCAACAGTCCGCGATATCAACAAAATTCGCGATACCCTAAAATTGTCCAGATGGGCCCTAAAATGGGCCACGCTGCAATTTTTCCGCAGAAGTCCCTCGTTTCCTCGAAACTTCACGTTAAATAAAAATTTCCAGTAACCTGAATTCCAATTCCTACGAACCAATTTCCAGCGAACCTCCAGCGATTCGTGGAAACTGTAGTATGGCGAACGTCTGGCAACGATTTTACCGGTAGAAGCTTATGGATTCGCCGCAAACTTAAGTCGCATTCGTGGGAGGAATCGCCCGCGAAGAGGAAGAGTTGGCCGGTTGTTTAGACGTAAGCGGATTTATCCGGAGCTTTGGTTGCGGCTATTTTGAGTTATGGCTTAATCCATTTGCTTGATTCGTCTGGCAAACGGCGGATCGTCGGATGCACGAGCCCACGGTTCGTTGCGTTTTCCATTGTTCTTGGATAACTCGGGGACAGATTGCTTGATTTACCTCCGGCTTGTAAATTGATTACAGCCGAAGGAATAGCGAACATCCGAAATCCACGATCCGGCTTATACCCACACCATGTCGCGTCTCCGTCTACGTCTAATAGGTTATTGATTTCGTTTCATCGGCATAAACTTCCTCGTTTGGGATTACATCTGCAGAATGACGAGAGGAAGTCGAGAGAAAAGCGACGGGATGTTGCAAACGCGAATTTTTACGTGACAAACGGCGAATTTCAATAATTCAGAATTGTACAATTTATCAATTCGATGATAATAATAATAATAATAATAATAATAATAATAATAAACAAGAGACAACACTTATCCTATTGATAATTAAATCCGTGGAAATTTAATAAATAAATCTGTTAAAAAAATCAGTATTTATGGAATTACAAAAATAATAATAATAATAGTAACAACATTAATAACGATAATCACAATAGTAATAATATTGATGATGATGATAATAATAATAATAATAATAATAAAAATACCAAAGTCCAAAAAACTACACAGAAAAATATTTTGAATTTTTTTTCAAAGAATTCTGGAAATTTTTTTAAATTTCCAAAAATCAGGTCTTTTAGAATGAGATTTTTACTAGACACTAGTATTTTTATTATGTAAAAAAAAACAACTGTGAATGTTTATAAAAATACCCCGGTCCCAGAAAATGCATGGGAAGTGTCATAACGAAACGACGAACGATCTTTTTGAAATTTTTCCAAAGAATTCCTGGGGAATTTCGAAACTTCCAAAAATCGGGTCTTTTAGAATGAGATTTTTACTAGACACTAGTATTTTTATTATGTGAAAAAAAAATAACTCTGAATGTTTATAAAAATACCCCGGTCCCAGAAAATGCATGGGAAGTGTCATAACGAAACGACGAACGATCTTTTTGAAATTTTTCCAAAGAATTCCTGGGGAATTTCGAAACTTCCAATTATCGGGTCTTTTAGAATGAGATTTTTACTAGACACTAGTATTTTTATTATGTAAAAAAAAACAACTGTGAATGTTTATAAAAATACCCCGGTCCCAGAAAATGCATGGGAAATGTCATAACGAAACGACGAACGATCTTTTTGAAATTTTTCCAAAGAATTCCTGGGGAATTTCGAAACTTTCAAAAATCGGGTCTTTTAGAATGAGATTTTTACTAGACACTGGTATTTTTATTCTGTAAAAAAAACAAGCGCGACGGTTAATTCCGAAAGGATCAATTTTGTAATACGACGCTACGTATTCATTCATCTCCTTACTTTCTTCATCTTCGTTCATTTAATCCTCTTTCCTTTCACCACCGCTCCGCAGTTCTTTATGAGGTGGCATAAAACAGTGTGTCCTTACCTTGCCACGCAATATGGCATCCGGCTGTAATTTTGCGATGTAACCCGAGTTATTGAATCCAAAAGGATTATCAGCCTCAATTTCGTGCATTAATTTCATTAAATTTAAGCAATTCAATATACAATATTTTATTTAATATAATTAATTAAACGATGGTTGCCTGAAATTGCACGATTTTGCAAAACCAAAAAATTCACGAACATTTTTTCTGAGAAAGAAGAAAAAATGTGGAGATTTTTATAAATTATTTTTTTTTTCCAAATTTTACAGACCCCTATTGTTATTTACTAAATTCCAAGATACTGAAAAAAATTTTTTTCTGAAATTACGAATTTTTGAAAAACCAAAAAATTCACGAGCAGTTTTTCTGACAAAGAAGAAAAAATGAGGGGATTTTTCTAAATTTTTTTTTTCAAATTTTACAGACCCCTATTGTTATTTACTAAATTCCAAGATACTAAAAAAATTTTCTTTTTAAATTACGAATTTTTGGGAAATCAGAATTCTTGAATTTTTTATGAGAATTCTCAATTTTTACTCTAAAATTAATAATTTCGGAAGGGAAAATGTGGGAATTTTCGTAACGTCTTTTTCCAAATTTTGAGTTTTTTTTGGAAATTTGTAAATTTCCAAAGAAAAAATCTAAAGTTCCAAATACTGTCAAAATATAATTACAAATGTAAAATATCAGATCAATTTTTTTATAAACATTATAAATTTCAAAATATCAATGTTATAGTAACAATAATAACAATAATAATAATAATAATAATAATAATAATAATAATAATAATAATAATAATAATAACAACAATAATAACAATAATAACAATAATAACAATAATAACAATAATAACAATAATAATAATAATAATAATACGACACGTAATTGATCGAAAATTCCTCGAGGAAGCCCTCGCTTCCCTATCGTGCTTGCGAAAACCGTCCGTTTCGGGGAAAGCTCGTCCCGGGATGCAACAGACGTGCATTCATGGCCCGCGGCTCTCTGCTTCTGCCGGCGAACCCATTTGGGCGGCTAGCGCTTGCTTTCATTTACCCACTCGTATGGCGGCTTCGAGCCGTTCTTTCGCCGTCCCGTATTTTGCACAACCCATGGCGGAGACGTGGGTTGCAACACCATCGATTTTCACGACGCTCGTCGCCGCTGCCGCTGCCGCTGCGCTGGGCAGTTGCACTTGCACCTTGCAAAAAGCATTCGGCCGAAACGACTTTTGCGTGTATGTATGCAATAGCGGTACATGCATATACAGTTGCGCCGCTAAACGAGTGGGTGTAGCCCGCAAATGAGTGCAGTAAACCCGCTCGTTAGGAGCACCACCGATAGGTCCACTGCGGGCCACGGTTGCATTTTCCCGACCGGATGCATAATGCAACGAACGATGCAATCGCGCTGGTGCATTTGTTTACAAACACCCTTTCTCCGGTTTTACATGGAATTCCTATTTTTTTTTTACACTTTTTTTTACAGAACGGTGGATTATTATTATTATTATTATTATCATTATTATTATTATTATTATTTTTGTTGTTGTTATTATTATTATTATTATTTTTATTTTTATTATTATTATTATTGTTGTTATTATGCATTAATAAATATTGGAAAAATCAGTTTCGATGCAATTTAGTGGCAATCGAAGGCGTCAGCTTCGGAATCGGTACCTAATCTTGCAATTGCGGTCGATGCAACTGCAAATTGTCTGCAACGATGTGCGAATTTTCGCCACCCTCGCGAGGGGATGGGGCCCCTCGTGAGCATTTATCGTCTATTTATCTGCGATTAATGCACGAGAACGTCGAAGAACGAAGGAGATGACGCGGCGGCGTCCTTCGATGGATCTAATCAAGGAAGTTTCTCCGAGAGGGGGGAGGGGGGTGGTATCGGTATCCTGTCGGATGAATACCCCGGGATTAGCAGAACTCCTTGGGGCTGGAATCACGCCGCGAAGCAATGCCATCCCTCGAGAGAAAGGGTTCGTTTCCTGTCCTCGACGCGATCTCGAGTTCGTCTTCGAGGGAGAAAAAACCGTTTCGTCCGTTTCTTTTCTTTTTTTTTTGGCAAAATCGTACCTCGTCAAAAAAAACGACGTTTTTTGGGGGGAGATTTTTTTCTCTTTCGCGAAATCGGGGAAGATCGAATTATGAAAATCTTGAAATTTGTACGCGCCAAAGAATTTCCAATTTGCGAGATTTTTTGTGTATACGTATTTTTTTTTTTCGCATTTTGTTTTCAACATTTTGAATTTTGGAAATTGAAATTTCAGGTTCCATTTGTGGAGTAAATGTTTGCTCGATGTAGAATTGCCTCGATTTCGAATTGGCTTGATTTCCGCGGGAAATTGGAATTCCAAATTTGTGTGAAACTTTAATGAGAATTCTTTTTTTTTTTTGAATGACCAGAGGTGAAAAAATTTCTTCTTAATGGGTTATTACAATTTTTTTATCCATTTCGACTTTATAATTATGATCGTTTTTATTTTTGAATCGACGACTTTTTATTCACGGTACAGAATTTTGAAAAAAAGAAAAAAAAATTTTTTTTTTAATAATCTGCTCAAAATTCGAAAAACCGCTCCCTTCAATTTTTCAGCGTAATTTTTTTTTTCACGTAGAAATAAATTACAGTTTCCTCGAAATTACAAATTCTTTTAATTCAAATTCATTATAAAAAAACAATAGTAATAATAATAATAATAATAATAACAATAATAATATAATCGTACCAGTTGTAATAATAATAATATTAATAACAACAACTACTACAATAATAATAATGATAATAATAATAATAATAATAATAATAAATTCGCATCCTCGCGAATTTTTTCGGTAAATTACTAATTAATTTTTTTCCCCTGGTTGCAAGAAATTCCAATTTTCCTCTAAATTCGTTATAAATTTTCTGGTTGAAATTATAGCCGTGATTAAAATTCTCGAAAAAAAAAAAAAAATGTGGAAAAAAGAAGCGGTAACCCCAGGAACTGAAAATATTTGATTACACAGCCTGGGTTTATCTAAAGGGGGAAAAATGTAGCTGCTACCCGTGTATTGTTTAACATTTCAATCCCGGCCGCAGGTTGCAGGATGGCTCCTGCTCTCGATACGAAATTAAACATATATTCATGGTTTAATTATTCGTATTTCGCGTAGGAAAGTTTACAGATGCTATCGCGTTCTCTCCGCCGAAAGAGCTAATATATGTACTTACCTAATACATACCTCCACGTATGGCGGATGGAGTTATTCAAATTTTAATTAAATACACATTAAAGCGCAACGCAGATTTTGCTCGACTACGTGGGTGGTCGATACGCGTGTATGTACGTGTGATATATATTTTACATACAAACACACGCTTGCTCGAAATTTTTTAAAAATCCATTGAAAAAAAAAAAAAATTAATTGAACGGATAAAATTTAATGGATGTTCGTCAAAAAATGAAAATCTTTAGTAAATTTTTATCCAAATAATTAGAATTCCCGTTTTGTGCTGAAATTGCGTAAATAAATATTACAAAAAAATAGACAATTTCATGTAATTTATTTTCAGGTTGTTGCAAAAAAAATATTCCCATTAAAATTGAATCGCCATTTTCCGATGAAATTTTATTATAATTAAAATTATAATTAAAATTAATTATAATTAATTTAAAAAAATAAGTAACTTGAATATTATTTATTTTTTGATACCATTCAAAAATAAAAATCCCCGTTAAAAATTTCATCCAAATTTCAAAATTGGAATTTCAAATTTGTACTGGAATTATACGAATAAATAAATAAGTAAGTAAATAAATAAATAAATATAGAAGGGTAATTAATTTTTTTTGCAGAATTGAATTCCACGTCGCCCTCGACCAGCGAATTCGGGGACCTGATGGAAGAGGTGGAAAGCGACGAGTTGAATGCGGACGAAGATTCCGTCCAGGATATCCTCTACATGCGAGGGGCTTCCTTCACAATTCATCTGGACTCGCAGAACGGCACGACGAACGACACGTTGAGGAAAAGTTACGAGAATAATCGCAATCTGCAACGTAACGAGGTGTCGTTTACGTCACAGGTGAGAGATTTCGAGCCAACTCGGGGATGATAATAACAGGGTGGGCACTCGAATGAGAATTTGAGTGCCCGGATTTCGGTGGATTCGTTCCCTTGTCGAGGTTTTTGTTTTTGAAAAGAAAAGATTTTTTTTTAAATTTTAGGAATCGGGGATTTTTTAGGAAGTTTTCGAATTTCCAAATATTTTTAATATTTCGAATTTTTTTGAGTATTTTTATTTAATTAAAAATAATGATTTTATTTTTAAATATTTTAAATTAGGGAAATTGAATTTTTGAATTAAAATGAAAATGCTAAATAATAAATAAGAGTAATTTTTCTTTTTGGAAAAAATGGATTTACTAATATTAGAAAATTTGCAGCTTTATTTCCAAAAAAAAAGAAGAAATGAAATTTTTTGTAGTTCAAATATCGGGAGATTTTCAAATATATTTTACATAAATTTTTTATGTACAAAATCTGCAAAATTGGAAATAGAATTTTATTGTATGTAAAAAAAGATTGTTTCAATCAAATAAAAAAGTGACTTTCGATTTTTGTCAAAATAGATTGAATTTTTAGCGGAGAAAAAAAAAATTCCGAGTTTTCCAATACCGCAAGAAATTCGATAATTATACATAGACGCTATATTCGATTTGAATAAATAAGGAGGACATCCTGTAAATTAATAAACTACTTATTTTCGCTGATAGAATTTCTCTCGCTTCGAGATCAAACAAAATTGTAATATTTAGGTACCCGTTAAAAATAGAAATTTCCGTCCAATGATTGTCAATATTTTATTTGCGTTTATTAAATCAACTGAGTCGATGTACAAATAAATTGCCAACGCGAGTATGAAAATTAACAGTTATTTGGTGGAAATAAGATTTTTAATGGACGATAAAAAACGTGTTTTCTGTTAAAAAATTCAATTTTCACAGAAAGACCAACAATTTTCTTTATTTGTACCTAGAAAATCATATTCGATTTTAAACCTTTTGACAAATTTTAATAAATTCGTTTTATAACAAAAAGAAAAATCATAAGTCGCGAATTTTGGCAATTTGTTTTTTATTAAAAAAAGATTTTGTTTCGGGGTTTCCAGAATTTTGCTTTTTTTGCGTGCTTATATATTTTTGTGGTAAAAGGTTCGAGTATACTCGGTCCCGTTTTGTCAAAAGGTGCACATTTTGAAAATATTTACATACTTTCATATAAAAATCAGAGTGAGGGAGTGCACAATTTTTTGTTTTATGTTTTTTTGGTATTTTTGTATTTTTGTATTTTTGGTATTATTTTCTATAAAAACAGGATTTAGTTGGACACAAAATTTATAATCATCCGGAAACAGAGAAACTTCTTGCTCTGCTTTTTATCGTGTGCTGAAGGTAAACGCAATCCCTTTAAAAAGACAGAAAGCAATTAGTCCATTCTGTGTATCGCATCACAAAGAGTTAAACCTTTCCCTCCAGCTCGTTAAGAGACAAACAGAAGCAGGGAAGGTCTTATCAATGCTTAACGTGATATTTCTAATTGATTTTTTTTTCATTATTAATAAATCCGCAGTCGCCGATAGGCAAACTAGTACGAATCTTTTAAATAAGGGAAAATTAATTAAAATTATTTGAATAAGCGAATTATATAAAAGAGGGAATTGTTTAAAAAATTACTGCGGAAGAATTTAATTGAAGAAAAACCTAGTTTGTTTTTTGAAAAGAGTTGTTAAATAATTAGAGAGAATATTTTGAAATGTAATAAAACATTTCTCCCCATTGTCGTGCTCGCTCTTTTTTTTTGAAAAGCGAATTTTTTTTTCATTTTATAAAAAAATGGCTAAATAATGAATGGAAGGTAATTTTTGTTTTTTTGAAAAAATATAGAAAAAAAAACAAAATACAGCAATTTGATTAATTTTCGTAAATTAGAAATTTACAAAATTTTCAACTTTTTAGAAATATCCTACAAAATTCCTATTTCATTTTGAAAAAGTTTCTAAATAATTGGGGACAAATTTTTCTCATATAATGAAATATTCTTTTTTTTTGTTGATTTTTAATTTTTCTATTTTCCAATTTTATTCTTTCTTTTGTGGATTCTTAATTTTTTTATTTTCCAATTTTTTTTTGCAATTCAGAAATTCAAAAATTTTCGAATACGTCCCATACGAATTTTCGAATAAAAAAATATTTAAAAATCGTAGAATTTGAAAATACGGAAGACGATTAGTTAAATGTCCTCTACACTCGGAGCGAAAAACGTGTTATCGAGCGAAACTACAAACTTCTCGATTTATCGAAGGTACCTCTAGTCACACAGAAAATTGGATCCGCGGTTCGAATTTGAGACAAAATACGGCTGCTGATGCGTATATTGTATCCCTGACGCAGCATTAACCGACGGAATTATCAACCGGGGAGATGTTTCATGCATGCGGTTATTTTTCTGCTCCGAATTCGTGGTGTCAACAGTAAACGTTGATTGAAATACTAGTTAAATAATCTGGCATGTGTTGGAAACATTCTCGCCGGTTTATGGAAATTTCACGGGCGTTCGAAACGCAATGGCATTTTTAGTAACTCTTTCATATACGAGCATTTCCAAGGTGAAGTTCCAAACCTCAAACGCGAAAGAAGAGACAACACTTATCCTGTTGATGATTAAAATACGTGGAAATGTAATAAGTAAATCTGTTAAAAAAAATTAGTATTTATGGAATTACAAAAATAATAATAATGGTAACAACATTAATAAGAATAATCACAATAATAATAACAATAATACTACTACTACTACCACTACTACTAATAATAATAATAATAATAATAATAATAATAATAACAATAACAATAATAATAGTAGTAATAATAACAATAATAATAGTAATAATAATAATAATGATAATAAAAATACCAAATTCCGAAAAACTACATGGAAAAATATAATTACAAAATGACGAACAATCTTTTTGAAATTTTTCCAAAGAATTCCTGGGGAATTTTGAAACTTTCAAAAATCAGGTCCTCTAGATTAAGATATTCCCTAGATGCTAGTATTTTTGGAATGACCAAAAAAACCAACTCCAGATATTTACAAAAAATACCAGAATCCCAGAATCCCAGAAACTTCATCGAAAATATCATAGTATTTAATAATGAACAATCCTTTTGAAACTTTTTCTACGAATTCCTGAAGAATCTTGACATAATAATAATAATAATAATAATAATAATAATAATGATAATGATAATGATAATGATAATAATAATAATATCAATAATAATAATAATAATAATAATAATAATAATAATAATAATAATAATGATAATGTTGATAATAACAATAACAATAATAATAATAATAATAATAATAATAATAACAATAATAGAAAAGACGTCCTCCAATAAATAATGAAAATCCAAAAATTTAGGTTCAAACATAATTTTAATTACACGAGAGATTTAAATAATTGATGGAAAAACGTCTGCCATTTCTCCCTGCGAGCGAATAAACCACTTCGATATCCGGGAACGCCGGAAATGCAGCACGTTGCAATGTCGTGCAACGTGCAATGTGCAACGTCCATGCGTCTATCCGTCCATGCTCGTCTTTTACAGAGCCAATGCGTAGTAAACCTACGGTGCGTCGCGCTATTTATTTCTTTTCCTCGCTCAATATTTCACTTCTTTTCCACGGAACTTTCTTATCGAGGCACAAAGGACGACGTAAAAAAAAAAAAGGAAAAAAAAAAGGCGCGATCGAGATCACCGGATATTAAACGCTGATCTTTACGTCCTCCTCGTTGACTCTTTAACGACAACAGCAGCCTCTTACGGCGAGCAGCCGTTATTAATCCAAATCTCGGGGCTTTATACGTCCTTCTCCAAATTTTACCGCCGATACACGCACGAGATACGAGCTCCCTTTACGACCGTGACCCGCCAGACACGAAGCCACTGTTGCTAGGCGAGCGTCAGCGCCATCTGGGTCACGGTGGGGACGCGCCAATTTCGATTTGTACCGGCAGGATCCGTTACAAAGGACCCTTATAAATCCTGGTCCACCTTTTCCGCGCCTGCCACGTCTTTGTTTATGGGAAATGTTTGTCTCCGCGGTCTAAAGTGGACGCGGAGCAGTTGAAAGGTTGAAAATCGACGCGGATTTGTCTCTTTCTCTCAAATCCTCTCGTTTCTTCTACTTTTTTTTTTTAATGCAAGTTGCTTTCATCCGGGGATCCGTCGATTTTTCGTGATAGAGAAAATAAGGGAATCGGTCTTTTTTTTCTTTTTTTTTTGGAAAAGGATATCTGCAATTTTTTAACGGGGACAAATAATTTTGGGGAGATTATTTTAAAAATTGTTTGTAATAAAATATTGAGGGTCGAGGCAATAGTTAGCGGATGTATGATATTTAATTATTATATAATTAATGAACGTTTGATGGATATTTAATTAAATGTTTAGGGGATTAAAATTGAAATATTTAATGGGGATGTGAAATATTTAATAAACTATTTAATCGAATCAGCGGAGTGTTAATTAATGTCCAGAATTAATTAGAACTTGAAATAATATAATGGATTGATAATAAAAATAAAAAAGAACCAAATTGTATAATTAGAAATTCGAATAAAAAATATTGAATGAGCATTAATTATGTGTAATTATTAAATTCTGAAATTAACATTCTAAAATTAATGAATGTTTAATGGATATTTAATTAAATCTGTAGGGGATTAAAATTAAAATATTTGATGGGGATGTAAAAAATGTAATAAACCATTTAATCAAATTAAAGGGAGTGTAATTAATGTTAATTAATTGCACAAAATTAATATGAAATTAAAGCTTGAAATAAAATAATGGATCGATAATTTAAAAAAAAGAACCAAAATGTAATTACAAAGTCGATTAAAAAATATTGAACGAGCATCGATTAAATGCAATGACTAAATTCTGAAATTAACATTCCAAAATTAACAGTCAAATCAAAACAATAGATACAATCCAAAAAAAATTACAAAAAGAAATAAATATACAAATAATATATCGATTGCAAGTAAAAAATATTTAATACGTGTTAATTGAATTCAATTAACGTCCTAATTAACTTCCAAAATTAACACGAACAGCGTTAGCCAAATATCATTAACGTCCGAAACGAACATTAATTCAATTTCAATTAATATATATATATATATATATATATATATATATATATATATATATATATATATATATATATATATATGCAATCTTTATATGTTTTATCAATAATCTATTGATTGTGTCAATTGAGAAATCAATTAATCGACCAATCAATTGATATTCATTAATTCAATTACACTATTATTATTAATTAATACTATTAATTAACTATTATCATTCTAATTATTTTAATTATGTTATAATAATAGTTGTAATAGTATTAATATTAATAATAAAAATTCGTGGATCGTCATTGTCGGTCCCGAGAATTGAACCCAGAACCTCCGAGTGGCGGTCCTAAGCTCTGCCGCTGAGCCACCGGTACCTCGCAATCTTTATATTGATATATATTAATATATATTAATTATATTAATACAATATTTAATATATTGTATTATACAATATTTATACGATATTTAAATTAACATATATACAATCCACGAAAAATCAAATTACCAAAGTTATTTCTTTAAACACAAAGAACAATATATTATATAATAAACACCCTCGGTTGCGGGACAACTCCAACCACTTGCACCCTCCTTGACTTCACACGGTTCCCAAAGACCTCGGTTGAAGGGACGCTAATTTTCTGTTTGCAGCCACCTTTTTTTTTTTTTTATAAAACCTCCCCACATTTATAACTATATATATATATACACCCGGTGTTTTTGTCGAAATAGCTCCCTTATTAAAAAAAAAAAAAAAAGGTCCCCGGGGTGAAGGGCGTGCTTTATTCATTTAATTGCGCCGGCAGGAGCTGCGTAATATCTTATGCGAACTTTGCGTATTACAGGGGCCAAATTTGGAGCAAAAGTTGCCGTCAACGACGGAGAATGTCTTGAGTACGGAGCCGGCTTGCTCGCTGGATTGCGGCACGGGGAACTGTTACGTGGAACAATATCGCGCAGACGATGATGAAGAGGATCTCGAAAGGAACGAGGTGGCTTCGAGACGGATACAAGGGTCCTTCAGGCAGAGATGTCAATGCCCCCTCGGTAGGGCTGGCGATCGATGTCAACACGGTTAGTGATTTTATCCATTCATCGGGTGTATTAGAATGATAAGAAACCCTCCAAGACGCTGCGCTGATAAGGACTTCGGTGAAATTCATTTCTATTTTTTTTTTATTTTTTCGAGTCGCAAAATTTTTTTTTTTTCAATTTTTTGATTTAGTGGCGAAATCTCCCTTTTTTCAGGATAATAATAATAATAATAATAATAATAATAATAATAATAATAATAATGATAATTAGTAAATGTCTATATTAATTATTTTATATTTTCATTTTCTATTATTAGAAATTTTCCATATTTTTTGAATTTTTTTTCAGTTTATTTTACTATTATTTATCACGAATGCATTTTTATTATTTTAATAGTGATTTTCGAAAATTTTTGCATCATAATTGCAATCGTGAAAATTATAATATAAAAAAAATGGAAACTATTAGAAAATTATCTTTTTTTTTGGGATTTCCAATTTTCAGAGTAAAATATGGAAACGCAAAAATAATAATGATAATAATAATAATAACAATAATAACAATAATAATAATAATAACAATAATAACAATAATAACAATAATAACAATAATAACAATAATAACAATAATAACAATAATAATAACAATAATAAGCATGAAAATTTGAAGTAAAGAAAAAAATAATAATAATAAACCAACAAAGGAAGGGCAAAGTTGGAGAAAGACATTTTTTTTTTCCTCTATTTTACTGAAATCCTCCGCAAATTAATAACTTCGAAAGCCCGAGAGGAAAAATGAAAGCTCTCAAAAGTCTCAGCGAAGCCCTAGGGACAAATGAGTCTCTAAGAAGTCCTCCCAATGAGTTGGAGCATCACTTTGTAATCAGTCGCCGCACAGCCTCCGGCAACTTTTGGGACGTTTTCGGGAAAGTTTTGGAATGCCCGATTCGGCGAATCCCGGCTTTTCTTAATTAAAACTTCTCGAAGAGTGTCTCGGATGGAAATGGGCTCTCCGAGAGTGCAAAAAACATTTTTGCAAAAGTCGATTTTTTTTTGGGTATATCAACCCCTTCCCCCAAAAATGGGGTTAAAATTAAAGTTTGAAAAAGGGGGTTGGACAAGTCATTTCTAGGGGTAATTTTTCCCGTGGAATCGATTCCAAAGGTCAAATTTGATGAAATCCCACCGGAAGTTGGTAAAAAGTGGGTTTTTTTGAGGAAAAATCCTTTTTTCCGTTGGATTTTGCGAATTTTTACGAGGAAAATGGATTCCTCGGGAAAAAATACACCGGATTTTCGACGGAAAGTCGAAATCCGATGCAAATTAAAGCTTCAAAAATAAAGACCATTTTTAGGGGTAATTTGGCGCCCAAATTCACTGACCGTTTCGGTTCCAAATTGATTTTCTCGGTAAAAAAATTAATAATAAAAAAAATCAAAAATAAATTACACCGCGGTGCAATTTATTTTTGATATTTTCTATTTTTTTTTATATTTATTTTTTATATTTTTTAATTTTTTTTTGCCGATTCTGAGTTTGCTATCCTACGTAAACAGTGACTTCCAGTTCCGGTTCTTTTGAGTTCGATCCTCGTTCCTACCGGTACCACCGGATACTCGACTCTCTCGTCGCTCCATCGGCGTTTGCATTAGAATTAGCGGAGGCTCCCGACGTATACCATGAGATTACGACGAAGTTTGAGAAGATGATAGAAGAGGCGACGTTAAACGAATGCGAAAGCCGTAATCCTGATGTATGAGGGGTTTGAAGTGAACAACCGAGCGTTGACAGAACTCCAGCTCGCATGCACGGTCTCCAGGGATTTGCCGTGTTCGGCTACGAAGTGCAAGCGGTAGCTGCTTCGCTTTAGGCATCGATCAACAATTTCGAATAATTCAGTAGCTTCGAGCACACGCATTCCGGAGTTCCCGAATCGGCTTGACTCGAAAGTCGTCTTTATCTTGCGATAAAACAAACGGTGCCGGGAATTTTCCGTGTTCGAGCAAGTACAGAAATTTGCCCGACGTCGAAACGGGAGTGAATGTCAAAGCTCCAAAAATTCCAGGTTTCGAGTAAACGTTTTTCTGGTGACCCGATTTTGCCGGAAAACCAATTACAAAAATGTGGGCCAATAGGTTTTGAGGTTAAAAAATGGATTCCTGGAATTCGAAATTTCCGGGAGCGAAAGGAATCTTTGATTTTCTACGAGAATGTGCGGTTTTTCAATTTCGACTTTCAAAATTAACCCCTATAATGGTCACCCGGGGTGAAAATGACCCCAACCGAAACTTCAACTAGAATTACTATAAATTATCGGCGCCCGATTGGTCCAGCCTTCCCTCTAATAGTGCTTTGGGATTTCCTTTGTCAAAATAAATACCTTTTTTGAAGCGCCCACCTTGAAGTTATTTTTTTTATACACTCCGATATCCCAAAAATATCACCCTAAAATTTTATGAAAAAATATGAAAAATTGCCAGAGTTATGATTTTTTTCGTAAAAAATGGTATTGCCTCCTTCCTGATTTTTTTTTTCGCCATTTTGAAAATTTCATAAAAATTTTTTGCGATGATGTTCTCATTCTAAAAGGTTCAAACTAATATCTTGAATTTTTATGAGTCGCTCGGAATGATATTGGCAACGTGGTAATTGTTTAAACACGGCTGGGGTCCTTCTGACCCCGTGCGACCAATACGTTATTTTTCGAACGCGTGACCATCAAGGGTTAATGATTTTAAATAATAATATACAAATTTTTTGCGATATTTCTTTTTTTTTCGTTGATTTCCTGGAAATCAGCAGCGATGCAGCTGATGCGCTTCTCAATAATTAGCGCGTCTCCAGCGGTGAGATAAGACGAGACAAGACTCGAGTGTATCCACCGAATTAGGAGGAACAACACACCCGAGGCGTTGTTGGTCCAAACACAGCTTCGGCTTCGGTATTGCTGCGCCACAAAGTGACTTCTCCCGAGCCGGTTCGTCCGTCGGGTTGCATACGTGCAGGCATGTACGGTGCAGGTACATACATATCGCACGTATGCATTCGAGACGTGTGGGTTTGGCACGTCAGTCATTCGTTCTGGCTTCTCGTGTTCCGCTGTTTGGAACACGGGATCGTGTTCCCTGTTGTTCTACCGGTACGGCGAAAATGCAGTTAACGCTTTAACGTTCGCCCTACTTTGTTGATTGTCAAGTTGGACGGATACTAGACTAGTTTCCGCTACGAATATTCGTTCCTTCATTCCTTCGGCATAGCGTAATAACGCTCCATCGGATTTTCGCGTTCCCCGTGTGCAAGTTCAACTGGGATTAATTGAATTGTCACCAAGTTTCGCGAATAATCGTGACCCCAATTATTTTGAAATCGGTTCGAATCTCGCTCCGACGTCGATTCATGCAATTATCGAGCTATCGAAATTGCAGCAATTTTTGAGCAAAAGTTGAGACACAAAATGCAATTGCCACAATTGCATTTTTTTGCATTTGCTACAAGGGCATTTTTTGAATTTTCTAGAATTCCGTTTTTTCTTGCAATTGCTACAATTAAATTTTTTGCATTTGGTACAATTTTTTTTGCATTTGCTACAATTGCATTTTTTGCATTTGCTACAATTGCATTTTTTGCATTTGCTACAATTGCATTTTTTGTATTTGTTACAATTGCATTTTTCTGCATTTGCTACAATTGCACTTTTTTGGATTTGCCACAATTGCATTTTTCTGCATCTGCTACAAGGGTATTTTTGAATTTTCTAGAATCGCGTTTTTTTGCATTTGCTGCAATTGCATTTTTTGCAATTGCTACAATTACATTTTTTGCATTTGTTACATTTTTCGCATTTGCTACAATTGCATTTTTTTGCATTTGCTAAAATTACATTTTTTGCATTTGCTACAATTGCATTTTTTTGCATTTGCAGCAATTGCATTTTTTTAAAATTTGCCACAATTGCATTTTTTGCATTTGCTACATGTGCCTTTTTTTTTGAAAATATGTATTTTTCATTTAACAAATTATTCCATCGAACGTTATGAATTTTCCAAGTTGAGTCTGAAAATCACTCAAAGGGATTTTAATGACGTCCCCGTTCTTATTGAAAATTCATAATTGCAAAAAGCTGCTTTTCCGAGATTTCAGATTTGCGGGGTTGCAAGCAGAGAATTCGAGCTTTGAAGTGGACCAAAGTAGGGGTCTTTGCCGTTTTGTTTCCAGACTTAAGAACTCCTTAAGTTGGATTACATTTTATTCGAGTCGAATTAAAGTAAAAAAATGACGAAAATTGTTATTAGTCGCCTAAAGAATTTAAACAAATTCTCTGAAAAAAATTAATTTCTAAAATTCTTACATTTTATTTTCTTATTATTCACTGGAGATTCTGGAGATTACAGAAATCTTTGATATTCATTCAAAATCTCTTGGTATTTATTTTCTAAAATCCCAAAATTGAAAATTTGTTTTTTTATTTTCCAAATTCCTTATAATTTACTGGAGTTCCTTGACATTCCAGAATTCCTTTTTTTCCCAAAATATTTCTTAAAATTGATTTTTTCAAATTGAAAAATTCTAAAATTATTATTTTCTGGTTCCCTTTTTTCTAAAATTTCCGATAATTTACTGGAGTTACCGGACATTCCAAAAATTCCATTTTTTCTAAATGCCCCACAAATATTTTCTTCTAAAATTCCAAAATTCTCACACATCGGTTCCCCATTTTTTAATTTCCTTATATTTTACCCGAGACACTGGACAACTCAGGACCCCACCGTGGATTTTTTAATTATCGCGCATGAAAAAAAAAAATAATAAATAAATAAATAAATAAAAGAGGCCAAGAAACGGGTGGCAAATTTATAAAAAAATTCCAGGTTCGTGTTGTTCCAGGCGAAGCTCGGCTCGCAAGCTCGGTGGAAGTATAATCTTCCGCGGCGGTACCGCGCGGCCTGGCAACTTCGCCTTTATATCCGACTTTATAATAACAGTGGCGCAATAAAGCATCTTTATTGCCGAACATTTATTGTCACGCACACACGTATACCGATACGACGCGGAAACTTTCTCGTAGCGCGAAACTCGGGGTGGCATCGAGCCGCCGGGGGATTAATAGGCAAATACCTACCCGGTGCCTGCCCGGGAAGAAAAAAAAAAAAAAAGAAAGACGTGACAGGGGTTGGGGGATCTCGAAGGAGAAAATTTCCGCGGTTTCGTGGAAACTCGAACTTTGGCCGTTGCCGTCGAGTCCGTCCGTTTCCCCTTTTGACGGAGGCATTTCGACCGCTCCTTCCGGCGGAAGCGTGTGCGTGGGAGTCCTTCCGCGCCGTCAGGGAAGTATTTTGGCGAATCGCCAAAATGGTCCGAAGCACGCTAGATTAAGCGGATTAGCCACGCGTTGCTCCGAACTACCCCTAACGGGGGTGTATGCGCTCGGAAGCCTCGCATCGAGAAACAAGGGATCGTCGAAATCCTGAAAATTGCCACGAGGGGTAATAAATGTGCGATTGTGACGTAGAATGATAAGATTTTATAGAAAAAATTGCGGATGTTTATAGGAAAATAATAATAATAATAATAATAATAATAATAATAGTAGTAGTAGTAGTAGTAGTAGTAGTAGTAGTAATAATAATAATAATAATAATAATAATAATAATAGTAGTAGTAGTAGTAGTAGTAGTAGTAGTAGTAGTAGTAGTAGTAGTAATAATAATAATAATAATTAGTAAGTGTCTGTATTAATTTTCTATTATTAGAAATTTTCTATATTTTCCGAATTTTTTTTTTTTAGTTAATTTTTGCTATTAAATTGCAATTTTGAAATTAGGGACGGGAAAAAATTTGCAAATTTTTCACTCCGAAGAAATTCTTAAATGTTTAATTCAAAAAATAAATATAAACAAATTTTTCTGCTTCTCAACAATTGTTATCCGACAAAGACAATTTTTTTTTTTTGGGGGATAAAATTTAAGATTTACAAGGAAAATCCGGAGATTTCCTGCAGCTTTAAAATCAGAAACAAACGGAAGAGTCTCCCGGATTTTTCCTTCCAGAGCTATGAATGTTTAAAGGAGGATTATCCCACATACGAGGAGAGATACAAATATGTTTTGCTGTAGCTGCTGTAAGATAAGAAATTGTAAAATAAATAATTGTTATTTTTCGTAACAATTATTTGCCGAATAATTGTTATAAAAAGAATTGTTGTAAATAAATTATCGTGAAAATCGTTATAAAAAAATAACAATCCAAACGAGGGGTTGGGGAAAATCATGGGAGAAGCTTAAAAGCAGAAAAAGCGTACCACCAGAACTGCCCCATCTTTCTTCTCCTTCATCCAACAACTGTAGCATAAAGCCGGGCACAGTCTCGGATGGATTCGACAGTCGATGGTCCATTAACGGGAGATTCTGGAGCCATACAGCGACGTAATTTGCCCTTCATGTGGAATTCATGATCGCTAAGACCAGGGCGACACTCGATCTCGTGTTGGCCCCTTCGGAATACTTAATGCCTCGCAGTCAACCCCAGGGTGTCAATGGCGTTAAAGCCGCAAATAAAAGGGAACTCCCATTCAGAGACAAGGATCGAACCGAAAAAAAAAACCGAGAACCTGAACCCAAGACATTAGATATTATTATTATTATTATTATTATTATTATTATTATTATTATTATTTATATTATTATGTATTATAGTGGAACCCGGACCGGGACGATGAAATTTGTTTTTTGAGGGGCTTAGTTTTTTTGGGAACCGAGGATTTTTGTTTATTGAATTTTTGCAGCTTCAATGTTGCTAAATTTTATATTTATGAAATTAATCTTTTTTGTTAAGATTTTTTTCCAATACAAATTACGTGTTTTTTTTTAAATTTTGTGAAATAAGTCTCTTAAAATCACAAACTCTTTCTTTTGTAAATCCAACAATTCCAAATTTTCGTCGTTTCCTTAATAATCGAAATTTCCGATTTCAAAATTCCTCATTTTGGGACGAAAAAATTGGCACGAGAACCCGAACCCGAATCGGAACCGGAACAATTCCCATTTTTCCCCTTTCACGTTGTTTCCCTGAATCCAAAATTTCCCCTTCAAAAATTCCAAATTTCAGCACAAAAAATTATTAAAATTGCAATTTGTAAAAAAAAGTCTCTTGAAATCACAAACTGTTTCTATTCAAATCCAACAATTCCAATTTTTCGTCGTTTCCTTAAAATGGAAATTTCTGATTGGCACGAGAACCCGAACCCGAATCGTAACCGGAACCCCTTGCGGACGCTTTCCATCCATGCTCGCGCGGTTCCCGCGCGAGGGGCGGGCAGGCGCTGAAGCTTGAAATTTGTCTGAAATTTAATCACCGAAGGATTCTTCGAGATGAAGGAAAAAGTAAGAGATATGGAAGGAGAACAATGGGGGCCATGAACGATGCCATCTGCTTCTACTTCTGCAGTTGAACAATAGCAACCCCGCTGTTATAATACCGCTGTACTTGGAGAAAGAAGAATATCCCGGTATTCTCTTGTCTGTCTGTCTGCCTCTCTGTCTTTCTGTCTTTCTGTCTGTGTACACAGACAAGTACGCTCGTTACACAATTCCAGCTACGTGCTACGTAGCTTTTCTACGTGTAACGTCCCTGTGTACGTACGCGAACCGCACTGGTAGCGCCAGAAAAGAGGTCGTCCTGTTCTACGCTTCCGCAACATCATTCTTCTCGTTCAAAAACCCTCGGAAATTGCCACCTCGTTCTTTTTACTCCGGTGAGAAAGACTCTCTCATTTTACGGGATTGAGGGATTTCACGGTGAATGGAAAAAAAGGAGCAAGAGAGCCGAGCGCGCGAGAGTGGATGGAAGGAATTAAAGGAGAGAAAAAAAAAGGAGGGGGGAAGGGAAGGGGTGCATCCAGAAAGGGATGCACCCCCGTTGCATTTTTGCGTCATTTGGCGAAATTATTCCATCCACGATGCAGTCGCTTTTCGGACAGTTGCAATTGATAGGAAGGAGGACGGAGAAGTGAGGAATTTTTGAAGTTTGCGTTTGCTATTTTTTGGAGGGGGAGAGGGGAGGGGAGGAAATGGAAATTTTAGGGGTGTGTGGGGAGATCTAGGGGAAATTTTGAGGTTCTTGTGATTTTTTTTTTTTTCTTGAGGATACGAATTTTTTTTGGAGCAGAGGTGATTTTTTTAATTTGAGAAAAAAGAAATGTTTGGAAATATTGGAGTTGTGGGATTTAAGAAAAAAAGAGTGTGGTTTGAAGAGACCTTTTTTTGCAAATTGCAAGTTTTATGGCTTTTTTGTGCTGAAATTAGGAATTTTTAAACGAGAAATTTTGAATTTACGGAAACAACGAAAGAAATTTGAAAATTGGAATTGCTGGTTTTTGAGAAATAAGAGTTTGTGATTTCAAGGGATTTTTTTTACAAATTGCAGATTTTGTATCTTTTGCAGATTTATTTGCAGATTTGTTATCCCAAAATTAGGAATTTTTAAAGGGGAAATTTTGAATTTAGGGAAACAACGAAAAATTGGAATTGTTGGATTATTAAAGAAATTCCAAAAGCAGGGAAGTTAAAAATCCTTGAAAATTTACAGGATCGAGAATAAAGACCCTCACGCTGGAAAGTAAAGATTTACATAATTTTTTTCTTGCGGAATTATGAATTTTTCAAACTCCTCCGTTTTCCTGCAAAAAAAAAACAGGGAAACCCTACGTAAATACAATCTGTTGATTCCTTTAAAAATTTTCCCCAAAAAAACACAGTTTTGGGGAATGTAAAATTTACTCATTGTAAAATATTTATTTATTTATTTATTTTTTATTAGAAAAATGGAAAAATCCCAATTCGAAATTTTTTCCCTCGAATAAAAAAATTCGGAATATTTTGAAAAATTAATAATTCCCAATAAACAATTGCTCCTTTTTTTGTACACACACACACACATACATACACACACACGAACACACACACACACACATGGTTCGTTATCATTTGATTTCGCACAAAGGGAGGCTTCGCGTGATGGAAAAGCATCCCCTGTTTTTATAATTCATGCCGCGTTGCATCGGGAAACAATGTTTAAATCCACGACGGGTGGATCGTCTAATTGTAAATATTTGATCAACACTCGTTCCATCGAACGCACTTTCATTCGACGTTTTTCTCTTTGACGGATGGCGTTCGAACTCAAGAACATTGATTCAGACTCGGTATCAGTGTACACGAAACTTAATTAAATTCAGTAGGTACACGCTCCACTTTTACGATCGGTCCGATCGATAAGCAACCTTATCAGCCTGCCGTAGTACATAAAACAAGCGATCCGGGCAGGAACACGCCGAATAATTAGTTAATGGGGGCCATTACCGATAGTGAAAGCCTTCGAATTGTCAGGTTCGATTTTTCAAGCTCGCTCACGATTTTCAAATCGGTGGGTTTTTGATTAGACAATTTTTTGTCCCAAAATAGGGAATTTTTAAATGAGAAATTTGGAATTTGAGGAAACGACGAAAAAGTGGAAAATTTGGAATTGTTGAATTTTAAAAAAAAAATAGAGTTTGCGATTTTAAGAGACTTTTTTTACAAGTGGCAAATTTAATAATTTTTTGTGCCAAAGTTTGGAATTTTTGAAGGGGAAATTTTGAATTTAGGGAAACAACGAACAATTGGAATTGTTGGATTATTAAAAAACAAAGAGTTTGTGATTTCGTGAGACTTTTTTTTGTAATTTGCTGATTTAATAATTCTTTGTCCCAAAATTAAGAAATTTGGAATCCAAGGAATCAACGAGAAAGTGGAAAAGTTGGAATTGTTTGGTTTAAAAAAAGGGTTTGTGATTTTAAGAGATTTTTTTTTACAAATTGCAAATTTAATAATTTTTTGTCCCAGAATTAGGAATTTTTAAATAAGAAATTATAATTTTAAGGAAACAACGAACAATTGGAATTGTTGGATTATTAAAAAAAAAATAGTTTGTGATTTCACGAGACTTTTTTTTGTAATTTGCTAATTTAATAATTCTTTGTCCCAAAATTAAGAAATTTGGAATCTAAGGAAACAACGAGAAAGTGGAAAAATTGGAATTGTTGAATTTTAAAAAAAAATAGAGTGTAATTTTAAGAGACTTTTTTTTATAAATTATAAAATTAATAATAGTTTGTCCCAAAATTAGGAAATTTGGAATCTAAGGAAATAACGAAAAAGTGGAAAAATTGGAATTGTTTGGTTTATTAAAAAAAAAAGAGTGTGATTTCATGAAACTTTTTTTTGTAATTTGCCGATTTAATCATTTTTTGTCCCAAAATTAAGAAATTTGGAATTTAATCTTATCTTACAAAGGAAGTCCCAAAACACTATTAGAGGGAAGGCTGGACCAATCGGGCGCCACTAACTTATAGTAATTCTAGTTAAAGTTTCCGTTGGGGTCATTTTGACCCCGGGTGACCATTGAGGGTTAAAAATAGGTTATTGTTAATCGTAAGATCGCGTCTATTCGCGGCCTGGAGGGCTTTGGGATTGAATTTTCGGCACTTGCACGCACTCGTGACTTGTGTGCACCGACTCATTCAGCATAAAACGATGATAGCTTTTAACGTTCAAGTTGGTTTATTGTTACATAACGTTTTGAGGGACTATTGCACCCTTCCCGTATTTCTGTAGCATTCTACTCTTTCGTGTAACGACGTAACTTTAGCGTCGACGTGGGGTTGCGCGTGTCTAACGAGCGATAAACTTTTCAGAGAGCACCGGCACCCTAAAGCCATTCGTTTCTTTCTAAAGCTTGCCGCTTTTTTCTTTTTCAACAAAAAAAAAAAAGCCGGCTTAAACCATGGGAAAGGGCATTAGAATTGGAGTATATTAAAGTCGATTTCCTACTAAACGCAAGGATTTTTATTATCTCGGTCGGGATAATGATTACAAAGTGGGTACTTTCGCCCCAAACTCGAGGGCTTTCCGGCTTAACGGGGTGAAATCATATTTTCAAAATGGGAGAATTCGGCAAAATAGCGAAAACTAAATGAAAACGCAACAAAAGGGGTTTTTGGAAAACTGGAAAATTTGAAACTCACCGAAATTTTTTATTCAACAGCCCAAGATCGATACCCATCGATTTATTATCAATGATTTTATTGGGATTCTAGCGGGAGTGTTTTCGCTCAAAATTTGAAGATTTCCTGGAATCATTTGGAGAAATCAAATTTTTTAGATAAAAAAAAGTTCGTGGGTGTGTCGAAATCGAAATACAAGATTTTTTCGAACCCTGGAAAATTTGAAATGGATTCAATTTTGTAATTCCAGCATTTTTCCAGCCCATGATTGATACCCATCCATTTATTATTAAGAATATATTTATTATAGTTCTAGCGGGAGTGTTTTTGTTAAAAATTTGAAAATTTCCTGGAATACTTTGGAGAAATCAAATTTTTTAGACAAAAAAAATTCGTGGGTGTGTCGAAATCGGAATACAAGATTTTTTCGAACCCTGAAAAATTTTAAATTCTAGCGGGAGTGTTTTCGCTCAAAATTTGAAGATTTCCTGGAACAATTTGGAGAAATCAAATTTTCTAGATAAACAAAATCGCGAGAGTGTCGAAAACGGAGTTGACACTAATTTTTCAAAGATTTTTCGAAACCTGGAAAATTTGAAACGAATTAAATTTTTAGAAATCCAGCATTTTTCCAACCCACGATTGATACCCATCCGTTTATTATTAATAATATATTTATTGTAATTCTACCGGAAGTGTTTTCGCTCCGAATTTGGAAATTTCCTGGAAATATTCGGAGAGACAAAATTTCCTAGATAAAAAAGAATCCCGAGAATATCGAAAATTGAATTACCACCAAATGGAAGGTTTTTCGAAATCTGGAAAATTGAAAATCCGCCGGAATTCATAATTTAAATAGTTCCAGTATTTTCTCCAGATGGATTCTCTCTCGCACGATCACAATTCCAGGGGGGTAATTTCCGCTCGAAATTTCGAAGTTTCCCGGAACGATTTGGAAAAATGAAATTTTCCAGACAAAAAAAAGAAAATCGCGAAAGTGTCGAAACCTGACCCGTTTTGGAACTCACTTTTTTTTTTTTTTCGAAAATTCGACATCAAGCCAGATTCACGAATTCCAGCGATTCCGGCAATTTCTCCAGAACCCAACGATCGAATCTTTCGATTTATTCACTTCTCCCGTGCAATAAAAAATACATTAACTTTAACAACCACTGAAGATCATGGCTGCCCCCCCCCCCCCCTCCCCCATTCCTTGGGAATCCTTCGCTAATATTCTCACATGCTTTTGTAATGCGGTGCTCCAGCGTGTATTCCAACATTTTAGGGACATCTGTGCCAGTGGCACTAGTGGCTGCTTTTACGACAGCCCATAAAAACATCCCCGTGGGAGTCAATTCGGGTTTGCAACTCATTGCCATGAAATTCCCGACGTAAATGCACAGAATGAAAGATAGTATGGCGAAAGTCCGAAGCTGATTTTACAGCATCCCCAAGGATTCAACCCTGCACTTGACGGTACGGGCTTTCTCCCCGTACCCGGGTAACCATCGGGGATATACGAAAAGCGGAACGTCAATATTTTTCCAGCCCCGGTAATTGGGCCAAATATAAATTTCGTGTCAAATCGACGCATTGTCGCTGCGATAAATGCAATTAAAAATAAGGAGCGCTGGAGAATAAAATCTCCAGCCACTTAGAGTCTCCGGTCACGTTCGTCCATCTTCGGAGGGAAAAAGCTCGTAAAGTTTATGTCGACAAATTTCTAACGAATCGACGGATTTTTTTTTTTTTTTTGCGAGATTTGAGGCTCGAGGGTTGGGAAATTGAAACCTCGAATTCGAGACGAAGATCGAGTGGAAGCGTCCATGATTTTTTATAGACTGTTATGAATTCTCGAAGATAAATAGAAAAAAAAAAGCGAAAATTCGGAAATTCTGAAATAGAGAAAATTGCTAATTCCGTGAAAATTTGTAAATCCTCTGGGATATTTTTTGGAAGCTTCGGAATTTTTGAAAATAAAAAGTGGAGAACCTTAGCTTCCAAGAAATATGAAGAACAAATGTTGATAATTATCTTTTCCAAAATTATATTTTTTTAGTAAAAGAAAAACGAAAATTCGGAAATTCTAAAATAGACAAAATTGCTAATTCCGTGAAAATTTGTAATTCCTCTGGGAAATTTTTTAGAAACTTCAGAATTTTTGAAAATAAAAAGTGGAGAACCCTTGCTTCCAAGGAATATCAAGAACAAATGTTGATAAATATCTTTTCGAAAATTATATATTTTTAGAAAAAGAAAAACGAAAATTCGGAAATTCTGAAATAGAGAAAATTGCTAATTCCGTGAAAATTTGTAAATCCTCTGGGAAATTTTTTAGAAACTTCAGAATTTGAAAATAAAAAGTGGAGAACCTTACAATTAGAAAAATTCGAAAATTAGAGAATAGGGAAAAATTCTAATTAGGAAAAATTCAAATTCCAAAATTAGCGAATAACGAAATCTATAAATTCCTTCAAAATTATTCTAAAAGTTCTTTCTTTTTGAATTTCAAATTTTGCCAATAACAAATTTAGAATCTGAGCTTCAAAATAATTGAAAATTCAATTATTAATAATCATTTCCCCCGAAAATTACGAATATTCCAACCCCAATTTTTTATTTCAAAACTATGTATTGCCGTCGCTCGTTTTCTTGATCCTGGAGCAAATCCTCGAATTATCCGCGCAGGATTCAATGGGATAAGACCCTACGCGAACGCATTCGGGATCCAGATTCGAGATGTTTCGCATTCGCGTCACATTTTTCTCCAGGAACATCCTTACACATGCACACAGACACACACATTTACACAAATTTACACACACTCACTCACAGTTACACACACTTACACGTGTATGCAAAGCGGGAGCAGCATCCTGACAAAAGCTCGGATGGCGTTATTACAAAATACGCTTCGCGAAGGATCTCGACTAAAGAAATACTTGAAAGTTGTTGTGTTTCGAGAAACTGGAAGCTCATCCGGCTGGAAGTCGAGATTATATGAATTTCTTCTATTTCGAAAGTTTCCGGGCGAGGAAAGAAAGCGCAACTATCGCCTCCGCGTTGGAAACTATCGCGAAGGCAGCAGTTGTAGCGGCGCCCTAAGGGAGATTATTCGCCAACTTTCTCGGCCTAAAACTTCTGCCGGTCTCTTGCTCGCATGAACTTTCACGTGCAAACTATTTTATATATATAAATATATATACTATATATATATAAAAAAAGAAATTTCTCATGAAAGAGATTTTTTTTTCTTCTTTTTTTTTAATCGACCCTATTCGGGTCAAATACTGGGAAATAATTTTACAATTAGTTGACCCCGTTGGCTTCGTAGAAATTTTCCGTTAAATGCGTTTTCCCTTTGAATCGCGAAAAAAAGGAAAAGTTTCAAAAGTTAAGTTCGATCAAAGGACGAAAAAAAAAAAAAATTATAAAAAATAAAATAATGAAAAAAAATTGCCCGAGGAGTTGCTGCCATTTAATTGGAATGAATTATAAAGCGGAACACGACAGTGTGTAATTAATTACGTGACGTTTTTGTAACGGAAGGGTAATTTAAGGACCATTTTTACACCATGAAAATTATTATTACGCTCCGAAATTATTTTTCTACGGGTTTCTGCCCTATAGAAAATTTACTTGCATAGTTAAATTTACTAAAGATGCTTTTTATGCTATGGAAATTATTATTTCCGGAAGAAAATTTAATTCTGAAATTTTCTTAACCATAGAAATTGTATAATAAAGTTATTTCTATACCATAGAAATTTCTATTTCGTAGTGAATTTGATTTTTCAATATTTTTACAGCATAAAAATTATTATTACGCTGCGAAATTATTTTTCTACGGGTTTCTACCCCATAGAAAATTCAATTACATAGTTAAATTCACTAAAGATGCTTTTTATGCTATAGAAATGATTTTTTTCGGAAGAAAATCTAATTCTGAAATTTTCTTAACCATAGAAATTGTATAATAAAGTTATTTCTATACCATAGAAATTTCTATTTCGTAGTGAATTTGATTTTTCAATATTTTTACAGCATAAAAATTATTATTACGCTGCGAAATTATTTTTCTACGGGTTTCTACCCCATAGAAAATTCAATTACATAGTTAAATTCACTAAAGATGCTTTTTATGCTATAGAAATTATTTTTTTAGAAAAAAATCTAATTCTGAAATTTTCTTAACCATAGAAATTGTATAATAAAGTTATTTCTATACCATAGAAATTTCTATTTCCTAGTGAATTTGATTTTTCAATATTTTTACAGCATAAAAATTATTATTACGCTGCGAAATTATTTTTCTACGGGTATCTACCCCATAGAAAATTCAATTACATAGTTAAATTCACTAAAGATGCTTTTTATGCTATAGAAATTATTTTTTTCGGAAGAAAATCTAATTCTGAAATTTTCTTAATCATAGAAATTGTATGGTAAAATTATTTCCACACCATAGAAATTTCCATTTCGTAGTGAATTTGATTTTTCAATATTTTTACACCATAAAAATTATCATTACGCTGCTAAATTACTTTTTCTACGGGTTTCCACCCCATGGAAAATTCAAAACAAAAAAATAAAATAATGAAAAAAATTGCCCGGGGAGTCGCTGGTATTTAATTGGAATGAATTATAAAGCGAAACACGTCAGTGTGTAATTACGTGACGTTTTTTGTAACGGAAGGGTAATTTAAGGACGCTTCCAAGGGAATTTCAGGCAATAGAAATGTAAGAGGCTGAAGGGTATCTTAAGAGATCCACCCTATGAAACACTTCTCCGATGCCTGACAGGCATCTCTTCTCTAAAGGACACCTTTTCGGTAAGAGACGGCTCCGAGGCATTGAAAAGCGATACCGTGGAAGAACTTGAAATGTCTTTTTACACTTCCTTCCTTTCTGGCTTCGCCAAGGATTTATTTGCTATTTTCACAATTTCGAAACGACTCCTTCGAGGGTAAATAAGGTACTAATCCTCACTGATGGAGAGAAGCTCTCGCTCGTATGAAAGGGGAAAGCACGTGAAAGAAAGTAAACTTTGGTATACGTGCGATGGGAATTTCTATAGCGACGGAAAGCCGTGAAAGTGGCGTTTCCCGTGAAATAGTAATTTCTGTGAAGCAGGAATTTTTAGGAAAAGAACAAAAATTCTTTTGCTGTGAAGCAATTGTTTTTGGAGCGTAAAAATATTGGAAGATGAAATTTGCTATGGGATAGAAATTTCTATGGGGTAGAAATAAATTTTGGGATAGGATTCCTATGGTTTAGAAAATTTTGTGATCAAATTTTGCTGTAGAATAATAATTTTTATGGCATAATAGGGTGCGAAAGGACATTTAATTGTGCAATTGGAAATTCTATGGGGTAGAAATAAATTTTGGGATAGGATTCCTATGGTTTAGAAAATTTTGTGATCAAATTTTGCTGTAGAATAATATTTTTTATGGCGTAATAGGGTGCTAAAGGAAATTTAATTATGCAATTGGAAATTCTATGGGGTGGAAATAAATTTTGGGATACGATTCCTATGGTTTAGAAATTTTTTTGATCAAATTTTGCTGTAGAATAACATTTTGTATGGCATAATAGGGTGCTAAAGAAAATTTAATTATGCAATTGCAAATTCTATGGGGTGGAAATAAATTTTGGGATAGGATTTCTATGGTTTGAAAAATTTTGTAATCGCATTTTGCTGTTGAATAATAATTTTTATGGCATAATGGAAATTCTATGGAGTAGAAACCTGTTAAAAAATAATTCTGCTGCGTTATAATAATTTTTTTCTTAGTATAAAAATATTCGATAATAAAATTTACTGTTACATAGAAATTTCCATGGTGTAGAAAAAACTTTTACCATACAATCTCTATGGCTTGGAAAATTGTAAATGAAATTTGACTGCGCTATAATAATTATTTTACCATAGAAAACATTTGGAAATAAATTCTATTGCCCATTAATAATTTCTATGGTGCAAAAATAATAATCCTACAGCCTTTCTATGGCAATAAAAAAATTTTGAAACAAATTTTACTATACAACAACAATTTTTCTAACATTGAAAACAAAATTTCCAAAATGGCCCCAGTGCCAAACTAACATTTTATAAAATTCTCGCTACAATTTACGCAATGTATAAAAATAAAAAAAAAACCCTTAACTGTAAAATAATTCCCACCACCCGAGGTAATAAAAATAAAATCTTGCAAAACAAAATCAATATTTTACAATTAATACCTATAAAATCCTGCGATACTATTTTAATCCATGGATCGAATGAATCCAAAATACATTAAACAATAAATATAAAAATACAGAAAAATGAAAATAACTTATTATAACAATAAACCGGCAAAGCGGGACAGCTTTTTTTCCGGCAGAGGATTCTCGAAATTAAAAAAAAATCTTTCCACGACTCAATTATAAATAACAACGTCTAAAAAAAAATAAAATAAAATAAAGGGAAAAATGTAGAAAAATTTCTCGCGAACCCGAACTTTGTTTCATTCCCGAAGAATGAAACGGGGACGAAGAAGCGAAACCGCTGCGAGCTTTCAGGGCGAGCCCAACAACCCCCTCGTTACGGGAAGCCGTTAATAGACATTTCTTTTGATAAAAAGTGTAACTATGTTAATTAGGTAAATTACGTGAAATGCTTTCCCGGATGTATACCTCCTGCTGTACACGCTGGAGGTATAAAATAAACGAAGTGGATGAGATTTCACGGAAACGGTATCTATTCGTCCCCAAAGGGGGATAACTTTCCCTTAAACAATGTGGGGGAGGGATATTAAAATAAAAAAAAAATAAATAAAAAATAAAAATCCTCTCTATGAAAATAAGTTTATTACCATTGAAAATGAAAAAAAATAGCAAAATAAAAAATAAAAAAAAAAGAGCAGTGTCCCCCTTACTACCCCCATTATCACTGCCGGGAATTGGCAAACTGCTTTTCCAATTTTACGCTTCGGGGATGTAGGAAAAGCATTTGCGCGCGTCTCCATAGTTGTGGTCAGCCAGCGGAAAACTCTCTGTACCGAAATACCCGCGTTCGGGTTTTCTGAAAGAAAGAGAAAAAAGTGTTTGGTCCCCGTAGAAATTTTTTTAGCATTTTTTGGGGATTTTTTTGAACCGTCGGAATTTTTGAGAAATTTTTTATACAATCGATGGAGAATTAAATTGAACGGAAATTATTTCGAATAATTTTTTTTTAGTATTTTTCTGGGAAATAGTATAAGCACCCCCCCCATACATACACACGCGCACACAGATGGACATAGGGGGATTTTGAAAATATTCGATTTTGAGAATATTACAAATATAAAATAAAAAAAGAGCCCCATTACAACAATTACCCCCATACAAATTACATATATAGGGGTTGTAAGAATACTTCCTTACAGGCACGGGGGTGGAAATCCACCCATCACACATACAAATGTGGTCACAGGGGGATTTTGAAAATATTGGATTTTAAGAATATCACAAAAATAAGATTGAAAACCCCATTACAACAATTACCCCCATACCCCATACAAATTACACATACAGGGGTTGTGAGAATACTTCCTCACAGGCACGGGGGTGGAAATCCACCTATTTTTAAAAATATTAGATTTGAAGAAAAACCCCATTAAAACAATTACAACAATTACCCCCATACGTGTCACCCCTTTAAGGGTTGTAACAACGGGTCAAAGACTCTCTCGCAGACACGAGGGTGGAAATCCACGACCGGTAGGAATTTCGGAACTGTCTTTCTTAAAATTTCAGCACCCCCCCACACGCTCACACACACACGCACGTACACTCCCACGCACACGTATGACCGTAGGGGGATGAACGCCCACGTTTGTGTGCCAAAGTATAACGACTGCGACTATCTACCCGGTAGAATTCCCATTCCTTTCACGGAAGACTTACGATGTCGGGGCTAAGTATCGGGGTGCGTTGCCGTCTGCCCTCCGATGGGGTGGACTCGTTATATAACATATACGTTACACACGTTCCCTCCGCCCTGTCGTATTTTCATAGCCACGGAAGCCCCTTCCAGACCTGCCGGAATACTTGTAGACCATCAAGGCTCTTGGGGGAATTCATGACGTCGGAGGAGAGTCTTTCTACTTTGTGGAAACACATTTTTCTTTAAGACGGACATCTTTTTTTCATTTCGTTTTATACCCCAGTCGAACATTTTTATACCACTCCGCTCCCTTCCGGTACAGTTGAAACAACTTCTCCCTCTAATACCCGCAACGCTTTGCCAGGATTTTACGACGTTTTTATTCCCACTTCAAAAACGAGGAGCACCCGAAGAATTTTTTGGGGTTTTTTGGAAAATGAGTACAAACGCGATTCGATGTCCTCGCAATCTTTTTTTTTTTAGTCTTTTTATTATGGAAAAAAATCCGAAAAAATTCAAAGCCACAATTTTCTTGCTCGAACCCTCCAGTTTTCAATTTCTAAAGACATTGAATTTCTATGTAATTTAAATTTCACGTATTTTTTCTGTTACAATGGAACTTTAAAAATTGGCAGGCGTGGAAGAATTTTTTTTGGTGTTTTCGTTATAAAGAAAAAAAATCAGAAAAAATTCAATGCCAGAATATTCTAATTTTTTTTTTCTCGGAATGATGGATTTTCAAAAAAGAAAAAAAAAATCGAATTTCGAAGAATATTCTTTTAGAGAAAAAAATGAAGGGATTTTCTATTTTATCTCGTTTCGAAAATTTCAGATATTTTTACTTTTTTTCCCAAAAAATGATAAATTTGCAAAGAAAATAATTTTTTTTGCCTCGAGTTTATTTTACTTCGCATTTGAAAATTCTATAAATATGAAAATAAAAATTTGGCAAATTTCCCTTTCGCCTCGATTTACGCATTGACGCCACTTTTATGAACTCTGAAAATTTCGTTCCTTAAAAAAAAAAAAAAAAAAAATTATCTCTCGGATTTCCGATATATTGAATTTCACTGCCTTTACATCTTACTCCTTTATCTCGTGTAAAATGAAAGACAGCTCTATATTTTGATGTACATCCATGCATGTATTTATATATAAGCGAGTATATTTACATGGTATTGAATTTAGGGGTGAGAGGGAACTTTTATGACACTCATCTTTTATTCACACGAGGATGAAATGGAGCGAATGTCTCTATCAAAGAAAATAAACTTTTCTTTCACACAAACTCTTTAGTTCTTTTAACACTCACCAAAACCCAGATTTCAAATGCACATTCTTCCTTAAATTCGTAACTTTAACAAGAAAAATATCTAATATTTGAAATTTTCTGGGTTTACAGAAGGAACTTTGATTTTTAAAATGAGATAAGATAAAAGTTTCCAGGATTTTTCTTTTGGAACTTATGAATTTTTGAAAATTGAACTAAAATATATTAAAATTTGATCTTTTTTGAAACTGTCTTTATAATTTTTTTTCTTCAAAAATTTGTAACTTAAAAAAGAAAAAGTTGCAAGGTTTGAAATTTTCAGGGTTTATAGAAGGGACTTTGATCTTCAAAACGAGATAAGATGGAAGTTTCTAGGATTTTTCTTTTGGAACTTATGAATTTTCAAAATTGATCTAAAATATGTCAAAATTTTACTTTTACTGAAACTGTCCTGTTTTCCCGATTTTTCTTTCGCAGTTTAAGAATTTCTAAAATTTTCCTGAAGAATATTGAAAAAAAAAACCAAACCAATTTGAACTTTCTTTACCGGAACCCCTTTTTCCAAAAAAATGGTACTTTACCAATTTCCTAAACTCTCTAATACACACCTATACACACATACCCAACCCACAATATACATACACATATACATATATACATACATACACACATTCACATACACATACACATATACATATACGTACGTATGAAACGTGAGAATTCTGTGTCAAAGTTTTCTTTGAGTTGGAAAACTGCTAACTGTCGAAACTTTTCCGGGTAATTAGTCACCGTAGACCTGCATTACGTAAACAGAGTTCCCAACAATATACTTGGAAGAAAAAGTTTCCGGGCGCATTGTGTGCACTCGCGGTTACAGTACACGGGCGTTGAAGCAAATTTATATAACTGGAAATAAGGTACCGGGGAAACTCCTTTCGACGGGCATCGACTTACGTTGGATAAGGTTCGAAGCCATAAAAAAAAAAAAAACAGGAAGTGTCCTATATTTAGGTATTACATTATTTTTATACCGGCGAGTTTACAAAAAAGAAACGTATTTTTCTAGAAAAGTATTTCTCTTGTATTACCTTTCGCGGGTGATTGAGTTTATTTACGTTATTAGTGACTTCGATGAATCCTCTTCCGTCAAATAAATTTCCTTCCTGCCTCGACGATCGCGAATCAACCGAATCTTCGATCGCAACCAATGGGATCGAAGATTCGTTTGTGATATTTGCGGAAGAGGGAGCGCAGGAAATTTGAGAACGTCCGATTGGGCGGGAGGAGGGGGGGGGGGTCGAATTTTCCACGGATCGTTGTAATTTTTACTGCGAACAATTTTCATCGGGACAAGGAGCTTCAGTGTCACGAAAATCAAAAGTAATTGGAATTTCCGCTCGAGCGGATTTCGAAGCTCGAAGACCCGATACTTTACCGGGTAAATTTCGATTTTCCGTGGGTCGACTTTTTTTCTCTTAACAGCGAACGTCTTCGAGTTTGCTTTTTTCAAAAATTCCTAACTCCGGGAAAGAAAATCGCGAGAAGTTTTTTTTTCTTTCTAGGTCGATCAAAAGCTCGAGAAGCTCGGCTTCTTGACCCGTACTTTCGAGTTTTTGCAAAATTCCATCCCGGAGGAAATTTTGCGTTTCCCAAGACGCCAACAGTTTTTTTTTCCCCGTCATTAAAAAGAAATGCTGTTGCAATTTAGTTTGGAAAAAAAAAATCTTCATTTTGGATGACGAGACTCTGGAGTTTTCATTTTGAATTCGTTCCGAAGCATTAAATTTGTAATTTTTAGGCCGAGAAATTATTTCTGAAGATTTTTTTTTACCTTGAAGCTTTGGATTTTTAATATTTTTTTTTTTTTTGGAAAAGATGCAGATTTCCAACAGGAAGTACATCTTTGTTTTTTTAGAAAAAAAAATGTTGTTTTTTTAGAAGAAAAAACCTCTTCCATTTTCAAAGACAGTTAAAATTTTCAAATTGTACTAGCTTTTGAAAAAAAATTTTTTTTTTCAATTTCCAAATTATGGAATTCCTTCAACGAAATTTTTTAATCCAATTGACAAATGACTCAAAACAATTTCAATTTTAGCAATTTTACTTTTTTTTTCAAGCATGAAATCCTACTTTTTTTGCTGCATATTCCAATTTTTTTTCAAATCCAAAAAAGGGAGAATTTTTTCAAAACAAATTGGTATTTTAATTTTTGGCAAGAGAGGAAACGAGATTTTTTGTATTTTAAAAAATTCTTGTTTTGGGGTAAAATTTCCCAAAAATTGGGACTGTGCAGGCAAATAAAAAAGTAAAACCTCAAGTTTAAAAAATAAAATTGCTAAAGTTCGAATATTTTTTGGAAAATGGGTCCCCGAAGCATGGATTTTTTTTGTCGAGCAAAATTCAGGGCAGCAAAATTCAAAAAAATGTTTAAAAATTATTTTGCAGATTTTAGACAAGAAAAAAAAGTGTCTATTCGATTTTTAAAAGCAAACCTATTTGGTCCGACCGCGTTTTGTGGCCCGCCCTGTATAAAATAGACTTGCAGGGTTTTCTCATGGTCCTTTAGGTACTTCCCTAATTCTTTTACGAAACAGGCGCTTCGCTTTGCACTTTCCAATTCAGCAATTCGCAACTTCATCGTGGATTAGCGTTACGGTGCGGTATTTTTTATTGAGATTGATTTTAGTGCTTCCCAAGAAGGCAAATGCTCCTTCCACCGGCACTGCAAGAAAGTGCATTAAAAGAAAGAGATTGCTTTGCCAACTGGGTCAGCTTTAGAAAACTTGGCTATTTGTTTCCACCGTTATTTGTTTTATTGAATTCACAAATCTGCATCTTAATGCACTTTTGCGTCGTTACCGTTATTTATGTTTCCTTACGGATAGTGCATATACAGTCTTGAGAAATTCTCGGGCAAAAAGAAGGCACGCGAGAGGTAGCGAATTTTTTTTTTGTTTGTTTGTTCCCAGCCTTCGAGCCTCCATTTTCCTTTGGACGTTTTCCTTTGAATTTCTCCGTCCGGAATTTTACTCGACAAAATTCAAATTCTTTTGATTGACTCGATAATTGGAGCAGCACCCCTTGAAGAAATTGCAATTTTCGAGATTTGTTGGTGTTTTTTTTTAATTGAAGAGGTTTTTCCCCTCAAAATGGGAAGAATTTTTAAAAATAAATTGGAACTTCCTTTTTTTCATGGTTAAAAAATTGTTTGACTTAAAAAAGAACATGCTTTGGGAGAAATTATTTCAAGAATTTGAAATTGAAAATTGAAAGTGAAAATTGAAAATTGAAAATGAAAATTGAAAATTGGAATTGAAAATTGAAATTGAAAATTGAAAATTGAAATCGAAAATTGAAAATTGAAATTGAAAATTGAAATCGAAAATTGATAATTGAAAATTGAAATCGATAATTGAAAATTGAAATTGAAAATTGAAAATTGAAAATTGAAATTGAAAATTGAAATTGAAAATTGGAATTGAAAATTGAAATTGAAAATTGAAATTGAAAATTGAAATTGAAAATTGAAAATTGAAATTGAAAATTGAAATTGAAAATTGAAATTGAAAATTGAAATTGAAAATTGAAATTGAAAATTGAAATTGAAAATTGAAATTGAAAATTGAAATTGAAAATTGAAATTGAAAATTGAAATTGAAAATTGAAATTGAAATTGAAAATTGAAATTATGATATTTTTTTATAAACATACATTTTTGATTCTTGTAACAGAACATGGACTAAGTGGTTAGATCAGAGTCAAATTATACAAATCTGTAGCTCGTCTCCGCGACACATTGTAATCTCTCGCTGCTCAGGTGCACTATATGCACCTGTAAAGGAACCCCCCCCCCCCCGTGCTGGATGGTGCATCCCCTAATCGATGAACTATCCGCTGTGACGCGGTAAATTGTATTTGCACATCGTGTAAGGGGACTAATCTACATCCTTCTACTCTCCATTCTATTGCACCTATCCATATATAGATGCATGTTATGTAGTACATACATATCTACATATACATATACATGTAGATGCATTTCTCCTGCCCTTAAACGTATAGCAAGGGAGAACAAAGACATTCGGCCCTTCGATAATTCCATGTTAAGTGTAGCCCAGTATTTCTTGGGCGAATGGCAATAATTTGCCATATAAATTATTTATTAAATTTGTATTTTAATAATTGTTATAATTTATACTCGAAATATTACTATTTTTACGGAAAGGAACGGAAATTTGTCTTTGATATTAAAATTCCAACAAAATCATGATTTTTTTTTTAACCTTTTAAAAATAATATTTTCAAAAATGAAAGTAGATATTCCATTTTTTATTTACAAACTTAACAATATTATAATTTATAATTTTTCCGAACCTCGATTTTTTTTTGGAATTCCTTTTCTTTCCAATCCCGGCGTTTTCGAAGACACAACCTGTATAATTGAAATTCGATCCTTCCTTATCGCGAAAATCGTTTTCATCCTCCTATTATATACAAATGTTAAAAATAATATTTTCAAAAATTAAAGTAGAAATTCTGTTTTTGATTCACAAACTGAACAATATTATAATTTATAATTTTTCCGAACCTCGATTTTTTTTTGGAATTCCTTTTCTTTCCAATCCCGGCGTTTTCGAAGACACAACCTGTATAATTGAAATTCGATCCTTCCTTATCGCGAAAATCGTTTTCATCCTCCCATTATATACAAATGTCAGACGTGGAATAGAAGCGATGGGTCTCCCGGAATCCGGGAAATTTAATAAACAGATATTCCTTCGTCTCGGTCGTTAATTTCAGTTCTCTAAGACGACGGGGATTTTAAATTCGAATACCTCGAACTCCGCTTTCTCTGCGGATTTTTCTGCGTTTGCAATATGCAGGTAACCAACGAAGGTGGAAAATCCACCGGGGAAAAAAAATATACACTGCGAATTCTCTAATGCGAAGAAACCGTATCCCAGGAATTTCAATATGCAGTAGATTAACGCAGCGGCGAGTGAAAAAAAATTCCATGAAAAAATAACAGTCCCGGAAAATTCTGCAATTTCCACGCTTCGCGAAAAAAAAAGAAAAAAAATTGCCGACCTCTTTCCACCCGAAATTAGTTGGATTAGGAATTTTCGGAAAAATCCTATTTGTTTATTTTTTTTTTAATTAATAAATTCCAAAATATTTAGTATTATTATTACTATTATTATTATCATCATTATTATTATTATTATTATTATTATTATTATTATTATTATTATTATTATTATTATTATTATTAGAAAAAATTTTACATTTTGAAGAAAACAAATTTGCAAAAATATATTCTTGCGAAATTAGAACTTGAAATTCGAAAAAGTATTAATTAAAAATTTTAAATTGGAAAATTTCGAAAAATATGGAATTAAACAATGTTAAAAAAAATTATTGCAAAATTGTTCCGAGGATCAAGAGGGAAATTAATTTTTTTTTCTTAAAAACGAAAAATAGATCAAGCCTCGAGGTTGAATTTATTCTACGTGATTAAATTTTTCCGTAAAATTTCCACGAAAATCCGAGAAAACTCGTAATAATTCGCAAATTTCAACTTCGCACGATTGTTTCCGCCAACTCGAGCAACTTCGACATGAAATTGCAAGAAAATTACGAGCGCGCTAACTGAGTTTATCATACAATAGTCTGCATAATAGAACAGCGTACCGAAGTGGTTCGAAAATTTTCTCGATGTTTGCCGTACGTATACCTACGTGCATACTACGTCATACACGGTCAGGGAAAGGTACACAAAGCTCCATCCACGGTTCGTCAGTTCCTACATTGGTTCTATCGATTTTCTAATCAAGCGAAAAGCGTCGAACTGCGGCACGCATCGGCCGTGTCCCGCTTTTGGAGCCGAAATCTGGCACTTCTCGCAGAAACATTTTGTAAATCCTCATTTGACTGCATTTGAGTGATATTTTTCAAATTGGAAAATTTTTAGACACGTTGCGAAAAAAAAATATTGAAACTTGGAAAATTAAAAAAAAAATTTGAATTAATTTAGGGAAACACAAAACCTTGAATTTTCGATTTCGATATTTTGAAAAAATGAAAAATTAATTTTATCTGAATGTCTTTCGCGTTTTTTCGCAAAATATAAAAATATTTTGCAAAATGGGACAATTTTTCATTAAATTTTTTAAATAACTTCCATATTTCTTCAAAAATTTCCTATTTCAATTTTTTCGAATTTCGGAAAAATACATTTTTCCAATTATTTTCTTCTCAAAGCGTAAAATTTTTGTTTCCAACAATAATAAAAAATTAAAATCGGTAAAAAAAAATATGGAGGGATCTCGTTCGATTAAAGAAAAAAATCGAAATCTGGACAAAATCCGAGCCGATGCCCCAGAAACTGTCGGGTTTCGCGCGGAATGACCCAATAACTGACATCAAAAAATTTTTTTTTTTTTTGCGCCACCTGGTAGATCTCGCGGTATGTTTTAATTAAGAATCAACGCTTTTCCCTTGACAGTACCATCCAGCGCTGCAGCACAGTGCAGCTGCACAAATTTTCAATGCCTCTATGATTCCTCGAGTGTTTCATTAAATCTAATATTAAAGCTCCAGCCGAGAAATCTCTTAATTAAGCGACAACAGAAAATCCAGGTCTCATTTTTTTAATCAGCAGTTGTCGATTCCACGGAAACGTCGTCGCCTCGGTGAATTTCTCGAGAAAAACCGGGATTTTCGGGGCAACGGAGCGAGCACTTCAGTCTCTCCTTCGTAAACATCTGCACGTAGCAGCCTCGATTCCATTCGAGTCCCGAGTATGATAATAGGGTCCTTATCCCATCAGGGCGGCGAGATTTATGCAAGCGAGCTTTTGTTGGGGTGCTTCCAAAGTGAAATTCCAAGAATCCGAGATCGTGGATCAGGTGTAATTGCAATTAACGGTTTCGAATAGATTCGAAGGAGAGAAGACGATTATTGGATTTTTCGAGATTTTTTTTGGGGGTTGAATTTTCGAAAAATCGGGTCTATACGGAAATCCTTGTGATTTTAGAAAATTTTTAAATTGGAAATTTCAAAAATCCACGCGTGGACTCACTGACAATGAAAATAAATGAAAATCCTGAATTTGATTGTGTATTTTTAATTTTTATCACTGAAAATTTGCAACAATTTTGAAATTTCAATTTTTATAAATATAATTACATAAATATTCCATTCATTTGGATTAATTAAATTCGTTGCGTGTGAGTTTCTACAAAAAAGTCCCAAAAAATAGGAATTTTCGAAAAAATTTTATACAAATTACGAAATTTCCATATTACGTGAAAATAATGAACTCAATTAATAAATAATGTAAAATCCTTATTCTAAAAAAAAAAAATACTAAAATTCCAAAAAAAGGAAACCGAGAAATCCCAAAATTTATCGATTCTCAAAACGATTAATTTTGCACTGACTTACTCAATCTTTTTTTTTTTATATACATATATAATAATAATAATAATTTTTATCTTCACGACAACGTATCGTTTTTTTTCCCCGGAACCGGTATAATAAATTGAAATTTATGTTAAGTACATACGACTATAATAATTACCCGAATTGAGGTTTTAACGTGATTTATTAACCCGGTACATATTTCGAGCATCTGCTTGGAATGCTTAATGTCCGTTTGAGGGTAAAATTATTTTCCTAACTAATATAAATCTTGAAAAAAGGAAAAAAAATAAGAAACAAAAAGAAAGTTATTAACAACTCTCGTAAATCATGTCCAGGCCGTCTAGATAACACATGTACTCGCCCCTGGGTACGAATGTATCGTCATCACGTAGCTCTGGACCTATAAAATCTTTCCATATCTTCAGGAAATCGGTTTCGAATGGAGTCGATACCGGAAAGTGCATTCGAACGACAGATTTCGATTTTATACGAGAGACCTAGTGATTCTAAAAATAATTCAAATAATTCTATTCCTATTTTGGAAAAATTTCTATTCCAATAATTTGATTTTTTGTTAAATAATTTTTGGACATTATTTTTATCTAATTTTTATTTTTAAAATTTTTATTTTTGTATTTAAGATAATTACCGCGTCTAAAACTAATTATAGATTATTAGTAAATGGTGTTTTTTGAGGAAAAATTTCTATTCCAATAATTCTATTATTTTTTTAATAATTTTTGGACGCTATTTTTTTAAAATTTTTATTTTTAAAATTTTTATTTTTGTATTTAAGATAATTACCGCACCTAAAACTAATTACAGATTATTAGTAAAATTATAGATTATTAGTAAAAGGTGTTTTTTGAAGAAAAATTTCTATTCCAATAATTCTATTATTTTTTAAATAATTTTTGGACACTATTTCTTTTAATTTTCAATTTTTATTTTTGTATTTAAAATAATTATCGCACCTAAAACTAATTACAGATTATTAGTAAAATTATAGATTATTAGTAAAAGGTGTATTTTGGAGAAAAATTTCTATTCCAATAATTCTGTTATTTTTTAAATAATTTTTGGACACTATTTTTTTTTAAATTTTTATATTTACAATTTTTGTTTTTGTATTTAAAATTAATAACATATTTTCATCAATATAAAAAATCTAAAATAATATTGAAATAATACATATTTTCGAAATTTCGAAATTTTTACTCTTACTTCCGTGTCGGTCCAAGGGATGAAATTTCACCCACGCGTTATGGCCAAAATTGCAACATTATTAATACGGTAAAAAAATTCTTGGGAAATCGTAGCGAGAGTTGCGGGTGAAAGTAGCAGCTAATTTCTCGCTCCTTTCTGAACTCATTCATTCTAATGGATGGCAGAGGGTAGGAACGGCACACTGGGGTTGCCAACGTTTCAGATGTTCCTTTTCATCCCCTTCCATTAGAAGTTTTTGTCTACACTGGGGCGCTGTTCATCATAATATGGCACATATTCTCCGTGAATAAATCTTGCCGGTAACATCCCCGGCAACGTCTGCAAGGAAAAGTAGACGTAGTGAACCGGCGGAAGGGTAGAAAATAAATAAACCAACTGCGTTTCTTTTACAAAGAAGAATCAGACCAACTTCAGCTTGGCTTGGCGTTGCTCCAAAGTTTCTTCCTCAAGGAGTAATAGCCCCTCAATTAACCCCCCGGTACTTGTACTTATCATATCTACCGGCTGAAAGTGAAGAACAAAGGGTTTCGATGCCACGAAATCGGGGGGTGGGAAATTTTTTTTAACCAAAAGGTACTGGTTTCGGTTCTAGGGGTTTTTTTAAAAATAAGTTAGGCAATTTTTTTTTCTTTTTGACAGGAACAAAGTTATGAAATTCAATTTTTTTTTCTTCGAAATTAACCCCCTGACGATTCGGGGTGGTTGTTGAGTTCGGGTGAAATTCGTTTTATTTAAAAAAAATACGCCACGTCTGAGGGTGTTAAAAAATTGCAACTTTAGAAAAAAAAATGTTGTTAACACCTTGGAATTTGGGAACTAACAAAGCGAGGTCCTAAAAATTTGAAAAAAATCCCCAACCTTCTCAGGAACCCCCCAAATTCTTTATTTAAATTTATAATTTAAGAAAATCCCCAATAGGCTTTTAAAAAAATTTAGAAAGTTAGTGAAATTAATGTAGATTATAATATACACCAGGTCTGAGGGTGTTAAAAAATTGCAATTACATAGAAAAATTTTTTTAACTCCCTAGAATTTGGTAACTAACAAAGGGAGTCCCATAAAATTTCGAAAAAAAATAAAATAAAATCTCCGCATTTTGCAGAAAGTCCCAATTTTCCTTTTTTAAATTTTCTATTTAAATCAAAAAATAGATTCAATAATTGTTTCGGTTCGAAATCAGATTCTTCTAAAATAAATCACCAGATACCCTGCAGCCAGTGTCAGAATAAGAGTATGTCCAAGATCTGGGGCAGATATTGCAGCAATTCTCCGATCCCCAATAGGCTTTTGACGTATTAAAGCCCTTTCTGCATAGGAAGGGAGGTTCCTCCACCCCCGAATTCTCTGTAAATATTCCATTACGGTTTCCAGCCAAGTAATGACGTCATACTTATGTGTGCCTACAAACGGAAGCACCCGAGTTAACTTGCTCGCATCAGAAATGTATGGCTAAAGGTCGAAGGCGGACACCCAGGGCTTTCATCGCCACCAGAGTATATAAATTCCCTGCTTTCTGACTCTATAATGAATACTGCAGGAACTGGTTGGAAACTCGTCAGAATAATCCTCTTAATCCTCACTGGATGTGAAGTATTCCTTTAAGGAAGACGAGTATATACGATTATACATGTGTGTGTGTGTGTGTGTGTGTGTGTGTGTGTGTGTGTGTGTGGGTGGGTGGGTGGGTGGGTGGATACATAGCCGGGTAGCAATCCCGCACTAAGCTCCTAAACGTACTTTTCCTTTTTCTTAGGAGCTTTTGTTTCAACAAGTAATGTCTCGGTACCTACATACTATATATATATATATATACTATATACTTATAAATATTCCTTCTGTTTTTTTTTCTCAAACGCTCGAATGTATTTTTAACGACTTTTTTTTTTACTTATTTTTTGTAACCATATTACAACGTCGCGATGAAAATTTTTTTTCAGCGCATAGGGATTTTCCACCAGAGCCACGGGATTCCCATTCAAGAGACCCGGTCCTTCATTTTTAGGAAAGATTTCGAGGTTAGGGGTCGAAATTCGTGCTTTCCACGATGGAAAAAATTGAGCATCGAAGAAAAGCTTCCCCCCATCAACGCTAGAGGCTGCCACTGTCGCGACAGAGACGATACGAAGGCGTTTTCACGCTCGGAAGTGCTCCGGCTCTCGTCACGTGGGTTAGGATCGAATGGAGGGGGAGTCTCTTCGACGACGAGTGGCTCCCCCAACGGAAGGAATCGTTACTACGCAGTCGCGTCAATTTTACTGGCGATTCTCAACTTCTTTTATTATTATTTTTTGGGGAAAATATAATTTTTTAAAAAAGTTACTGATTTTTTCTGACGCTCAAAATTGAATTTTTAGTTGGTTCGTTTCTTTGGAAATAATAATTCTCCGTTTTTAATTTTTCCTTACGGTCCTTTTATTAAAAAAAATATATATATACATTTTTTTTCTTAGACTTTATAAACGGGGTGTGTTTTGTAAGAGTTCGTAGCCCAAAGAAGATGGTAGAGGGTGAAATTTCGAGAAAAAAAGGGTTAGTACCATTTTTCGAAATTCGAAATAATTGCCGAGTAATTAATTAAAATGTTCTGGCCAATCAGAGGCGATATCGCGTCACGGGGGTGGGGGTGGGCCACCCCTATTTTTCAAAAATACGGTCGTCATTGGTCTTGACACGCCCACTGATGTTCTTCGACGTCGATTGGCTGGAACATTTTAATTGATTCCTCGATAATTAACCCGAATTTCGAAAAATGGTACTAACCCTTTTTTTCTTAAATTTTCCACCACCTTTTTGGATTCTTCGTATCTGGATTGAAGCTTCCATTGATTTCACCCCCTTTCGTTGTTACCCCGTTCGTTTATCGCTGCTGTAAAAATGGGTCTTTAGAAACAGTTATTGGAGCGACTCCAGCAGAAGTGGGATTCATCCGCAACTTTTGACACGCGAACGAAAGAAATTCGGCTGTAAAAGTTTGACGCCGCCGTCGCTTCGTGCGGGAAAATCTCCCCGAACTCGGCGGCCAAATGGAAAAAGTTTTTTGTTCAAAGCAACTTCTTCCCTTTCTCGACACGTAGGAAACAGTCTTAGAAGGGAACGAAATATTTTACGTATCGTTTCGCAGGAGCTACGATTTTTTCGGATTTATTTGTCTCTCGCTGACACGAAAATGGAGGGAAATTCCAGGAAAAGTAAAATTATTTTATCATTTTTTATATTTCAAGCCTCGGATGCAGGACAAAAAAGAATAATTGTGGAGACGCAAGTATTGCAAAAGTATGGCAGAAGTCTGGCATTTACTTCCAAGTACGAGGTTGGGTACTCGGCGATACTGTGACATTTTTTTTTCGCGAGAAAAATTGCTGCCCCATTTTTGGAGAAATTTATTTTCGAAATTTTCCCACGCGAGAAAAATTGATGCCGTAATATTTGGGAATAATTATTTTCAAAATGGGATTATATTGCTAAAAAAAATTTTTGTAAGTATAAGAAATGTCGGCAAAGGCACAAGAATTTAATTTTTAAAATTAAAAATTTTTAAAATTATGTTTTCCCCAGAAAATAATCATAAAAGAAGTTAAGAATCGCCAATAAAATCGACGCAACTGCGTAGTAACGATTCCTTCCGTTGGGGGAGCCACTCGTTGTCGAAGAGACTCCCCCTCCATACGATCCCAACCCACGTGACGAGAGTCGGAGCACTCCCGAGCGTGGAAACGCCTTCGTATCGTCTCTGTCGCGACAGTAGCAGCCTCTAGCATCGATATGGGGAAGCTTTTCTTCGATACTCAATTTTTTCCATCACGGAAATCACGAATTTCGACCCCCGACCTCGAAATCCTTCCTAAAAATGAAGGACCGGGTCTCTTGAATGGGAAACCTGTGGCTCTGGTGGAAAATCCCTATGCGTAAAAAAAAATTTTCATCGCGGCGTTGTAACACGGTTACAAAAAGTGAGTAAAAGAAAAAGTCGTTAAAAATACACTCGAGCGTTTGAGAAATAAAAAAGAGGTAGAACCCCTTTCGGTTTCAAACGTGAAATAATTTACTACTTGAGCAAAGAATTGGTTCCCCTGCTTGAAAGTTGTTTTGACGAACCTTTCAGAAAAGGGTGGCTTTCAAAAAAAAAAAAAAGGGGGCGGGTGTGTGAGGTGAGGCGAAATTAAAGAGGCTGGAGTGCTTCTATTGAATTTGTCATAAAAGGGCTCTTTTGTTGAAAGTGCGAAATTTGTTTCTACGGCTGTTAAATATTTCAAGGAGCAACATACATTAATCGCCGCTCGGCCGAGGCCCTCCATTGTTTTGCGTTTACGGGGGACGCTCCGCTTTGAAATTTCATACACCGCGGCTGATAATGAAATATGCAAAGCGTTGTAAATTTATAAACACGCAGTTCGATGTTAAACAGTAACTGAAAATATGGCGTTGCGATATTACGTGGGAGGAGGAACGCGTTGCGTTTTACGTCCGCTCGGAACGACACCGAAATCCATTAAAATGTAATTAGTTCCCCGTCGTGGTATACTGCTTTATAAATAAAATTAACAAATTATTACAGTCACCGTTAGACGCTAAATTCATTACTAATGCCGGCGAATCATTAGCGTCACGTGACCAGTTCAATATTTTATTCGCTCGAACAAAAATCCACCCCCAATGGAAGTCTCGCCCAAATCTGGCCCGACTCCAGCGAAAATCTGTCCTTCCCATACTCTCCAGGCTGGTCTACAGACTTCTGCCATACTCTCGTGGTGCTTGGACGCTGTGTCCATTTACAGGACACAAGGAAAAACGCTGGGGGATGGAAGGGGAGTAGCTGCTGGAGAGGCTGTTGCCGTTCAATTCCAAGAGGGATGGTCCGAAATCGTCCCTCACATACCGCCTCGATATTAGCAGTATCAATAGGCATAGATACGATCAAACAATCACGCCGACACCGTCGTCCATCATAGAACGTTGTGCAATCCCGACTCCAGAAACCTCGTCTGGAATGCCTCCGCACACAAGGGGATGAATGGCCCCCGGGTTGTCTGCCATTATCGAAATAATAACGCTGCGTCAAATGCAACGCACACAATATACCCGGCGAACACGCAATCCAAACACGACCACGTAAATTCGACGTAACATCGCCTGTCGGTCTTACTTCCAATTCACGATTTTCGCCGCAGCTCGGGAACCGTTGTCGTTTCCACCCCGGTTGCGTTTGTTCGCGACTGAAATTGACAGAACGTCGCAATTGCGCGACGCAAGTTTTCGTTATTCTTCGAATTGGTTGCTGCCGGAACGATCGAAATGGCGGCCTGGCCCGGATCTGGGCCAGACTCGGCACCCCGGCGAAGTTTGACGCAGGATCCGTATCTGTGCACTTCTTTCACGAAGTGCGTCCAAAGCCCACGAGTGGGACGCTAATGTATGTGTGCTCGCGACATCGCGACGAATAGGTTCGCAGATAATCCGATACCCGAGGGAAGCCGAGGATCACGGGGGGATATGCATGCATATCCTGTTTCGAATCTGCAGTTTGTAGGTCACCCGAGACCCTTTCCCGTTGGCGTCTCCCGATGCGACGATGCAAATTTTGTCACTTTCGATAAGACAGCCGAGGTAAAAGCGAAGAAAAGTTCCGTCTCTCGAGGGGGAAACTCGACTCGAGCTTCCATTCTTTCTGATTCATTTGATTTATCGCGCTGGAACTATACGTCTTGTCATCCATCCAGAGCGTTTCTTCTTCAACCCCGTGGCGTCCTTTGCGTGTGATTGATACGACGGTACCCCGGCGTAACGTGTGGGGTAGGTAGACGCTCCGTAAGCCTGCCGCTACGTTCCCGGCATCGCCAATTTTTCTCACCCCTCGGATCCTCGGTATATTTTCCTTGGGAAGAAAAGTTGGCCCATAATTTACGTAATCTCGGCGAAGCGTCACGAGAAGCTCCAACGAAACGCAAACGCCGCTCCCGTTTTCTGATCAGACCCCGACGCTTTGTGCTTTCAGAGACGGAAGTGAGGTCCCCGAGGTTCACCGGCTCGGGGTGGCTCGCGTTCCCCGCCCTGAGGGCGGCCTACAAACACGTGCAGCTGGAGCTGGAGTTCCGACCCGAGGCCTGGAACGGCGTTATCCTGCTGGCTGGCGAGCGCGACGACCTGCAGGGCGACTTCATGGCGCTGATCCTGCACCACGGGTTCATCGAGTTCAGGTAAGGCCTGAGTTGCGTTTCCCGCACCGACGGGACGTCGCATTAGCGCCTCTTTCGTGACGGGATCCACCCTTTAACCGAATATCCAATTCCTCCCGTGTCAAATCGAGTTCCATCCCGGGGTCCTGCAAGTTGCGTCTTGGCTCCCTTGAGGTTTGCACATGCGGGATTCGACTTTGATGATCGCGCGTATGATGGAAATGCGATTAACGCGATGTAACTGCCCCCCGACTGATGGCCTTTAGGGTTTGCTAACGAAGGAACTTAATTCGGTTAACGCTCTTCCCTCGTCGGCTCCCTCTTTTGCGACGAGTCTCGTTTTCACGTCGCTAAGGTCGTTAGGCTCCAAAAGGGCGTCGCGTGTTTGTGCGAACAAACAACGAAACCGTCATCCTCTCGCTCTCTTTCTCCACTTGTGTTAAATAATGCACGTTAAAGTGGCGTACCACCGTCAGCCAGAGCCACCGTTCCCACCGTTATAACCGTATCAAAGGATTTATACCGACAAGACAATTTCTGCGCAATTAAGTCCAGATATACGACAGTCTACTCCGGTCTTGATACCACTGTTGCACCGAGTCAATTTATTCCGTGGATTATGCGGGGTAATGAGTCGTGTGAGAATAATAACTCGGACACTTTTGTTCCCCCGAGCCTTTAATGCCTGATTTTTCACGTCCTGGCGCTGCATAGGAGCTCCCGCTGCAATCGGGAGACCCGCTACCAGTGAACAATTGCAATTACCCGCGATGAATTTCTCGCTGCAGCCGCGTAACGACTCCGTTCCGACAAACGATTCCTGGGTTTACTCGAAAAGTGCAACTCCGGCTCATCGAAAGACATTCGCCTCGAAATTAGCATCGGTCCGACATTCGCTGTACTATCGCTTCCACGTCCGAGGCCAAAGTGTTCGCCTGGAACCTGTATAACTCCAGCGCGTGCAACCTCGACCGATTTGTCGTTGGTTCCAAAAACTTCGGCTGCGGTTTATCAAAATGCACTAGCACTCCGAGTCTACCCTTGGAAGGGCGGACCTGACTTTCGCCACACCTTCGCAAATTACCACCTCGAATTAACTCAAAATCGATCACCATCCGGGAACTTCGCAGCCACTCGACTGGACCAAGCCTGGAGTGACCAATGTCCAGTGCCATCAGCGTCTCCACTACCGGTGCTGATTGCGGATTCAGCAAACTGAATGGCTACCGCTGCGTTTCGATTTTAATAATTGCTAGCCACTGTTTTCGATGGCACGGATCGATCCGGTGCCCGGATCGAACGACCGCCGTGATTTATGGGTTCTCATATCCAGCTCGTTCGTTTTTTCTGAACGCTACCGACGTCCGATATTAAGAGCAGCGCGAGTGATAAATCCCCGTGCAGGTGGTTTTGGTTGCACTTGCGTCCGAATCCACTCGGCCTCGTGTAATTCTCTTGTGGACCAACATCTGTTAATTTCACACCTCCCAGCCCTTGTTAGCATCCACCCCCGCCCCGGCGAAGGCTGACGGTCTGGTTTGGCTTTTGAGACGTTAGCGCGTTACAGTATGTAACGTAGTTGACGAGCCAAACAACTCTCTGGTCACTTTGATCTTGCGCTTGCGATATTTGATTAGAGCGGGTCCTGTGACGAACAGGAACTGGCGCTGAATAGTTTACGTCAAACAATATTGACGCGGGAAAGAAATCCGTGACACGTAAGTCGCCTGTCCACGAGTTCCTTGGTAGTTAATGCGAAGTGGTTTCGAGAGGATCTCGACAAGACTCTTCGGCGGAAGTATGGCGATAGTATGGCTCGGTTCGAACCGTCCAATGGCTGTATCATGTTTAGACTATTGATGTACTTTTATTTGTACGCATTTTTGCGTCGGGTGCGAGAAAGTAGGACCTGGAATGGGAGTTAAGCGTTGACGTGGAAGTATGGGGAAAGTCTAGATCGGGTTTCTGAAGATTGTTCGGGATTTGTATAAAAAAATAATTGTTGCTACGTGATTGTTACAGAAGTATGGGGCTCTTCGGCCAAGTATGGCGATAGTATGGCTTGGTTCGAACTGGTCATATCTAGACTTTTGCTGTACTTCAATTTTAGGCGTTTTCGTATCAGATGTGACAGAGTAGGACCCGAATTGGGAATTAAGAGTTGAGGTGGAAGTATGGGGAAAGTCTAGATCAGGTTTCTGAGAATTTCGTGCAACAAATTATTGTTGCTAAGAGAAGATTTTACAAGTATAGCAAATGTCTGGGGTTGGATTGACATCAATAGCGTAGTTAAAAAATATTTTGCAACCCCTATTTTTTTTTCATTTCAAAAATTTACATTTAATGCAACAGAAATTGCAACAGCATAGTAAAATCTACCACCCCGTGATTTTTCTTTTCCCCTTCATACGTAACAGCGAGTAAACCTTCGCGTTTACTTGCTTCTTAGCAGGTTTTTCAAATAGTCTTACGCCGAGCAGCAGAATGCGACTGCTCTGTGAAGGAAATTCCAGAAAAGCATTGTTGAAATACTTGAAAGAGACATACTTATTTACGTACGGTCGTCCTGTTTTCTTTCATAAAAGCTCATAAAGGACCTCCGTTTACGGAGACATGCATTTATCGGGTTACTTTTATCGCTATTTTGTGAGCCGTGTCGGCACGTCGTTCTTGCATTGCCGATACGAGTATTTACTGCTCCGGTATTTGACTGTTTGCAAGTAAATTTCCAATTCAACCTAAGCTCCTTTTTTTTTATTTTCACGGAATAAAAATAGAAACAAATAAAAAAATAGAATAAATAATACAGGAAAAATATAAATAGTATAATAAAAAATAAAATAATATCGTAAAATAAATTTATAATAATAAAATTAATATGAATAATATTCCGTAATATAAAAATACAATAATAAAAAAATAAATATAAATAATATATCAGAGAGTCGTGGATTCCTCTAAAATTGAATAAATTGAATTAACAACGAAAGAACACGATTCAATTAATAAATAAGTGGATTTAGATTGACGAAGAAACGAGATATAAAATATTTAAATAATTCTAAAAATGAATATACACGAAATAAGGGATGATTGTAGGTCAAAGATATTTCTCGGGAATGAATTCATCAAAAATGTTAATCCGAGAAGGAAATTCTTGGAGTGCAATAAAATTTTAATTGCCATTTCTTTCGCAGAAAATTACGCGGTGTACGTTTCAGATGCTTTCCTCATGAATATCTCATTAAAATTGCAAAGCTTGAAATTCTCGGCAACCACGGCGGGCTTGCGTAGGATTTTTTCACATACATGCGGATATTTTTTTTTTATCCGATCTTTGGCATTTCTCTCGCTTCAAGTGGTTTTTCTGCGGAATAAAGATTGTACAATTTCGTTTCCTCCCAAATTTCAACGCAAATTTTATTCCACAAAAGCAACTTTTTGGTGATTCAACTTTGACCGGTGATTGTCATTGTTATCATTTAACAATTTATTTTCTATTATACTAATTTCCCTATCAGCTATTAATTTCCACAAAATATAGGAAAATATTTAAAATTGTCTCTGATTAATTTATTAATTAGAAACTTGTGTAATAAATTAATTAAAAATAAAACAAATCTATATTTGTTTATTAAATTACATCCCGCGCAATGAAATACGAAATTGTCAATTCGCAGTAATCAAATTATCACATATATGTTTTTCTTCATTTCTCGGATTTTTCATTTATTGTACAATTCCATTTATTTTTGTATTAGTTATTTATTCTGAATTTAATATCCTCGGTCTATTTATTCCTGTCTGCTTCACTTCCTTCTTGTATTTACTTGAGTTTAATAATAATAATAATAATAACAATAATAATAATGATAATTATGATAATGATGATGATAATAATAATAATAATAATAATAATAATAATAATAATAATAATAACTATTATTAAAAAAAATACCCAGTGAGAAAATTTCGTTTAAATGATTACTAATTTATTTACTAGTAATATTACTAATAATTACTATGTAATCTATTTATAGATTTCTTTTATTTTTAATTTATTTATTCAACAATATTATCTCAATAAATACAAAAATACCAACAAAAAAAATTATATAAATTACTAATTGTAAGTTACATCGATTGTATCGGATCCCATACTTGGAAATCTCTCCCAGACATTCCCCATACTCACCATTTTTACACGAGTGTCTTTTCCGAAATATTATTCCATTAAAATTGATTTTATTCCTTTAAAAAATTATAATACAATATTTTATTATGTTATAAATTATAAAAAGGTCTTTTAATTCCTAGTCGGTTATTAATTGCACACATTATTAATTATATTACGAAAAAAATTTCTCTAAAAAAAAAAAAAAATCTGGACACGATTCTGGGCAATTCTTCCGTTTTTCGATGCACTTTGTTGCATCCACCGGCACCATTGAATTCGTTGAAATGTTCTCCCAGTGCCGGCGCAAACGTCCCGGAAGATTCGCGTCCCCAAAGACAGCGAGCGAGATCTCTAATTCCTGATTGCAAAAAAAAAAATCCATTACAGCAATGATTAATCGAGTTGTAATTCACCTTGTGTGCAATTCCGGGCGAAATGCACTACCCACCTGCCTGTATCTCGCTGCAAATCTAGTAGTCAAATTTATTCGCCAAGTTATCTTGTACGTACAGTCTGCAACTGATTCGAATGTTAGATATTACCAACTTGCTAATGTGCATTACTATATATATGTATGTGTATATATATATGTATGTGTATATATATATATGTATAGTATATAGGGATTTAATTAATAGCCGCAATATAGCGGCGAAACTTTCATTCGCAAAACCTCCCGCTGTTTATTCCTATATTAGCATCATTCTTTCCCCGATACGCAACCTCACCGGGTAATACCAACCCCTCGAGGGGGGTTAAAAATATGCAAAGACGATAAAACCGTGTAAAATGAAAGGCAAATATGGAGGAAGTTCTTCGTCCTGTTGGAAGTTCATATATTCGAAAATTCAAAGGACTCGGCATGAAATCTCGGTTTATAACAAAAAAATTGTAGTACCGCTTTTTTTGTTAACATTCATCGAATGGAAATTTTATTTCTTTATAATTTGAATACGAAGAATTGGATGATTGTTGTTTAAAAAAATACTTGCACATAAGATTTGACTTTTACGAAAATATGTCAAATTAATTTGACGGGAGTTTTAATTTGAGAGGCAGAAAATTCCATTTATTTTATAATAATTTGAATATATGAGATAAAAATACGAGAAGAAAATTTTTAGAGTCCAAATAAAAATTCAGGTAATTAATATTTACGAAAATTCCAATACGCAATGAAAAGTTGGAAAATTGAAATTTTTATTATTCTTCCATCACTTTTCGCTTATAAGAATGTGAGAAAAGTATAAATAATTGCTTTGGCTTGGTATTACAAGATTTGCGAATAAAAATAATTATCATTGATTAATTAATTTCCCGAAATTCGAAATTGAAAAAAAAAAATAGCTTCTAAAGAAAATTCTTAAAACTGCGATAAATAAAAAATTGTATCTAAAAAATGAAGCATAATTTGGATTTTAGAAAAATATAAAAAAATGTATTTGCATCTATTTGATAATTAATTTCCCGAAATTCGAGATTAAGGGAAAAAAAAGTCATTTCCCGAAATTCGAAATTAAAAAAAAATAGTTTCGAAAGAAAATTCATAAAACTGCGATAAATAAGAAATTGTATCTAAAAAAATGAAGCATTATTTGGATTTTAAAAAAATATAAAAAAATGTATTTGCATCTATTTGATAATTAATTTCCCGAAATTCGAGATTAAGGAAAAAAAAATCATTTCGAACGAAGATTTATACAATTGCAAGAAATAAGAAAAAAGTATCTAAAATTTAAAGCACAATTCGTATTTTTGAAAAATATAAAAAAATATTTATCCACGAAAATCATTATTCGGAAACGTGGAGTAGAATTATTCTAACTGTTATTTATAAAAAACACCAAAGTGAACTCCGTAAGGACTGTCGCAAGCGACAGCTTGTCGCGAAGACAAGCTCGCAAGACACATTCGCAAATGTGTCGGTGCTCCTGAGAAATTGCGTCAGTCAAAGTATCTTCTAACAATGCCCCCGAAGAACACCATGCGCAAAATGCTCGAGTTTCAACAGCTCCTTTCTTCTTGAATTTCATCCGCACACCCATCGTTCCCCTTTTCTCGTTCTCTCATCCGCGAACTGTTACTTCACTTCGTCGCCAAATTGTCGTCTCGTCTTCCTCCCGGGGAATCCTTTTCTACCCGTCAACGAATCATTTCGACGGAAAAAGGCGTCGTCTTCGATATCCCATCGGTTTTCCATGGAGAGTCGAAGTACGGCAAAAGTCCGATTGTAACCTCGCAAAATGGGCTTGAATCGCCAGAATTCGAATGAAATAATTTCATATCGAAGCTCCGGAAAAGTACGAAAGAGATCTGGGATAGATTGTCGCAGCTCTGACGTTGCTCTGAAATTGATACGGGGAAATTATGAAAAATTCTGGATTTTAATTTTTGGTTTCATGAGGTAACTGACAAATCGCTGTATATAAATAATAATAATAATAATAATAATAATAATAATACAAAATAATAATAATAATAATAATAATAATACAAAATAATAATAATAATAATAATAATAATAATAATAATAATAATAAAAAGAAGAAGGATAATAATAATAGCAATAATAATTTTTGCTTTTATTTTCTATGTTTTCAACTGAAAAAGAATTTTTTTTTAACGTTTTCAAAATTAATTTCGCATTTTCGAAATAATAATTTTTTTTTATAATTTTAAATTACCGTTTATAAATTAATTTCTCCGAATTTGACATTTAGAGCAATCTCTTCTAAAAAAAAACAGATAATTAAATAAGGAAGTTTATTTGAAAAATGAAAAAAAAAAACCTGAATTTTATTTGTATTTATCCAAAAAAAATTATAATCTTGAAATTCGAGAAAAATTGGTAATTTTTTTTCTTGCATTTTCAAAAATAAAAAAAATTGTAATATTTTATTTTATGTTATACCAGAAAGGACAAATTTCGAATTCTAGATTGTATTATTATTATTATTATTATTATTATTATTATTATTATCATTATTATTAATATTATTATTATTATTATCATTATTATTATTATTATTATTATTATTAATATTATTATTATTATTATTATTATATCGTCCTATTTAATGACAAAAATGAAAGAACCCCTCGGATAAAAAAAAATACAGGGCGATCTGGATGTAGCCGAAGTGTACGTCGGGTTGCTCAAGAAATTTGCAGGGGTTTCGGCACCCCCTCAACGCCGGGGGTTGGTTACGATCGTAAACGAAGCAACGTACGTGTGCGGGGGTCGCGGGAAATGCACAAACACCTGTTTGCCGAATGAACGCTCGTGGAAATTCTATTTTTTATGTTAATCCCGCGGGATTTTCCGCGAGAATGTTAAAAAAGTTACGGGCGATAAAATTGTCTATTCACACGTTTCGTATCTAACAAACGCGGCGATCGTGATTTTCCGCAGTCGCGAGTAGGTATTCCCTTTATTTCCGTCGTACGTGACGCGTTGCATAAATTATGACAGCCGCTATGCACTTGCACGGCTACGTATACCCGGTTACCCACCTTGTTGCAGCGCGCAACGCAAGTAAGATTTGTTATGATCATCGCAAACTTTTATTGCATCACACGAATCCCGCGTTGTTATTACCATTGTTGTTGTCGCTGCTGCTGCTGCTGCTGCTGCTGCTACTACTACTGGTATTTTTATTATTTTGATATTTACTATCCTCGCTCGGTCTTTATTACAAGATTGTTGCAATTCTTCGTCTTATACCTTGATGTTTTACAATTTTCTTTAGCTTCGAAATTCGGATTTTCGTGGATATTGATGAGAAGTATTTTTTTTTTTCTTCCATTTATTCGGGATCCAAATTATTTCTCATTTTTTGGATTCATTTTCTTTCCCTTAATTTTCCAAATTTATTACTGTTACGATTATTAGTGGTATTACTATTTTTATTGTTGCTATTATTATGATCATTATTGTTATTGTTATTATTATTATTTACGTTTTACGAAAATGGCTAATTAAAAATTCTATATTATATTATTATTACTATCGCTATTATTATTACTATTATTATTATTACTACTGTTGTTGTTACAACTACTATTATTATTATCATTGGATATTCATTTTTCTATTTATTTAGAATTCATAATTATTTCTTATTTTTAAGATTAATTTTCTTTTTTTTAATTTCCAAAATTTATTATCATTACGATTACTATTAGTATTAGTACTATTATTGTTGCTTTTATTATTATCACTATCATTATTGTTATTATTATAATTTACGTTATGCAAAAAGCAACCAATGAAAAATTCTACATTATATTATTATTATTATTATCACTATTATTATTATTATTATTATTATTATTATTATTATTATTATTATTATTCTTATCATTCTAACCATTACTATTGTATTTGTTACAACTATTACTGTTCTTATTGAAAGGAAAAAAAAAATCCCTCCAAACCCCCCCCTTTTTTTTGTGTACAATATCAATAAAAAGACGCATTGAAAAATTCCAGATTCGACTGCGGGAGCGGAGTGGGAATCGTGAGAAGTTCCGCCACCGTAAAACTCAATGAATGGAATACCCTGAGTGTTTACAGACATCGATGGGACGCGTGGATACAATTGAATCAGGAAAAACGCATTCAAGGAAGATCGAAGGTACGTTTGCAACGTACGTCACTCTATTTTTTCCCAGCTCCTACCGCCGAAAGCGCCTTTTGCCAATAAATAGGAACATCGCCATTGAATTGGACTCCCTTCGAGGCGCTCCTCTTTAAAACTTCATTAGGAGGAAACCTTGTCCTCAATAGCGGCATTTCTTCTCTTCGAGAGCTTTTCTTTCGCTATGAATTGTACATTTCAAGTGGAACGGGTACTTCCAGTGCCGGTTTCCCAAAGGTCAATTGGAATATGTAACAGTCGTGCGGGGGTGGTTGGCTCTCATCCACCCCAGCCGGGCCGTTATGAAACGAAACGAAACGAATCGAATCGAAACGAAAGGAATTGAAATGAAATGAAATCTCACAGGTAGGTGGAATGTCAGGGTTCGAGAAAGCCGATGGGTAATGGGATTAATGAGGGTTGTGCCGCCCCGGGGGTTGGAGAATGTCAAGCATGGGAGCTCGCTTAAAAATATAACGCCGTTAAATATCGAATAGTCACCCAACGGATCTTATCTGCCTCGAATTGCGTGATTTACTACCCCCATAGGGGGGTTGTTTCACCCCCGATCTCGAAATTAGGGTAAAAGCTGAGCCACTTCCAAGGGAATCAATACCAGGGAGATTTATTATTTTCTTTTTGTTTTTTCTTTTTTTTCTTTTTTTTTGGTGGCTCTGAAAAGGGGATGATTAATCGGGTGGGCATGAAAGTAAGAATAACAGGGGATTGATAATAATTGTAATTAGCATTCCCGCGTTCGAGGGCCACGTGATATTTTCATTTCATTTGAAATTGTAATGCACGTATTTTAATATGCGAATACTCGGCTATGTTAATTTGCGTATATCAATTAACCGGGTCGTTAATGCACGTAACAGGGAGGAATTGTATTCGTTGGGAATGGGTTATAATTAAGATGACGTCGTAATTGGGAATAATGGAAATTTAAAGCCAGGGTGTTAAACGTTGCGAGACAATTTCGAAAATATAATACATAAAAATGTATTTATTTACACAAAAATAATTTTTTGAGAAAGTATTGGATTGTTGGATCTTGTATTGATATTTAATTAATAATTTCGTTACTTAATTATTTTTGGCTTTTTTTTTGTTGTTGCAATTTTTATTACTTTTACGACTCCTTTTTTTCGCAGAGTAGGGATGACGATCGTAATTAGGAACAATGGAAATTTAATACGCGGGTGTTAAATGTTGCAAAACAATTTGGAAAATGTTACATATAAAAATGTATTTATTTACACAAAAATAATTTGTCGAGAAAGTATTGGATTGTTGGAACTTGTATTGATATTTAATTAATAATTTCGTTACTTAATTATTTTTGGTTTTTTCTTTGTTGCAATTTTTATTTTATTTTTTTGTACTGGTCCTTTTTTCGCAGTTTAATTAATACAAAGTAAACCTAAGTAAATTAATATACGTAATAGACTAGAAGAAAACGTAATAGGAAACTTAATTAACTGGAAAATTAATGTACAAGGTAAATTAATTTTCCTACCCATATAAAATTAATGTATGTAAGTATATTAATTTTTTAGTGAATTAATTTCCATAAGTGTTCAAAACTAATCAGCCAATCAGTCAAAAAATATTCTCAAATATTTTTCAATTATTGTAGAATTAATTCCCGTAATTCAAATGCCCCCTTAGAAATATGAAATTTCATTGAAATTTGAAGAAAAAAAAAAAAAGAAACGTTTCTCGAGAAACAAATATTTTCAAAAAATGAAAATTTCCTTAAAAAAAATTGTAATTCTTTCATTAACAATTTTTTAGGGAATTTTTATTCTTTGAAAATATTTGTTTTTCGAAAAATTTTTCGATTTAATATTGATATAATAATTTTTTGAAAATAATTTCGTCTTCCTAAGTGTTCCGAGGTTTGGAGAAAAATAATTTCTCCCATAAATATATAATCCTCGCGAAAATAAAAGTATGGCTGAAGTCTGGGATAGACTTCTCGCAGATTTCTCGCGGACATAAATAAAAATCGGTGGGTCAAGTTCAGCGAGATTAGCGTTTTAACCGGTTCCACAAAATTCCATTGACTCAAATGAATTTCATTGGTCGGCTCTCTCTCTCTCTCCCTCTTTTTAATACAGTCGATCCGGCCGACCGATATCAGCGATACGTGTCATATTTTGCCGTGTTACGTTATGTTTTACATTCCAGTTCATTGAATCCAATCGATTGTTCTATATTGGTTCGGTCGTGAACGTATGTTTAATTCAAGAGCTTGTCTTGCATTATTTAAATCCGGCGATTTGAATTTCAGCTTCAATTGCGGAATTGTTTCCATGACTAAACGCCGAAATGGATCAATCGCGGAAATAAGATTTTTTTTTTTCTCGAAAATCCGTCGCTGCTCTTATCTACGACCATTTCTATCGATTACTGCAACTTTAATGGACGTAATTTCCGATAATGTGATAGTAACTTTCGAAATATATAAAAATCCGCAAAAACAGAGCTTTCTGGTTATTTTGGAAAACTAATAATTAAATTTGTGGATTTTCCTAATAATAATAATAATAATAATAATAATAATAATAATAATAATAATAATATTACTAATAATAATAATAATAATAATAATAATAATATCACTGCGAAATTTAATTTTCAAATTACTACCATCGTCATCAAATTTCAATAAATTGACTTTTCCGAATTTTTTACAATCCAAAATATTTATCATTTTTTCCCATTAATTTCCTACTTCAATTTTTTTTCAAATTTTCCTTTGACTAAAAAATTCTTCTTCCTTTTTTCAATCATTTTTCAAATTATTTTCGAAATTTCCAAAATTAATATTTTTATCTTCATGTAATGAATCACAAGATCCAAAAAATTCCGATTATAAAAATTCGGAAAATCCGAAAATTGTACTAAATTTTAATACAATTTTCTGTTTTCGAATTTTTTACAACCGAGAATTGTTTATCACCTTCAATTTCCTACTTCAATTTTTTTTTAAATTGTCGTCCGACTGAAAAACTCTTTTTCCTTTTTATCAAACATTTTCCAAATTATTTTCGAACTTTCTAAAATTAATATTCTTCCTTTACGATTTTAATAATTAGCAAAATTCCCCAAAAAAGTGCGATTGCGAAAATTCGAAAAATCCGAAATTACAGCTGAAGATCGTTCCTACGATGGAAACTAACCGTGAGTGCCCTTATCGTATTAGTACCATCGAAATATCGAAGGACGGTCGATAAAAGTTTAGTTGAAACACGTTTGTGTGATTCCAACTGACTCGGGGGCGGGGGGGGGGGGGGGGTTTAGCTCCTAATGGAAGTTTTGCAACAACGTTCGCGAAAGTTTCGTCGAATGCGAACTTTCCAACTGCAATTCGAAAAAGGCGGAATGGGGCGATAATTAAGAATATCCGATCAATTTTCGAAGAATGGGGCATAATTAGATCGCGTGTTTGGAAAGTACCTCCCGTTGCAGCTTCAATTATTTCCGCTTGTTTATGGTCGACAAACAGCGACGGGAAAGAAGCAAATTGCATCCCGGGAAATTGGCAAGAAAAAAAAAAAAAATTGAATGCACACGCGTGGGTGGAAAATTGAACGCGGAATGCAAAAAATAATTTTCCATCCAGGAAACTGCGGGAAACTGAGACACTTTTATTTTTTTTTTTTCCGGTACAAAATAATTTCGCTCTTTAATAACGATAAAATAAATAAATAAAATATATTATGTTAATAATAATATGTTTCTAATAATAAAAATGATTAATCGGCAATGATAATGTTACTGCAATAAAAAATATACATTATTTAATTATGTGGATTTTTGTTATTTTTATTGAATTTAATTTCTGAAATCTTTATTTAATTTTGGGTTTTGTTGAAATCGAGAATTTGATTTTTTAATGATACAATTTAGGGTTGAAATTTCTAAGAGCCGCCAAATATTTTTTTTTTTTTTAGAAATTTTATTACATTGAATAATTTTTATTTCCGTAATAATTTAATTTTTAATTAATAAAAAATTTAATTTGTATTCCCGAATTCCTTCAAAAACTATAAATTTGAAGGAATTCGGGATCTTTTTTATCCCAAAAATATTCGAAATATTTTAATTACTATTAATTTCCATGGAATTAATTTCTAATAAATTTTATAGAATTTAATAGAAATTAATTCCATGGAAATTAATAGTAATTAATACAATAACATTACTGATGATCAACACTGTTTACCATTAAATATAGTGAACGCTGTTACTACTGGATATAGTAAATACTGCGCGAACGTTTGCTGTTAATTACAGTAAGTAGTAGTAATTAATACCAGTGATCGTCGATAGCGATACGGCGAATGCTTCTAACTGAACGTTTACTGTCAATTATGGTAATTAATAGTGACGCTCCCGATCGTTTATAGTTACTATCGAACTTATTAAATGCTACTACCGGGTAATGTTTGGTATCGATTTCCGCTAGTGATCATTAGCAGGTTAACAAAAATTACAATTTCTTTTTTATTTGCAAAATTTTCAAATTTCAAAAATACTTGTTAACGAAAATTACAATTTTTCAATTACAAAATTCACGTATTTTCAAAATACTTATTAACAAAAATTACAATTTTTTTGGACTAAATTTTCATATTTTAGAAATACTTGTAAACGAAAATTACAATTTATAATTTACAAAATTCAGGTATTTTCAAAATACTTATTAACAAGAATTACAATTTTTGTTTGACAAAATTTTCATATTTTAGAAATACACTACCGGTCAAAAGTTTGGGTCCACTTCACAATGTTAATGAAATATGCAAGTGGATCCAAACTTTTGACCGGTAGTGTACTTGTAAACGAAAATTACAATTTATAATTTACAAAATTTACGTATTTCCAAAATACTTATTAACAAGAATTACAATTTTATTTGACAAAATTTTCATGTTTCAAAAATACTCGTTAACGAAAATGACAATTTTTCATTTACAAAATTCACGTATTTTCAAAATACTTATTAACAAGAATTACAATTTTTTTGACAAAATTTTCATATTTTAGAAATACTTGTAAACAAAAATTACAGTTTATTTTTTATAAAATATTCGTATTTTAAAAATACTCGTTAAAAGGGAAAACGCATTAAAAAAAAAGTACAAAAACAGGCGTGACTGTAATAATGATGACCACAATAATAATAATAATAATAATATTAGTAATAGGCAATTATCAATAACGTTTATTATTAAATTTCGCAAAGTCCCTAAAAAACCAAATACATTTTTTTTTAAATTCAATAAAAATTTTTAAAAAAAGGAAATGAATCCCTTTTCGCTCCAGCAAAATCCACAGTTTAAAGTTCACCCTGCGGCAGCTTCATCCCCCTGAAAGAGGGAATCTTGTCTCAGCGCTCGTTGGGGCTGAGGTGCTTCTCCCTTCGTTCCACTAACCTTCTTTTCCCATACGGGCGCTTATAAACAAAAGCTCGGAGGAAAAGCGAAGCGGGAGAAAAACGAAACCGAAAATCTCTTCCTCGCTTCCGACGAAAGCATTGTTATTATTATTATTATTATTTAAAGCTCACGGCTCCCATTGTACACCCACGGTGTCTTTTTTTTTTTTTCGCCGGCAACGAGCCCCCCCCCCCCGGACATTTTTCCTTTCCACGGCGTTGATTGGCACTCGCACGTCCCGGGGAACGATACAATTTTGCCCCACGAGCGGCAGGAAAAATTCACAAATATGTACTTACACCCGCGTATCGCCGAGGAAAGGGTACGCGTTCATTCCGGGCACGTTCCGTGCCTTTGCTTCGCCCGGAATCCATAAAAGCCCGGAGTTTCGAACGATATGGAGGCAAAAAAAAGAAATCACTGAGGAATCTCCGGGCGTGGCGAAATTTCCAGACACCCACCCCTCGGCCATTTTTGCCGCGCGCGAATATTTATGCGTCTTCCGAGCAAACAAGGAAGGCGACGTTGCTTTATCTCTTTGCAAAGTCTACCCCGCCGAGGGTGAAACCACCACCCTTAGGAAAATAAGAGATATCGGAAACTGACTCTCGTGAGTCATTGTTACTTCCCGGAGATTCTCGATATACTTTCGACGCCCGTTTATTGCACCGAAGTTCCCGGGAAAATTTATCTTCTCCCCTTTTTTTTGGGGTTTCATCGCCCCTCTTCCCCCTTCCCTGGTAATTATTTATTTGCGGGAACGGGAAAGAGAGCTTTCCAATTCTTCCTTTTTCTTCCTTTTTTTTTTGGAATATTGAACCTGTTTGATTTTGGTGGAAACACTCGCAAATTTTTTTTTTGGTTGAATTATTTATTGTTTAATTATCGGCTAATTTTGTTTAATTATTGTTTTGATAATTGGGGAATTTGTTACGTTTGAGAATCTGTTAATTAGGGGGTTGATAATTAATTTAGGGGATGACGATGGGCGAAAAAATGTTTTAGTAGTTTATTATTATTACTATTGCTATTATTATTATTATTATTATTATTATTATTATTATTATTACTACTACTACTACTACTACTACTACTACTACTAATACTACTACTACTACTAGTACTACTACTACTACTACTACTACTACTACTACTACTACTACTACTACTACTACTACTACTACTACTACTACTAGTACTACTACTACTACTACTACTACTACTACTACTACTACTACTACTACTACTACTACTACTATTGTTGTTATTAATATTATTATTATTATTATTATTATTATTATTATTATTATTATTATTATTTGCGGGAACGAAAGAGAGCTTTCCAATTTTTGTTCTTCTTTTTTTGAAAATTAAACCTGATTGATTTTGGTGGAAATACTCACAAAAATTTTTTTTGTTCAATTATTCATTGTTTAATTATTGTTTTAATAATTGGGGAATTTATTACGTTTAAGAATTTGTTAATTAGGGGGTTAATAATTAATTTAGGGTACAACGATGGGCGAAAAAATATTTTACTAGTTTATTATTATTACTATTGCTATTACTATTGCTATTGCTATTATTATTATTATTATTATTATTATTATTATTATTATTATTATTATTATTATTATTATTATTAAGCATAGAGAATTAATTATTGTAGGTACTAATTGCTAAGATTAACGGCAAATGTTTGGTTACAGCTCGTTATTTATTATTTAATAATTTGAGCCTTTTTATTATGAGATATCATATTGTTTTTTTTTTTTTAAATAAAATAATAGTTAATTACTAATTTCTTTGGAATTGGAATAATTTATTATTACCTACTATTATCTGATTATCTTCTATATTAATTACTTTTAACAAAACTACAATTTCGAAGGAATTACAATTTCTTTTTTTTTTAATTCAGATCCGTCTGAAGTAGAAATAAATTGTATTATAAGATCTACCTCCATTGACGATCTGGCTAAAAAAAAAAACTATATTTCGTACCTCTCATCTGGATATTTTTGATACCGAGAGGTCTCGTTATTAGCGTTCTTGTTAATTGATTAAGGAGGGAACGGAATAAAAGCGTCTTTATCATTCGATTCATCGTGATAAGAATTGAAAAGATCGGCTCAGGGGACGGCTAAGAAAGGGAGGAAAAGGAAAGGAAAGGAAAGGAAAAAAGAAGCAGCAGCCGCACCAGCAGCAGCAGCAGAACCCGAGTAGTAGTTGGAAAAGTATAAGAAGTTAGGAAAGAATAGGAAGAGCAGACTAAGGGTTGGAAATGAGAAGAAAAGTCGTGGTTCGGCTTCTCTAATTACGACGAGGCTGTCGTTAGAACTCCGAGAGCTTAATGGCACTCGGAGCTGAAGTGGGTTCTTGCATTGGAAGCCATTTCTCGATGGTACGTTGCCTGATTTTAGAGGCAATTAAACTCAGTTTGAGGGAAAACAAATAGACTAGAGACAGGGTGTGTATACGTACATACCCCGTCGTACTCCCTTCGGATGATCAGGACAAAAGTCCTCGCTGCACTCCCTTTTGTTTCGACCCGAGAGTCTGTGTGTTATCGGGACCCGGCGCGACTGTGCGACAGTGTCTTCCCTCTCGTTTGTCCCGCCGATTGTTATGCTCGCTAGCGATCCTTGTGGACTTTTCTCCGCCTTTTTCATTTGCATATACTTGTGTACTGAATTATTTGCACCCCATTGTAGTCCCGCGTGCCACCCTTGTCGTCCCCGGGAATAAAGGGTCTTTCCTTTTCCTTTCTTTTTTTTTTTTTTTCGTCCCCCGATTTAATAGCGCCAAAGGAAACGACGGAGGAGAGGAGCAGTTTGCTCGGAAATCCCGATTCCTCGGTTCCCTTTACCTTTTTTTTTCGAAGGGAAAGGCTGGGAATTTCGAGGTTCCAGGGAATGACGATTACGGGGAAAAATTATTTTGCTTCTATCATTGTCATTGTCACTGTCACTGTCAGTGTCAGTGTCACTGTCACTATCACTGTCATATTGTCACTGTCACTGTCACTGTCATATTGTCACTGTCACTGTCATATTGTCATTGTCATTGTCATATTGTCATTGTCATATTGTCATTGTCATATTGTCATTGTCATTGTCATTGTCATATTGTCATTGTCATTGTCATTGTCATTGTCATTGTCATTGTCATTGTCATTGTCATTGTCATTGTCATATTGTCATTGTCATTGTCATTGTCATTGTCATTGTCATATTGTCTATGTCATATTGTCATTGTCATTGTCATTGTCATTGTCATTGTCATTGTCATATTGTCATTGTCATATTGTCATTGTCATTGTCATTGTCATTGTCATTGTCATATTGTCATTGTCATTGTCATTGTCATTGGCATTGTCATTGTCATTGTCATTGTCATTGTCATTGTCATATTGTCATTGTTATTGTCATTGTCATTGTGATATTGTCATATTGTCATTGTCATTGTCATATTGTCATTGTCATATTGTCATTGTCATTGTCATTGTCATTGTCATTGTCATTGTCATTGTCATTGTCATTGTCATTGTCATTGTCATTGTCATTGTCATTATTGAAGAGGCTATAATTTCTAAGCGAGGATGTGGAATGAAATTTTTTTTACCGTTGGATAAAAATAATTTTCATTATTTCCTAAAATAAAATTGACCATAATGTGCAACAGTAAAAATTGATCCAGGCACTGTGACGTAATAATAGTTGCTCGCTAAATTTTGTATCGATTTATTGGTCGACGTAAAAATAAAATTCGTCGATATTATTGATATTGATTGAAAAACAAGTTTTGCAAAAATTAATAAATAAATTATACGACTGGCCAATTAAATGGTAATTAGATAAAGTGTATAATTACTGTTCAGTTTGTTACATAATTAATATTTAATATGTTTTGATAATCTTCGGACGGACAATCGATGGGAGAAAAATAAAATTAATGTAAAACAGAATTAATAGAACGACTGAATGTATCGCGGAAAACAAAAAAAAAACATAAATATAACACGGAAATTTAGAATTTGCAAGTAAAGCGAGAAATAAAAATAAATTTAATGGAAGGGAAAAAATATTGCAGATTCGTTTCGAAACTGGATCCAGTTTGACGACCACGAAGGGAATGGAGCCCTTTATTGGCAATTACTTGAACAATGATTTGCGTACAGAGGTAACGTCACGGTTTCCCGCATGACATTAGCGATTTATATGGACGTACTTATTATAAAAAATAAAAGAACAAAAAAAAAAGGAAAGAATTTCCTTCCGGATTTTTTACGGCCAAGGACTTTCTTTTATTGCGGCTGTAAAAGGGTACGGCTTGGTGGACTTTACGTTTCCGAAGGAATGGAAGAGACACGATGTCCGAGGGTGTATGTATGTATGTACCTGCGAAGGTGCACGCTGGAGAAAGTAGATCAATAAAACAGGTGAACTTAAATTCCTCCCAGGTGACATTTATTTATTTTAAAGGGCAGAGACCGAAAAAATGCAACCTTTGTCGATAGAGTCTCGACATTAATAAAATTAGTGATTATTTATGTAAATTGTTATGTCAAACTGAACTAATTAAATCAAAGGAAAATAGTAACAATAATATTAACAGTAGTAATAATAATAATAATAATAATAATAATAATAATAATAATAATAATAATAATAATAATTGACTCTATAAATGGCTTGATATAAAATATAATAAAATTAATAAATAATCCCATAATCAAAAGTATGGCGAAAGTCTCTCCCTTGAAAGCACCAATTTTGCATTTCAGGTGAAATATTGCAAAAAAAAAAAAGAATTTCAAATTGAAAATCTTCCTCGAAACGAAAAGTGCACAGGAGACTAAAGCGAGTGCATATAGGAACTCTGCCTGCTGCCTCTTGAAAGTGCAGCAGCTCTTCTTAATCTGCTCGACATGCATCTTTTCTGAAATCTGACTCTGCAACATTCGTTTTTTTTTCTCCTTTTTCACCCCATCTTACAGGCTCTCATATGACTTGCAAATTGTTTCGTAATAAGTTACCGAGTCGTCGGTTGAAGAGCCACCGACGAAAGGGTACACGGCAATCACTTTTAACTCGCTACTCTGCCCTGCCTCCTTTCACTGCGTACTTTCGGAGTATGTACTCTCTTTCACCCTCCAACCCCCCCCCCCTTTTTTTTTTAATTGCTGCTTTAAATACAGGCAGCTAATAGATTTTTCATGGATAAATAACGTAAATGGAAATACGAAGCACGCTGTTGGATGTAAATACGAATTTCAAGTCCTTCAAAAATTCGAAAGTTCGAGCTTTCGTACGTTCCAAAATTCGAACATTCAAAATTTGAAAATCCAAAAATTCGAAGGTTCGTGCTTTCGTACCTTCCAAAATTCGAACATTCAAAATTCGAAAATCCAAAAATTCGAAAGTTCGAGCTTTCGTACGTTCCAAAATTTGAACATTCAAAATTCGAAAATCCAAAAATTCGAAAGTTCGAGCATTCGTACCTTCCGAAATTCGAACATTCAAAATTCGAAAATCCAAAAATTCGAAAGTTCGAGCTTTCGCACGTTCCAAAATTTGAGCATTCAAAATTCGAAGATCCAAAAATTCGAAAGCTCCAGCTTTCGTAGGTTCCAAAATTTGAACATTCAAAATTCGAAAATCCAAAAATTCGAAAGTTCGAGCATTCGTACGTTCCAAAATTTGAACATTCAAAATTCGAAAATCCAAATATCATGGGGTTTTAGTAAAAATTGACGCTCAAGGTAAATTTTGTTATAAAATTCGAGAGTGCAAATTTGAATAAGAATTTGAATTTTCGAATTTCTTTTTGACGTTGCACAATTATTAGCTTATGGGTAAAAAATAAAATTATGCGAAGAAAATAATAATCGATATTATTTTGAATGATTGCACGCACCAAAATTTTAACTTGAAAATTTTGGTGCATGGTCAATTAAAATAATTTCAAGTTTTGGATCCATGGGAGTTTTTGTCAATTTTTTTTCGGTCACCATAAAAATTTGTCAGGGTATAATTATCAAAGGGCAGGTGAAAAAAAAAGGTACCCTATGCCTCCATTTGCGTTTCCAAAAATAGTTGGAAACTTGATAGGTCTACCTCCTGTCAGGAGTTATTATGACGAAGGTCGATACCGATTGCATGTATGTATAATGGCAGTACTCTAATAGAAGGTGTGGTTGCCACTTGCTAGGGTGTGGTTCCTTTTTCCCTCGCATTTACTTAAACACCATATTCGTCCCATTATTTTTAATTGTTTTCCAACGTGGAAAAAAAAAAGACCGAAACCAGAGGGGAAAAAACATCCCTTAATCTACTCGCGTTGAAGAGTGGATCTAAAGTTTCTTTAAAATTATTATGAATTTTTTTATTATTTGCATTTTAAATGAACGATTTTTTTCGCAATTTTTATACAATTTCGCAATTTTTTCGCAATTTTTTTTCCAATTACAGCAAATTTGGGAATTCTAAGATTCGAAAATTAGAAAATTCCACAAAATAATTTTGCACATTCGAAAAAATAAATTCGAAAATTCGAGAATATAAATTTTAATATTCGAAAATTCGAAAAAATAATTCCACAGGTTTGAGAATTCGAAAAAAATAAATTGGAGCTTTCTGATCCAGAAGAAAAATTGGAAAATTCGAAAAAATAGATTCTATCATTCGAAAATTCCAAAAAAAATAATTACGTACATCGGAAAATTCGAAAAAATAATTTGGATCATTCGAAAGTTCGAAAAAAAAATAAATTCGAAAAACATGCTAACATAAAAAAAATTCGTAACAAATAATTTCGCAAATTCGAGAATTCGAAAAAAGTAAACTCGAAAATTCGTTCGAATTTCGTCCTTTGATGCTAAATTTGATAAATTCTAATGGAAAAATGTGTATGAAGGGGTTATTTACTCGAAAAAAATAACAGTCCATTAGATTTTCGGGGTACCTCATTTTTTCCCCGTCTCCTCTTCTTTTTTTTTCGGTCCGACGTAAAAAGCAAAATTATTGTTGAATGCAAAGTAACCATTTTTTATCCCACGGTGAAAGGGAAGAAGAGTTGCCGCTTCACTCGGAAAAGTAACACTTTTTTTTTTCTTCTCGCGAAAAACTAGTAGACACAGTTGCTTCTGACAGCAATTTACGCGTCCTAAGTGGATTACATCCGCTGCTGTTGCTATATTTTGCAAGTACTCTTGCACAGCTTTTGGAACATATACATATGTATATATATGTATCTACTGCATATATCTATGGAACCTTTTACAGTTCCGCTTCACTTTCTCTCTCTCTCTCTCTCTCTCTCTGCTCCGTTTAAACATATGAGCATGTGTACGTAGACTTCCAAAGTGAAATGGATAATGTACTTAACGGAAAAGGCGGTAACTTTTGCCACCTTAGACTCTTCGGTTTGAGTTAAGGTACTTACAAAAGTCTGGAAAGTTCTTACACCCATGCATTCTCGCGCTAAATATTCCAATGTCTGCAAGCTCCTACCCCCAATTATCATTATATCGGTCAGATAAATTAGCCTGTTTTTTTTTTTGTTTTTTTTTTGAGAATTCGAAACTTCGAATATTCGAAGACTGGACAATTTGAAAATTCCAAAACGTAAATTCAAGGTTTCGAAAATTTGAGCTTTGCAACGTTCCAAAATTCGAATATTTCAAATTTCGAATTTTGAAACGTTCGAGCATTTAATTTTCAAAAATTCGAATATTTCAAATTTCGAATTTTGAAACGTTCGAGCATTTAATTTTCAAAAATTCGAATATTTTAACGTTCCAAAATTCAAAAATTCGTACTTTCGAATATTCCAAAGTACGAATTTTCGAATTTTCGGATTTCAAATTTTCGAATGTTCGAATTTTGGAATATTCGAAAGTACGAGTTTCCGAATTGTTTGAATTTTCAAATTTTCGAATGTTCGAATTTTCGAATGTTCGACTTTTCGAATGTTCGAATTTTCGAATGTTCGACTTTTCGAATTTTCGAATTTTCGAATGTTCGAATTTTCGAATGTTCGAATTTTCGAATGTTCGAATTTTCGAATGTTCGAATTTTCGAATGTTCGAATTTTCGAATGTTCGAATTTTCGAATGTTCGAATTTTCGAATTTTCGAATGTTCGAATTTTCGAATTTTCGAATGTTCGAATTTTCGAATGTTCGAATTTTCGAATGTTCGAATTTTCGAATGTTCGAATTTTCGAATGTTCGAATTTTCGAATGTTCGAATTTTCGAATGTTCGAATTTTCGAATATTCGAAAATACGAATTTTCGAGTTGTTTGAATTTTCAAATTTTCGAATGTTCGAATTTTCCAGAATTTAAATGCTCGAATATTCCAATATTCGAAATTTGAAATATTCGAAATGGCCACTTTCGAAATATATAGCTCATGCAAGATATAGAAATACAGTGGTTTTACGAGTAATGCGGATGCACGAAACAGATGCATTTGTATTTTCTACCGATACCGAGATGGAAATTATACGGAATGCTTTCGCCGGGGTAGGAGATCGTCGTAATGAGATCTTCCACTGTCCTTTGCGACAAACGCAATCCAAACGCTAAAAGCATCTCGAAGTCGAAAGCATTATACGTAAAAAGGAAAAAAGCGGAGAGAAGGCGGTGCAGGCAGGAAGGAACGAAGCAAAAGGCAAATATGGGTAGAAGTCAACTGCATCCTTTGTAAGCGAGACTTCCGTTGTACCTGTACCCGAGCTTTCCGTAGCTAAATTCCCATTGTTTCTTTCTGTATGTTATTAAAGTGGAATTCCGGGGTAATTCCCAAAAGCGGGATGAAATCTGGTCTCGAGATTCTCCCGAGATCGAACGAAATGCGGAAGCTCGAGACGAGAATCGGGGCATTTTCAATATCCCCCCCCCAAGTATGATACGAGAAAAATGTAAGAGGAAGGCGGAAGGAGCAATCGGAGGAATGGGTACACGGGCGGATATCGAGAGAGAAATCGCGGGGATTCGGTGCAGAAATGCACGAGGCGGATTTAAATATTGAACGCAACACGAATGGGAAACGGAAGTGCATCGCGTTTGAAAATGCATAAACAGAGCGAGCGGAGCAATTAAAGCTCGCCCGGAGATCAGCTGAGCCGAAACGGAACTCTTAAATTAATCTTTCTGATTAGCCATAGCGTATTGATTTCAATCAAGTGCCGCGTCCGCTTCTCTCTCTCTCTCTCTCTCTCTCTGTCTCTCTCTCGCTCTTTCTCTCATTAACCAATGCAATTAGTTAATAGGATAAACATTCAGCCAATATCCATTTGTTCAAGGATTATTGATTCGTCGCTAGTCACTTGTGATAACAAATTTCCGGAGTTTAGCTATTAGTGTTACTATTATTATTATTATTATTATTATTATTATTATCATTGCTGTTGTTGTTATTATTATTATTATAATTATTATTATTATTACTATTACGCGTCTCTGCGTGAAAATGAAAATATGGGACAGATTATTTAAATATTCCAAAATTTGAACATTCAAGATTCGAAAATTCAAAAATTCGAAAGATCGAGCTTTCATGCATTCAAAAATTTGAACATTCAAGATTCGAAAATTCGAAAATTCGAAAGTTCGAGCTTTCGTGCGTTCCAAAATTTGAACATTAAAATTTCGAAGAACTCAAAAAATTCGAAAATTCGAGCTTTCGTACATTCTAAAATTCGAACACGCAATAGGGACGGAGGAGGGACGTTGGTTCGGAACCCAGTAGGGGCGGAATTATTTTTCTTGCCACGAATTCCTTCGCAGCTCGGTTAATCGACCTCGTAATTAGCAACTGCTCCGTATAAAAGCTCCGGGGAATTTTGTAGCACGTTTTTCGATTACATTGTTACCATGGAAACTATAATTGCTTCGTTTTTTTTTAAATTCTTCTCTTTTTTAAATAATTTCTATTCAAGTAATTAGAAAAAATTCTCACTAAGTAATTAGGACAACATTCAAAATTTTTTAGCAATGGTGGTACTAACAATAATAATAATAATAATAATAACAACAACAACAATAATAATAATAATAATAATAATAATAATAATAATAATAATAATAATAATAGCGATAGTGATAATTATAATGGTAATGTTAATGATAATGATAATAATAATAATAATAATAATGATGATAATTCGGCCGGAAGCAAATAACGAGGAGCTTTCGAATCCAGCGAAATGAATTCGATGGAAATCAACGCCTCCTCCCTTCCATATTTTCCGCGACTAAATAAATAACGAGCCACCCCCGCGATAAATCCATTAACCCGCCCGCTGCGATCGCATTCATTTGTAATCACCTCTGCCCGTATGACTTTATTACAGGGCTTATTCTCCAGGATTACATTCAGGGAGCCGCTGTTCGTCGGCGGGCCTGGAAACACAACGGGCTTAGAGAGACTCCCCGTGAGAAGCGGCTTTCGGGGTTGTATACGACATTTGGAAGCCAACGAGCATCGTTACCGTTTCCCTTTGGCGCCGCAGGGGGACGCGGCCAATGGTTTCGACGTCGGTGAGCATTTTTCTTTTTTTTTATTATTATTTATTTAATTTGCGTATTGTTATTATTGTTGTAATCATTTTCAGTGCTTCGTATTTACACCAGACTACCCTTACGCGTATGTGTGTGTGTGTTTGTGCGTGTGTGTGCGTGTGTGTATAAAAAATGTTACGTAGATGAAAAAAAATTAATTGGAAAAATAGTAAATAATTATTTTATTATTTTTATGTATTGAAAAATAATAAAATAAATTATTAATATTATTATTGAAATTTTTTTAGATTTATAATAATAAATTAATAATATTTGATTTCTTTTTTTTCCGTATGTGTGGGTGTATGTGCGTATGTGTGTGGATGCCCCCGCGAAAAAGCCCCCATTCGACGTGTGACATTTAGGTATTAACTGCAAATACTACCCCAGCTTTTGCTGCCTGTTTGTCGACATTGAAAATACTCTCCTCGAAATTGAATTGATATTGATTAACGACCCCCTCGCCCTTGATACACGTACTGCACCTCTATTTCATGATCAAAGGGATTCCGACTCCCTTCGGAGCTCTCGCCTAATTAAGAAATTACACATTGTTGCTACACTCGAGGGCTTCTGGCGAATTTCATCAAACTTTCCTTTTATGCTCCAAAACGTTGTTTCCAGATGTGGGATTAATCGAACCCTCCGACCCTGCGTGAAAATGCAAGTATGGCCGAGGTCCCGAGCGGATCTCACGGGATTGATAAGGATCCGAGTGGATTCCATGTCCCCCGTATTTTCGTTCCTACGTGGGGAATTGTTGCTGTTGTTGTTATTATTATTATTGCATTTTTTGTTGCCCATTTTGTAATTTTTTATTTTACGTGACATTTAAGCAAAGAAATTAACAAAATTTTGATTAATGATTAACCAATAATTAGTTCTAATTTTACAGCAATTTTTCGCGTTTATTATTTTCCAAATAATTTTAGTAGAGAAAATTTAAAAAAAGTGACTAATAATTAATTAATAATAAATTCCAATAATTATTTCTCCTTTTCTGGCAATTATTTGCGTTTGTTATTTTATAAATAATAATTTTTGCAAAGAAATTTCAAAAGCGCGACTAATAATTAATTAATAATAAATTCCAATAATTATTTCTCCTTTTCTGGCAATTATTTGCGTTTGTTATTTTACAAATAATTCTTGCAAAACAATTTTATGAGCTTGACTAATAATAAATTAGTAAACAACTCTAACAATTAATTATAATTTCATAATAAATCTTTGCGTTTAATATTTTCTATATAATTTTTCCAAACGAAAGTTTCTACATTTATTTTGAAAAATATTCAATTATTTTTTCATACAATTCTACTATATTTTATGGTTTTACCATTTCCCCATCATCCTCCCACACGATATACGTCCTTCCCTCGCCCAGACTTCGGCCATACTTGCAACCACTGCACGGAAAATTAATAATCACCACTTAACACGTTCACGCCGGGGCCGCGTGGGGCGGTCCCGCCCCACGCGGAACAGTCAAACGTGACCCACCGGTGGGTCACGCCGGCGTGAACGTGTTAAAGGAACAACTACGATAGTATAAATGTTAGTCTATGGGAAGTACGAATCACAGGTAATGAAATTTTTTTATCGTTGCATCGATTCCATTAAAAAATCATGTAAAAAATCCCGTAGGTCGTAGAAAAAGCTCTTCGCTAAAAAGCCTCTTCGATATTATTCATTAACAATATAAACATTAAGTTCGAAATCGCTCGGAACTTATTAAGGACGCGGCGATTGATCCTGAATAATTGATCCCGCGGATATGCGGCGGTATAGGAAGAAATATTGAAATGTAATTGCGGCATTAGGCGGTTTACCCGTAGTAGTTGCAGCTTGTAATGCCGCATTATTCCCGGAAAGTTACTCGTGTTTGCTTTGTGCAAGAAGCTTACAAGGAATTTGCATGTGGGAGTATCGCAGAGCCCCGCTCTGGAAATTGTTCCGAAAGTCGAAGTAATCCAAACAGCAATTCTCCGCAGCCCTAATGGCAAACTCGTCTGCATTTCTTGGACTTTTCGCATAATTGCCGTTGCAGCACGGCAGCCTGCGTGCTGAAACGCGAAAGTATGGCGAAAGTCTGCCCTTCGTCCGGAAGCACGGCATTTTGTTGCAATTTTTTTTTTTCCGGGAGATACGGGTCGGCCCTCTTGGACCGGGGGGAAGCTCAACACATGCCCCAAAAATCGACTTTTGGAAAAAACTTTTGGGGATTTCCGGGAGACCCATATTCGATGTATTTTTTTCCGAGGAATCCATTTTCATTGTCAAAATTCAAGATTTCTAACGGGAAATGCGATTTTTCCACAAAAAACCTACTTTTTACCAACTTCCGCTGGGATTTCGTTAAATTTGACCTTTGGAATCGATTCTACGGGAAAAATTACCCCTAAAAATGACTTGTCCAACCCCGTTTTTGAAACTTCAATTTTTAGCCCATTTTCGGGGGAAGGGTTGGCATGCCCAAAAAAATCGACTTTTGGAAAAATCTTTTTTGCCCTTTCGGAAGACCCATATCCGATGTATTTTTTTCCGAGGAATCCATTTTCGTTGTGAAAATTTCCAAAATATCAACAGAAATGCGATTTTTCCTCAAAAAACCTACTTTTTACCAACTTCCGCTGGGATTTTATCAAATTTGACCTTTGGAATCGATTCTACGGGAAAAATTACCCCTAAAAATGACTTGTCCAACCCCGTTTTTGAAACTTCAATTTTTAGCCCATTTTCGGGGGAAGGGTTGGTATGCCCAAAAAATCGACTTTTGGAAAAATCTTTTTTGCCCTTTCGGAAGACCCATATCCGATGTATTTTTTTCCGAGGAATCCATTTTCGTTGTGAAAATTTCCAAAATATCAACAGAAATGCGATTTTTCCTCAAAAAACCTACTTTTTTCCAACTTCCGCTGGGATTTCGTTAAATTTGACCTTTGGAATCGATTCTACGGGAAAAATTACCCCCAGAAATGACTCGTCCAACACCGTTTTTGAAACTTTAATTTTTACCCCATTTTTGGGGGAAAGCCAATTTTCCAAAAAATTCGACTTATAGAATCTTAAAAAATTGTTTACCCGAAAATTCGACAGAAATTAATGCGACCTCCTAATAAATCGATCGAAAGGGATGGGGGGGGGGGGGGGGGGGGGAGAGGTTGACGTCGAGAATCAAGGGTTGAAGAGATTCGTGACGCGAGAAACTCGACGACAGACGGTTTTTAGCGTCCTAATGAAGACGAAGCGAAAGCAAAGGCAAGGAAAGAGGTATAACGCGAGAATAATAATAATAATATTAATAATAATAATAATAATAATAATAATAATAATAATAATAATAATAATAATAACAATTATAATAATAAGATTCAGAAGTATCGGAAAGAGTAATTGGGGGCAGATGCGGTGTTAAATTATCGCCGAGCACGGGGAGGTTCCGAAAGAGGAAGGGTCCCTTCGTCGTCGTCGTCGTCGTCGTCGTCGAAAAATCGCCAGGTTTCATGGATGAACCTCGCCTCACTTTGTTTGCGAGTATAGCTGCATAATTTGCCGCGAAACAATTGCAGAGATTTCAATGAAAGCTTGTTGCACATCACGGTGGGTATTATAGTATATGCAAGTGTGCGCACGGGGAACTCTCGGTCTGTGTACCTTTCATCGCCATCTTTATGGAATCTTTTTTCCTCCGTGACGATAAGAGTTTTATGGGTCGTTTTCAAAGTACGTTACTTTAATTACTTTCTTTATTTTTTTATCGCAGCAAGGATAGAGAGAGAGTGGGGTGGGGGGAGGGGGGAGAAACGTTTCTTCTTAATGTTCGCACTTTCGGGGAATTAACGAAAACATTTTTTATCATCGAGAAAATAAACGAGAGATTAAAGGTGTTTGCGTTTTTATTCGGGCAATTAGAGAATGGAGACGATTTTTATCACGAATGTCCGGAGTTTTTTTTATTATTATTATTATTATTTTTTAAAATTATTTTTGTTCCAATTATTATTATTATTATTATTATTATTATTTATAAATCCTTGCATAAAAATGAACGACTAGCCCCATACTATTGCCATACTTTCGTTCTTCGCTGCGTTAAAATATAATAATAATAATAATAATAATAATAATAATAACAGTAACAATGGTAGTAGAGTAATAGTAACAATAATAATAGTAATAATAATAATAATAAATAGAAAAATAGTAATAATAATAACAATAATAGAAACTTGGATATTTTTCAAGAATTTTTGGTCCTGACTTCGTCAATCGGCTCGACGTAAATAACGGAACTTTTAATGACATTTAAAAAGTTCATTGAAATTTGCAACTCGGCGGAATTTGCATTTTCCCGGGATTTCCGCGAATAAGGAAAAACACAGTCCAAGAGGAATTGAAGTGGCAGTACTTTCCAGCTTCCTTTTTCCACCCCACTACAGAAATTTCGACTTAAAACAGTATAACGTAAATCAAACATTTGTTCAAATTACTTGATATTTACTTTACAATACAGTAAGGTTGCATTTACATAGCAAACATTATTACAGCACATCATCGCAACTCACCATTTCTTGCTTATTCCCTTTTGCTGCTGTTGCTGTTCTGCCTCTCCCTTATATTGTTGGAACTCGCCATGACTGACTGACGAAAAATTTCCACAAACTTCCGAAAGCGCGATAGTAATTTTCAATTCCCCATTACAAGAAGGCGGGAAGAAAGTTTCTTCGTAATTGAAATCCTAAGTTTCATTAGCAGCCCCCTTGTTCGACGGAAATGCGCGTAGAAAAAAAAATTAAATAAAAAAATAAATAAATAAATTTGAAAAATTTGCTAAGAAAATGTTAACAACAAAGGGTAGAAATTGAATTAAATAATTGGGGGCGATAATAATAATTGATATAATTGTTGTGTATTAATTTCAATGCGTAATTTGGAATATTAATTTATAATCACGTAATTATAAATTCGTAAAATACGTAAATAATTAATGTGTGCGTAGGTACTTATGTAAATTTACGTGAATTAATCAGCCGGAAAATTAATGTAGGTTTAATTAAATTTCTAAAAAAATTTGAATTTTTTTCATAACAAATTTCAATTTTACAACAAAAAATACACACTTACCTTGCTTACTTAGAGGTAATTATCAGTTTAATTTAAATGAAGAGTAATTAGTAGTAAAAATAAAAAAATCTACAAAAAATATTTAAAAATCTACAAAATGATTAATAAAATAATAAAAAATATGCAGTTTCCATAAAATTGGAATCAATTAACTTCCTGGAATTATTTGTTGATTAAGTATCAGTCAAAACATACAAATTTCTTCGAGAAAAATTCTTTATAAAATAATAACCAACCCAATTATTAACCTTCAAGTTAAAATTAATTATTAGAATGAAGTGCAATAATTAATTATCAGTCAGAGCGAGAAAACTCCTTTCCAAAAATCCTTCAAAAAAAAAAAATAATAAACCCAAAAATCAAAATGAATCACCAACTTTTCCTTGAATACCTGCAATTTTTTATAAACAATTGCCTTCCTTTACATCCACCATTGCGTGATTATTCTTTTTGCAGCAATTTCCATTCCATTCTTCCTCGGCACGGAGAGAACCATTATTTTTTCCTTCCGAGAAAAACTTGGCAAGTTTCTAAAAAACAATCATGGAGATTTCAACAAGGGTTCATTCCGCGGAAGGAACTTTAGTTAGTTCTAGGCTGGCTTTGATTGAAGTCTCCGCGACTTCTTTTCTATACTTTCCTTTCTTCCTTTTTTTTTCCTTTTTTTTCCTTTTTTTCCTCTTTTTGAGAAAAGTATAACCGTTCGGAGAGAATACCGCGGGAATAATGGGAGCCGCACTTTTTTTTACCCCCCCCCCCCTTCTCCAGTTTACACTCTTCCAGTTAATCACTTCTCATTTCCTTTCAACGCGAAGCCCGATGCGAAAGTAATTAAGAATTTCAGCAGCCAAGTCCTGGTAAACAGAGTTGCAGCTGCCGGGTTGCTGTAAACTGCGTTCGCGCGTCTCGCGGGGGTGAAGTGCGCCTAAAAAATGATGAAAAGCGTTAATGAAATTTGCATTCAACAATCGAGACACCTCGTGAAAGAACCATCAACATCCGCGAACACCTTTCGCCGGGGAACTACTATTCCTTCCCTTTGTTCCTTCCTCGCGTGCAATTACTACTTTGCACTTAACGGCACCGTCCATTCCAGGGGATCTCATAAAAGCGATCCTCGACTAATTTCGCTCGGTTTTTACCGGGACTGCAGTCCGGTAATTAAATGAGGAACGGAACCGGAACAGTTTGATTATTTAATTTTTTTGGGACGGAATTTGGAACGGGAAAAAATTGGATTATTTATTTTCGTGGGACCAAAAATTTGGAACCGGGAAAAATTGGATTATTTATTTTCGTGGGACCAAAAATTGGGAACCGGGAAAAATTGGATTATTTATTTTCGTGGAACCAAGTTTGGAACCGGACCAATTCGATTATTTATTTTCATGGAACCGAATTTGGAACCGGGAAGAATTGGATTATTTATTTTCGTGGGACCGAAAATTGGAACCGGAAGAAATTGGATTTTTTATTTTCATGGGACCAAATTTGGAACCGGGAAAAATTGGATTATTTATTTATTCGTGGGACCGAATTTGGAACCGGAAAAAATTGGATTATTTATTTTCGTGGGACCAATTTTGGAACCGGAACAATTTGATTGTTCATTTTCGTGGGGCCAAATTTGGAACCGGAACTGTTCCTCGATTTCAGGGTTCGAAACGTTATACATTTAGTTTTTAATTTTTTAATTTTTTTATAAAAGAAAATATCAAAAAATTAATTTAAAAAATTTCGAAATTAAATTTGAAAAATGTTTGAAAAAAGGAAAAGGAATTTTTCAGCCGGATGAAAATCCAAAAATAATTGAGCAAGAAAATTAATCTGAAAAATGATAAATATTTCGGATTGTAAAAAATTCGGAAAAAGAAAATTATGAAAATTTATTTACGGCAATAGTAATTTGAAAATTAAATTACGCGGTGATATCATTATCATTATCATTATCATTATCATTATCATTATCATTGTCATTATCATTATTACTATCATTATCATTATTATTATTATTATTATTATTATTAAATCAAAAATTATAGAATCAAGATCAATGCAAATACGTCCCGGAACCTCTCGTAGCCTATTTATGGGCGAAACTTCGAGGTTCAAGCAAGGTTTGGGATTTCGACTGGGATATAGGAGCAGAGAGAAAACCCAGTCAGCTTGAACTCACCTTGCTTCATATTGATCGAAGCTGCCGAGACCTGACTCGGATACCTTATAAACCTGGGCACCGTCAAGTTCCAACTTGAATTTTTTAGCATCGCGCGATGCACGCGTTGTCTTCCCCTCGGTCAATCGGCACACATCGGTGACCGGGTTTTTCCCTTTTTTTTTTCCTTTTTTTTTCGCGGCTCGCGGTGGCACAACAGGGTGCCACAATGGCAATTGTGGAGCAGCGCGAACTTTCCCTTCGTGCTGAAACGTTACGTGCGAGGCAGAAGCAACGATATTTTTCCTTGGGGTATGAAGTTCCTCGTGCGGAAACTAAGGGTGAGAGGTGGAGAGTTGCTTTTCTGTTTTCCGTTATATTTAGTAGTCTGACGCGCTACCCTTACGATAACGCTCCCTACCTGCCTCGTTTTTGCATCTTATTTGCGTCATCAAGGCACCCGACGAGTATCGCGTGGAAATCATAATGCAACAAGAAATCTGACACGGTTTGCGTCCCTCTTGAATTGTTTTAATGAAATGTGGCACAATTAAATGAAATGCCAGAAGTTGGTGGGGAATTGTTTAACGAATTGCGAGACCGGGTATTGAATTCACGATTTTTATCATGAAAAGTTGGAAAATAAACGAGATTTGAAGAATCAAATTTTGTAGATTGAAAAATTTTTTTTTTTTAATTTTTCAAATTTTGTGGAATTTTGGAACCGGATCCGGTCACGAAACGAGGAATTTCGAATTTCAAGTTTTCCTAGAATTTCCCCAGTAATTTTCCGGGCAGTCGTTGCAAAATCAACGAACTTCGCCGACTGGGTAAACGATCGCAGCTAATTATGCGGCTCGTCCCGGAATCATTACTTTCCGTCGGGAATGACGCTCGAAAGGGAATCGGTCAGTGTCTAATCGGCAACGCGTTTAATTACTTTCCAGCTGAAACCGGCTTTGTTCGGAAAAGATACGAATTGCTGCGTCGTCGCTGGAATTTGTTCCGAGCTGACGCGAATTATTAAGTGGAAAACATTCGAATAAGAAATTTCCTGGAATCCCCGGTTCCAGGGGAAAGCTCGAGCTTGCAGTTGAATTGTAATTACGTGACTAAGGTTTGCCTGAAAATAAAAAAATGCGTAATTTTGAAATTGGGCAAATATATATTCTGGTATTTGAAAATATATGTGCGTTTTCAAATGACTGCAATTTTATTATTTTTTGATTTTTGGAAAAGATTTGAAAAAATAAAATATTTGTTAATTAATTTTCGTCTCTGATAAATTGAAATATTTACAAAAAAATAAAATCTTCTATGTTCGATAATATAATGTCAATTAATTTTAATTATATATTTTATCATATATGGGGATTTATTATTTTTCTTTGAAATTCCATGTTTTCAGAGAAATTTTTACGTTCCAAATTCCAGCGATTCCAAATATTTCAAATGAAAATACTTGTACGTATATAAAAAATAAAAACACGGTTTATCTCATTTTCAATCGAATTAACAATAATATTTGAAATAACGATAAATGTTGTTGAAATTATAATACAACTAAAAAATGCGTATTTCGAAAATATAGAAAATAAATTTTGGGCTATTATTTCTTTCAAATTTACCTTCGAATTTAATTTTCACAAATATTAATTATTCCACATATACAACTACTGAAAATTGGTATATTAATCAACCAACTAGAAAATTTTGAAAATATAGAAAATTAAAACATGAAAAATTTCGAAATTATAGAAAATTAAAATCCAAACAATTTCGAAAACATCAAAAATAAATTATAGATTCATTTGAATTTCCACATTCAATATGTGCATATATTAATTATCGAACTATTAAAAACAAAAATATTAATCAACAAGCTCGAAAAAAAAAATCTATAATAATAGTTTGAAAACATAGAAACAGAAATCGAGATTGGAATCAATTTTTTTTTTACATTCATATTTCACGTCCATCGCGATATTTTTATAAACATTTTCTTTTATTCCATAAAATTCAATTCCAGGTATACCGGGTGTCACGATTGGAACTATACTCGTGCCCTATACTATCATTTTTCCTATCACAAAAATCAACATTTTTTTTTCTTTACACGCGGTTCAATGCACATGTGTGTATGTGTGTGCGCGTGTGTATGTTCGTATCCGAGAATCGTCTAGATATACGGTATTAAATAATTTGATTTATTGTCTTTTGCAGAGGAGTGCACGGCGGACAGATGTAGCAAAGTACCTTGTTCCCACGGTGGAAAATGCTTGACAACGGGCGGAGACACGGCTGTCTGCCTGTGCCCTCTCGGATATACCGGGGATCTTTGCGAAACAAGAGTAGACCTTCAGGTGATTGTGTTTACTGTAAAACGAGTCCCTCCGGGTGAGATGATACCTTTGATATCATAAAAAGAGAATTACGAAAGGGTAAAAGTTGATTGAAAGGAAGGTAAATAGCACACTTGCGCCTTGCGTTTCTGGAAAACGCGCTTATAGCCTCTACACCTACGTGTTCTCCTCGGGAAGGAAACTTTACGCTTTCGACGTAAAAAGAATTCATCGAACGTATTTTACACCGAGTAAAAAGTAGATATGATATTTTCGTCGGGGGAGTTATACGTCATCCGGCATGAAAATGATACTTCACTTTTCATGTCCTCCCCCCCCCCCCCCCCCCGGCTCGTACTTCGTAAAAGAAAGTACCCCGACGTTAAGATTAATGGCAGAAACGCTGTAACTATGGACAAAAGCCCGCGCCTGCGGTTCCCGCAAAATAGCGAAATATGAAATTTCTCCGGTTCGGTTAGGATGAAAACAAAAAAAAAAAGGTGGATGGGAGCGAAGGTACGCACGTCGATGGGATACCGCGGAAAAAATTAAAGTACGGGTGAAGGGAGGTTAAACAAAATTTGGGAGAAAGGAGGGAAAGGGGGGCAAAATGTGGGGAGAAAATATTTATTATTATGATTAATAATTATTATTATTGTGATTATTATTATTATTATTATTATTATTATTATTATTATTATTATTATAATTATTATTATTATTAAATGATCGACTCGGCAATTCCTACACAAATTTTCCCTTAAACGACTTTAGAAAATGTATAATTTCGAAAATTTGTTTTTTAAAGTACTAATTTCTATGAGATCTTATTGTTAACAAAAAACTATTAATTACCCATTTTTCTTATTTTTTCGAAAAATCGACTTTTTTTTATGGGGATCATGATTTTATTTTTCATGAGTAGGTAATAGAATTTTTTCTGGGATTTTGGGGGACCTGTAAATCGAAAATATTATTTAATTGTGGATTTCTATTTGGCGTAATTAAATTTAGAATTTTTCTTTCAACAAGAAAAAAATAAAAAAAGGGAAAATAACAAATTTTGAGAATAGAAATATTGTGTTTTGGGAAATTTGCAATTTTCTGAGTAAGCACCGGATTTTTCTTTTGGATTTCGGGGTACCTATAATTCGAATATTATTTAATTTTACTGAATTTACAATTCTCGAAATTTTTCTTTTTTTTTCTGCAAAAAATGAAGACAGGAGGAAATCGAAAAATAAATGACGTATTAGGAAATTTGTAATTTTTGGGGATTTTTGGGCGCACCTAGTAATTCGAAAATATTTAATTATGAATTATTAGTCGGCATAGTTAAATTAACGATTCTTCAATTTTTTGTTTTTCTCTGAAGAAAAAGAGAAAAAAAGGAGGGGAAAGAAAAATGTGGAAAGAATAATTTCATTTAATTGACAATTCTCTGATTTTGTTTTTATAAAAAGAAAAAGAAATCAGGGAAATAAAATTAAAATATATTTTAAAAAATACGAAAAATTCGAATTACTAATTGTACACTAATTACAGACTAAATAAATTTCTTTCTATTTTTAATAGTAAAATATACCTGCAATTTTCCAAATTCTCTTTTTCTTCCCCAACCGTGGTCGGATTTTTTTTTTTCATCTTTTAATAATTGGAATCAATTTTCTTTTTTTGGTCCTCCCCAATCAGTCAAATTTAATTTTATTCAAAAATTCCGTCGTGTCCGCGTCAACTTTTGAATCTACACAAAATTGTGTATAGTAAAAATTACCAAACAAAGTATTATTCAACAGTAGCGAAATTAACATCTTGTCCAAGTTGATTGTAAAAAAAAAAAAACAACTCGGACCCGTTGTGGTAGGAATTGAAAAACATTCCATTCGCGTTGCTGTAATTAATTCCAACTAAATCAAAATATCAATCAAATTGTTGCAAAAAAAGAAGAAAAAAAAAAAGACCGTACCCGCATTCGTGTGAATGGGAAATACTGCAAGAGAGAGAGACGGCAATATATTTCCACAAATACGTCCGTATGTAGACGTATCGTAATATCAATCATTTTAAAAGAAGCGTAGCTCGATGATTGATTGCCGCGGAAAATGGTGAAATCTGTAAATTCAAACGTACGTGTGCAGGTGCATCGTGTACTTTTGAAGATGCATCGAGAAAATCGGAAATGCAATTCCATCTCCCTCGGTTTCTATTTCCCGGAAATTTTTTCGAGTGCAGTCGGATCGGGGCCGATTTCATCGAAATTATACTGTGCGACCGGCACAAATTTTTGTTTTTTTCGAATTTGCATTTTGCAGGAATCTATTATATTTTGGAATTTTTTTTTAAACCAATTTTTTTGGTTTGAAACGTGACGTTTTGCAATTTTAGGGTAATTTTTGAGTTACGATTTTATTCCAAAAAATTTGCAACAAATTTTTACATAATTTGGAAACCAAAGAAATTTTTTAAAAATGTGTATATTTTTTCAATTTTTTTGGTTTCAAAATCGGTTGTTTAATTTCACAATTATTATTTTTTCTTCAGAATTTGCGTTGGATAAATTAATTTTTCGAAATTCGGCGTCATGATTCCAAATTGTTATTTTTTTGCATATTTTCAAAATTCATGCCCAAAATTATTGTTTTCTCGATTATTTTTTATTTCCCGAATTATTTCAGCGAAAATTTCGAAATTGGGATCGAAATTTTGCGAAATAACAAAAAAATAATAGTAATTTTGAAATTAATTTGGGGAATATGGAAAAATGGTTATCGAAGGAAAAAAAAATTGAATGAACCAAATGTAAAGAAAAATCAAAACTAGAGAAATTTCGAATTTCAACAAAGAATTTAGAAGAATACATTTTTCGAAGGGAGTTTCTAAAAAAATAAATATCAACTGAAAAAAAATTGGACGCAACGGCAAAAAAAAATTATAAAAATCCCCAATAATTCGAAAAAAATCCTAAAATTTGAAAAATACAGGAAAAAATATTATGCATAAAAAAAATTAATTTCCAGAAGGTGCATTACGAAGAAAAAATATTAACACTATGCCGTCCGGTGGCACCACGTTGGTGCCAGGCGAAAACTATCGAGCAAGCGCCGGTGGCACCACGTTGGTGTCGTACATGAAGATTTGTACCGGCGCCAAACGAAAGTCTTAACTTCGAAATTTCGAAACTAAATTTTTCAAACGATTTTTCAAGATATCGACATTTTTCATATCCATTGAAATCGTAAATTAATATAAAAAATTGTAAATGTTTGGGAATTGCAACGTGATATCGGTTATTGTTGGAAACACCGTACATGCATATTGCGTATGCACTTCGGGGATGCAAACCACTAGTTTATAGACGGGGCATTGCTGCAAGTACAAGTGTCTGATGCTGATAGCAGGAAACTTATAGGCCTCTCTGTGAGGCGACGTGGAACGACCCTCCTGTTGCGAGCGAGCAGTCCCACAACGCCACTAACTTCCCAATCTGGGTCAAAGGTACATTGTCGACGCGTAGATTGAACCCTGGTATCAAGGGGTCGTATGTTCAAAGCGTGTAGGAGTCCTCTGTACCGGAGTCATGAATAATGCAAATCGATGTATCCCCAGGATTCTTATAATTAATTATTTATTTATGTAACATTATAATTATAAATAATAATAAATAATAGTAATAATAAATAATTAGTTTCGAAATTTCGAAATGAACACCTTCGTTTGGCGCCGGTAATAAATCTTGATGTACGACACCAACGTGGTGCCACCGGCGCTTGCCCGATAGTTTTCGCATGGCACCAACGTGGTGCCACCGGCGCTTGCCCGATAGTTTTCGCATGGCACCAACGTGGTGCCACCGGCGCTTGCCCGATAGTTTTCGCATGGCACCAACGTGGTGCCACCGGCGCTTGCCCGGTAGTTTTCGCATGGCACCAAAGTGGTGCCACCGGCGCTTGCCCGATAATTTTCGCATGGCACCAACGTGGTTATACCACCGGGACGACAATTAATATTTCTTCTTCGTAATGTACCTTCTGGAAATGAGTACCTTCGAATTCGATAATTAAATTCGAAAATCTTTTTGACTTTCAAACTTGATTTTTTTTTTATACACAATATTTTCCCCGTATTTTTCAAATTTTGGGATTTTTGTCGAATTATTATTATTATTGGGGATATTTATAATTTTTTTGCCGTTGTGTCCAAATTTTTTTTTCAATTGATAGTTATTTTCTTAGAATGTCCCTCTCCAAAATGTATTTTTCTGAATAATAAATTTACTAGTACCTTTTTTTTTATTTTTGCACGTTATTATTATTATTATTATTATTATTATTATTATTATTATCATTATTATCATCATTATCATTATTATTATCATTATCATTATCATTATCATTATCATTATCATCATTATCATTATTATTATTATTATTATTATTATTATTTGTAACTTTCGCGATTTTATTATTTTCATGGGGAATACCATAAATTGATTTTCGCCGCGTACATACATTTCCCAGAAGAGTGTCCCTCGTTCGCGGGAAAAAGTTGGTACACGCCAAGATGAGATGCACAGCGCGGCTGCATCGCGCAAAGCTGCCGCATAAGAGACTGCAGAATTAAAACTTATGTAAAAGACTTTCAGATATTTAGATATAAATTATTCGCGAAGCTACTCCAAGACCTATAAAACTTCTTCCTCGTATATATCTTTCTCCCATCACATTTTTTTTAAAAAAACAAATAGTCTACTTGCTTCTTTCCATTTTCCTTCTCCCGTTCTTCATTTCTCCCTTCATTTCTCAATATAAACTCCCGAGGAAGAATAAGGATGTAAAAATACGAAGGCGTAGCAACGCAAAATTGAATACGGAATAAAAATTATGCAAAGAACCACCTTCCACCGCCGCCTTTCCTACGGCCTCAAGAACGGCTCCGTACCTTATATACCCTTGCCAGCTACCCCCTGGGAATTTTTGCACACTCCTCCGCCTCAAGTATGTATTAGGAAAACCTTTCATTTTCATCAGAAACATTGCTCGAAACGCTCATATCCATCCGATACCTCTCGTCTATTAATTTCCTTCGTGAGATTTCCCTTAAGACCCTTTTCTAAACAATAAAATAAAAAAAAAAGAAAGAAACACCCGGACGGGAATAACAAGAAGGGAAACGTACGTAGAAGCGATAACGTCGTAAGCTCGTCTTCGACCTATCGAATTTTTCGACAATCGAAATTTACCACCCCAAGGTTCGGTCTCATATAAAAAATAAGATCGACCGTGATTGATTGTTACACTAATTCAATATTTCTTTTTACCGACTTTTTACAATTTTTTTATTAAATTACTAAATTTTTTTTCGAAATTTCGAAATTCGTTTATTAAATTAGGTACTAATTTTTCTTCGCTCAATTTCTAAACTCCTATTTCTACGTTCCTGTATTTTTTTTTATGAACTTCCCAGATTTCTGTTATTGTTCATTAACGTTATCAATTTTTAAAATTGAATTTCTAAATTTTTTACTAATTTTCGAAATATATTTACTAAGTTACTAATTTTTTTGGTGAATTTCCAAACCCTTTTTGTTACGTTCCTGCGTTCTTTTTGCAAAATTCTCAAATTGCTATAATTATTTATTAAATTCCCAATTTCTAAAAATTATTTATTAAATTCCCAAACTGAAATAGCGAATTCCTAAATTTATTCATCAAATTCCCAATTTTTAAAACGAAGTTTCAAAACTATTTCCCTGAATTTCTAAATATATTCACTAAATTACTAATTATTTTAGCCGAGCATCCAAACTCTTTTCGCGGAATTCCTACATTTCCCCCCCCAAATTCCCAGTTTTTAATCACCAGATTCTCAAATTTATTCACCAAACTCCGAATTAGCAACTAAGTTTCCTCAAAACTAAATTTCCAAATTATTTTCCTGAATTTCTAAATAAATTTACTAAATTACTAATTATTTTAGCCGAGCATCCAAACTCTTTTCGCCGAATTCCTACATTTTCCCCCCAAATTCCCAGATTTAAATCACCAGATTCTCAAATTTATTCACCAAACTCCGAATTAGCAACTAAGTTTCCTCAAAACTAAATTTCCAAATTATTTTCCTGAATTTCTAAATAAATTTACTAAATTACTAATTATTTTAGCCGAGTATCCAAACTCTTTTCGCCGAATTCCTACATTTTCCCACAATTCCCACAAAATTCCCACGAAATTCCCAACTTCAATCACCAGATTTCCAAAATTATTTCCCAAACCGCGAATTTTTCGATGGCCCCTTATCGACCCTTCGCCGGGCGATCGCCGGAAGGAGGGAATCTCATATTTGGCATTTGCTTTCACCGCAGGTACCGTCGTTTAATGGATCGTCTTATCTGCGCTACCCAGGACTGGGAGAGACGTCGCTCTCGTGGCTGGAGCTATCGGTGACGCTGAAACCAGCAGCTCCGGACGGAGTTCTGCTCTACAACGGGCATCACAGCGATGCAACTGGTGACTTCATCGCTCTCTATTTGTCCTCGGGTCATGTGCAATTCACTTTCGACCTGGGAACGGGACCAGCCACTTTGAGGTACGTACGGGAACCGGGAGAACTCCTTTATGTAAGAGGAGTTTCTCTTAAAAAAAAAAAAAGAAAAAGAAAAAAAAAGAAAAACCACCGCATCAATCCTCGAGGGCCTTCGAGCTCGACGATTTCATCCCCTTTTCTTCCCGTCCATCCCGAAGCCACTCGTGTCTCATTAAGGATCTTAGCTTCCATCTTCCACTTTGCTCCGATAAGCGGGGAGCTTTTTTTTTTTTCTCCAAAAGGATCGGATCCAGTTAAACTTTATCGGATCTATCGTTTTATCTTATCGCGGAGCTTTCCTCCTTTGTCCTCCTTCTCTGTCCAATTAATCATATCCTTATATCGATTTATCGAAAGCACCGGTAAAGCCAATTGCCTACTGGAAAGATTACGAGCCAGATGCAATTCTGTTGCAGTTGCAATAGTGCAGGGAGAGAATAAAAGGGAGTCCTCGATTATTTTTGAAATTGCCAATTGCGTGGAAATATTGGAAATTGCTACGAAAAATAATAATTTTGGGGAAATAATAAATAATTAGGGTCATTCGTGAAGAATTAATTGAATTAACTGGAATTCTAGGGTGAATTTGAATTTAGGGGAAATTCTAGGGTGAAAAAAAAAACCGAATTTTCATTCGTTTTTTTTTATGTATTTGATTTCATTATTTTTGAAAATAGTACGAATATTATTCTTTTTTTAATGATTTTTTGAACATTCTTTTTTGGAACTTTCGTTATTTGTGTTGGTAATTTTATTTCTACTATTACAAAAGGGTCGATGGAATAATGAAATTTGTTGCGAAGAACAATAAATACGTGTTTGTGATGCAAAAGAGCGAAACTTTTGGAAAATAATATTCCTAAAAAGCATTTTCATTTTTTTTTTTTTTTTTCAAATTATAAATTTCTTCCTGGAGATTTCTTGAAATGAAAATTTACAAAAATAAGAACAATTTTTATTTCCTAAAATGTACTGAAAAAAAAAAAAGTTCGTAATTTGAGGAAAATTTGGCAAAGCAAAATAAAAATTCTCATTTTCTCGAAATTGTGAATTTCTTTCTGTGGATTTTTCAAGTAAAAATTCAAAGGCAATAAAAAAAAAACAATTTTTATCCACAAAGTTTAGAGAAGAAAATTTATTATTTTGGAAATTCAAAATTTGGATAATTTGTAGAACTAATTTCTATGAGGTCTTAACAAAAAACCAAAAATCGTGAAATAAATATTTTTGAATTGTGAAAAGACTGAACAAAATATGGTAAAAATTATTATTATTATTATTATTATTATTATTATTATTATTATTATTATTATTATTATTATTATTAAATGAACGACTTTTCTGCAAATTCCTACACAAATTGTCCCTCAAACGACTTTAGACAATTTATAATTTGGAAAATTTGTTTTTTGAACTACCAATTTCTACGAGATCTTGACAAAAAACTATTAATCACCCATTTTTCTAACTTTTATTCGTACTTCTCACGACTATTTTTTCGAAAAATCGCTTTTTTCTTTTTTTTCACCACAAAGAGCTTTTCAATTCTTCCTCGACTAATTTTACAAACCGTTTTCCCTGCACACTCTGTGGAAAAAAGCGAATATCGATTCGGAAGTTCGCGGAAAAAACCATTAAAGGGAAAGTTCAACGTGAACGCGGCTCCTTTTTCTCTCTTTCCGTCTCTATTACAAGCTTTTGCCCGAATCGAATGGGTGGATTGGAAGGAGCCGCGGAGGAAGCTGGAAAAAAAAAAGGAAAGCTCGCGCCACGTCTGGGAAAGTCGGGATTTTTTGAATTCCTCGTAATTCAATTGAACGCGTTTCACCTTCGCGGCGGAATTCACGAATCTTTTCATTTTCCTTAGACCACGAGCGTCGGACGCAAGTGGGTCGCGTGTCGACTGCCTGCTTTTTTTCCACGTGAAATTTTCCGTCTAATAAGAGTTCCCTCGGATGCGAGATTTGCGGTGGGAATAAAAGTCGCGGCTGGAAATACCGGCTGGAGCGTTGTTCCAGCCAGTAAATATATTTACGCAGGGAAGGCTCGCTTTTCTCACGGGGAAAATGCTGTTAGCCTTCGCCAATAACGTCAAGTGCTTCATTAGACCTTGTCTTCGCTGCAAACGGGAAAGTGAAAAAGAGGACTGCGTAACCGAAGGGAGGATAATTCGGTTACTCCCTCAATTACGCTCGAAACAATTTTCCTGAAATCGTTACTACCGATTGTCCTACGTGGAATTAGTCAATTATTCCCTCGACGGTTTACTTTCTTTGTTGTTTTTTTTTTAACAAGAATGATGAAAACTAGCAATTTTAACGAAATTTAACGAAAATTAGCAATTTTCCAGAATTTTCGGAAGATTTTTTCGAATGGTACCGAAAGAACGAGGATTTTTGAGATTCTTGAATTTTGAGGAAAAAAACAAATTTTTTTTTTCTATTATTTATAAAATTGCCTAAAAGGGAGACAGGAAATTTCTGAAAAGAAGTGGAACGGAAATTTTGATTTTTGGAATTGCTTTTATTGGATTTTTGAGATATTTTTGAGTCTCAAAAAATAGAGAAAAATCAGTGCAATTAAAAATTTACCAAGTCGCGATGAAAAATTTTACGAAAAAATTAGTGCGATGAAGGTTAGTAATTTTTTGAGGTCTTTTGGAGCTTGTTTATATTTTTTTTTAATGGTTCCAAGAAAAGGAGGATTTTTGAAAATCCAGAAATTTGAAAAAAAATTACCCAAAAGGGGGACACAAAATTTCTGAAATTAAATATTAGAAGAAAAGATTAGAAGAAAATTTAGGTTTTTGGAATTGCTTTTTTGGATTTTCATATATTTTGGAGTCTCCAAAAATACGGAAAAATAAGTGCAATAAAAATTAGTAACTTTTTGGGGTATTTTGGAGGTTGTTCGTGTTTTTCGAATCGTTCCAAAAAAAAAGAGAATTTTTAGAATCCCAAATGTTGACAAAAAATAATCTAAAAGGGAGACCGAAAATTTCTAAAATAAAGTATAAGAAAAATTCAGATTTTTGTATTTTTCTTTGAAAATATTGCATATTCCGAAAGCACTAAAAATTCAAAGCGAAAGAAGTTCAAAAATGATAATAATTAATTAAAAGAAAATCCGTGCTAAAATTACATATTTCAAAATTCCTCAAAATCCAAGGGAAGCAAATTTCCCCCAAAAAAAAAACATTTCGAAAATGTCCTATTGGAAGCATTTGATTTCCCGATTTTTCCTTCTGTACCTACTTTTAATTTCATTTATTTACAAAGTTTACTTCTTCTGGAAAGCCATTCTTAAACTGGATGCTCTTCCTGTAGTTCCTCCAAAGAGGAAATTCCAGGTTGTCGAGTAAACAGTGTTCCAGTGATTGGGCTTTTAAGGGAACGAAGTTTCGGCTGCAATTTTAGCGTGGCTTGTATCTCTTCCCATGTACCCCATTCCCATTCCCTCGTATTCCCTCAATTAGCAAAATCCCCCAGAACGAGAAGTGAATTTTCGACTGCAATTGATGGAGTCGAAAATTTTCGACGTTCGCGGAATCCACAATTTTTCTCGACTTCTAAACCTTTTGTCATCGAATTTTTTTTGTTGCGAAATTTCTCTTTCGAGTCTTTTGACATTGGCAACGCCCACTATTTTATATTTTTCCGCGCGAAATTCGAAAAAAAAAAAAAAATTGTAAAGCCTCAAGGCGAGTCTCCACTGCACGCGAGCTTGGGGCGAATTTTCACCGCCCCGGCCACCAATGGCAGCGGTCTGTGGGCGTGGCTTGAAATGAAAATTATAAATAAAAATAAAAATGAAAATTATAAATGAAAATTGAAATTAAAATTAAAATTAAAATTAAAAATAAATATAAAAGTTATAAATTAAAATTTGAAAGGTAACGATTTTTTATTCAACGGGACACTTTCGTCCCATTTTTAATCGATTCGAGTGACTTTTGCTGCAACGTCACTTTTTTTTTAATTCACCATAAAATGGAAGTAAAACTTTCTATGGTTCGAAAGATGGATTTCTACTCTTTACATTCCACGCTCATAAAAATTTTCGCTCGGAGCTTTTTTTTTTTTTTATATATATATTTTACCAATCCGACGTTCCGCGCGCTCGGTATCGGATACGCTGGAGTCGTATTTTTTTTTATTAGCCGTTTAATATGTACCGGTGCAAAAATGCAGCAGCGGGTAATTGTACAGTTGGGTGTTAAAGGGTCGAACTTAATTAAAAAGAGGAGGGAATTGTTTTTATAACCGATCAACATTTCCATTAAGGAGGAAGCTTTTTATTGCGTCCATGAAATTGTATCAAGTCCAATTATATTGTTATTCATAGAATCGCGATTTCATTCTTTTTAACGCTTTCGCAATAAAAGAAAAAAAAGAGGGGAAATTGGAAACATTTGAGTGCGATGACACGAACGTGAAATTTATAGCCTTTTTTTTTTACAAAAAATTCCAATTTGATTTTTAAAAAATGCGAATTTAAAAATTCACATTTTAAATAAAAAATGCGAATAATAAATTAAAATACGAATAATTAATTATTTTAAAATTCCCCACAACCCTTGAAAATTTTTTAATAAAAAATTATCAATAGGTAATCAACCTAATCAATATCACCATTTTTTTTTAATCGCTGCTGAAATATCGACAAATTTCAATCTTTGCTCCTGCTGGAGCGATTCGATCGAGATTTTCGACGATTCACCGGAAAGTGCAATTGAAATACCTGCAATTTACTGCAAGGAAGCCCTGAAATAAATTTTGGCCCTACGCTTAGCCATCATATTAGCGAAGCTTTCGCTCAACTATCATATTAAATTCTTCATGTATATATATATATATACATACATGTTTACATCTGTCTTCCATCACAATCTTAGCCTGGGGGATCCTCATATAGGGAAAATCCCCGCAGGGTACTTTTCCAGTCGGAGTTAAGCTCATGTCCGATGGAAGATCAACAAGGAAATCCCTAAACCCTCCGATATATCCGAAAGAATGAAGTTTGCTCTCGCTAATCTTTTTCATTTTGCAGTCTTCCAGCGAGATATATATGTAGTTGTATATAAAAACCCCGGTTATATTTAATTAAATTACGCGGAATTGTCTTACCGTTATCCTTGGTTTTCCATATTTCTCCCTGGAAATTATTTCTGGATCATAATAATTTTGTCGAGACCTCGGAGAAATTCTAATTTCAAACGCGATTTTCTTCAAATTAAAGAATTTCTTCCAGTTTCTTTAATTCAAAAAAATTTACAGACAGAAATTTTTAAATTTGGAAATTTCAAATTCGGAGAAAGTTGCATTTAAACTTGAAATTTTGATTCCTTAGAATTATTATTTTCCAATCCCACAAAATTTGGAAATCGAAATTATTTCCACCAAATTATAAATTTCCTCCTGCAGATTTTTCGAAACGAAAATTTACGAAAATAAGAACTATTTTTATTTCACAAAATCTACTGAAAAACATTCGCAATTTGAAGAAAATTTGGCAAATGAAAAATCAAAATTCTCATTTTTTTTCTGAATTATGAATTTTTTTCTGTGGATTTTTCAATTAAAAATTCAAAGACAATTAAAAAAAAAACAATTTTTTTCCACAGAATTTCGAGAAGGAAATTGATAATTTGAAAATTCAAAATTTGGAAACATTTGTTTTTCAAGGTACCAATTTCTATGAGGTCCCAAGAAAAAACCAAATATCGTAAAATAAATATTTTTTAATTATAAAAAGGGTCATAATTATTATTATTATTATTATTATTATTATTATTATTATTATTATTATTTAATAATAATAATAATAATAATAATAATGCAAATTTTAAAAAATATTTTCGTAATATTATTATTATTATTATTACAAAAATATTTTATTATTATTATTATTATTATTATAATGATTAAATGAACGATTTTTCTGAAATTCCTACACAAATTTCCCTTCAAAAGACTTCGATTTTAATCTTATTGGAAATTCAGCGATATTAGCCCGGAGCCCAGCGTGGGCAGAAATTCTGGCCGATTCAAGTAAAATTTTCGCTCCAGATGCTCGGCTTCGCATTTTGCTGTCCAGCTGGCTGGAGTCAAATTGGCTCCGGACTCCGGTATTGATCTGAGACCGAGATTTCGGCCGGCAAACTGATTCGACGTTTACGTTTCTCTTCCCACAGGAGCGAATCCCCGGTGCGCTTGGGCGAATGGATCGAAGTCAGAATCTCCCGAACCGGACGTCTGGCTTCCCTGGAAATCGAAGACGATCCTTCTCAGGAGGTCCTCGCACCTGGAGCGTTCACCCAATTGTCGCTGCCGCTGAATCTCTACCTGGGCGGCGCTCCTTCGCCGGAGATGTACTCGCCGAAGATGAAAACCACCGTCAGCTTCGTCGGATGCATCCAAACAGTGGTTCTGAACCGTCGCGAGGTAATTTCCGATGCGTTCGATGCCGCAAAAATGATCGAAGCTAATTTGAAAAATTTTTTCTAAACTTGGAAAACTCGGAAATTTTGAAAAATTTGGAAAATTGCAAATTTTGGGAAATTTGCAAATTTTGGATAATTTGGATATTTTGCAAATTTTGGATAATTTGGATATTTTGGAAAATTTGAATAATTTGGATAATTTGGGAAAATTGGACACTTTGGAAATTTTGGAAAATTTGAAAAATTGAATTTTTTTTTTATTTTGGACGATCCTCAGGTGGGAATCCTGGCAGAGGCGTTGGGTGGAGTGAACGTGGGCAATTGCGGTCATGCCTGCGAGGCCAGACCCTGCGGAGACGCGGAATGTCGTCCTCTGAGGGAAAGATTCACTTGTCGATGCCGTCCAGGAGTTCCCCATCCATGTCCAGCCTTGGACAATTTCCCGGCCATGTTTTCCTCAGGATCCTCCTCAAAGGGCGGCAGCAACGAGACGACGACGACGACGAAACTCGATAAATCTGTACCGAGTTTCACCGGCAGCAACAGTTATTTGCATTACAACGACGCCGATACGATGAAAAGGTGAGACAAAATTGGCAAGGTGTTGAATTTTTTTCAGAGTTCTTCCGCCAAAAGATGGGAATTTAATATTTTATTTTATAGGAATTTCATATTTTTTATAGGAATTTTAATTTTTTTAGAGAAATTCGAATGGGAATTTTGTAGGAATTTAATAGGAACTTTTTTTTTAGAATTTGAATGGGGATTTTGATAAAAATTTTAATATTTTTGTACAATAAGAATACATTGGAATTTTAATGAGAATTCAATTTCTTTTTTCAATAAAAATTTTAGTGAAAATTTAATTTTTGATATGAAATTTTTTTCTTCTAATGGAATTTCATTATTTTTCCAAAATATAGAAAATACATTTTAAATAGAATTTATTGAAATCCATTATCATTTATTTCCATCGATAAAGAATTTCACTTTTTTTTAGAAATAATGGAATTTATTGAATTGTAAGAACATCATCGAAATCCATGAAAGCTTTCCTTTCGATTGGTCGAATAATTTTTTTCAATTCTTTGAAAACGTATTTATTTACTTTTTTCGAAAAACATTGGAATTTTCGCGATTCACATTTTTATGAAAAACACGGAAATCGTGTTTTTGAAATTCAATTTTTCTTTGTTTCAATTTCCCTCTGTTCTGAAAAAGTGAATTATTCCTCTCTTTTTTTTTTAATAAATTTATTTTACGTCGCGTCAACGTGGATTTTTATTTTTAAGGGAGTTTATGGAAAGTAAATATTATTTGTTTGCTTGACCAATAAAATATCGAAGCCAACGAATCCATTTATTTTATTAACAAATGGCATCCATGGAATCGTACGAATTTCAATGACAATTAATGAATCGCATAATTCCTCATGTTGGATTTGCTTTAATGTTGGATTTTCTCAAATGAAAATATCTCTGCTTTCGAATTTTCCAATTTGGAATTTCTAAAAAAAATTTATTTTCATCGAGAAAATTTTCTCAGACACTGAAAAAATCTCACGGATTCAGTTTTCTTGCACTTCAAAATTTCCAATATTCCCGAATCTCCAATATTTCCAAATTTCCAATATTTTCGATTTTCCAATATTTCCGAATTTCCAATATTCTCAAATTTCCAATATTTCCAAATTTCCAATATTTCCAAATTCCCAATATTTCCAAATTCCCAACATTTCCGAATTTCCAATTTAGTGAAAAACGGATTCGTTATGTTTCCATAAAATACGAAATTTCTTATTTTTTTCGTTAATTTTTTTTCAATGAAAAATATGGAAATGAAAATTTTTTTGGCCAATTGCAAAAAATTTTGAAATTCCACGTTGACTTCCTATTTGCATCCGGTTTATTTCCAAACGAGCAAACGTTATTCGGACGAGTTCGGTAATGGGATAATATTTTGTCCAAATGCGGGATTCCCGTCTTTGAATGAAATTAAAACTTGCGTCCGAATTAATTAGCCGGGGGTTGGGGGGGGGGGGGGGGAGGTGCGCTTAAATTAGGATTCAAATTAAGACTTCGTGTTCGAGCGAATTGTTCTAATCGCCTCTTTTCAAACTATTGAAACTTGTTTTACGGTACTTCCGAGCATATTTGAATTAAAAGCTTTGGATCCGAATGAAATTGCTACCAGAGAGACCCAATTTGGGTTTCACCTCGATCCATAGTTCAGGTAAAAGGGTGCGGAAATGATGGGATCGCATTTCGTATCCGCCACAAAAGCTTTATGCATTACTTTTTAGCGAAAGAGGAACTTTTATGAAATTTCAAACTGTAAATGGGAAAAGAGGGAATTTTTAATACTCTTTTGAATTTTATTTTATATTTCACGAAGGTTTTACGTTTCCACTCTTTTCCTACGGTTATTATTTTTTTTTCGAAATTATTGAATTAGATATTCTAATTTTTTTAGAGCAATTATTATTATTTGAAAAAAGCTTTAAAATGAACCGTAAAGCGAAGAGATTGATGAAGAATTTATTTTTTACCCGAGGGACTTTATAATCTTGGAAGAAAAAATTTGAGATTTCTTTACAAAATTTGGAATTTCAATTTTGATCTTTTCGATCAATCCTAAATTAGAGCAGCAAGAAAATAGTAAAATTGGAAAGAACGTTCCTAAAAAGCTTAATGTTGGATTTTCTCTAATGAAAATATCTCTGCTTTCGAATTTCCCAATTTGGAATTTGTAAAAAAAATTTATTTTCATCGAGAAAATTTTCAGACGCTGAAAAAATCTCACGGATTCAGTTTTCTTGCACTTCAAAATTTCCAACATTTCCGAATTTCCAATATTTCCAATATTTTCGATTTTCCAATATTCCCGAATTTTCAATATTTCCGAATTTCCAATATTCTCAAATTTCCAATACTTCCGAATTTCCATTATTTCCAAATTTCCAATATTCCCGAATTTCCAATATTTCCAATATTTTCAAATTTCCAACATTTCGAAATTTCTAGATCTACAATTTTTCGAAATCCAACCCAGATTTTCCATTTTCCAATTTTTCTTTTTTTTTTCCTTTACGAGGCGAGTTCAGTAAAAAATCCATAAATATTCAGAACCCCAAAAGAGGAATTACACCATAGAAGTGACCCGTATCTTCTCGTTTCAGGATAATAAGTTACCGGGTAGATATCAACATGCGTTTTCGAGTCAGCAGCAGCAACGGGCTCCTGCTTTGGAGCGGAAGGCAATCTGATCCGCAGGAACAAAGGGACGCGAATGACGACTTCCTTTCTTTGGGTTTGGATCAAGGGTACCTTACACTGGCCTACAATCTGGGATCCGGCGAGGCTTTGTTGAGATACAATCTTACAAGATTAGACGACGATTTATGGCACCGCGTCCGTGCTGTGAGGTAAAAGATTTGGCACACTGACGCTACACCCCTTCTTTCCCACCGCGAACACTAATTAAGCTTTCTTGTCTTTCCATTCAACTTCCTTGTATGGACTACTTACATACATTGTACATACATTGTACATACATACATACGTATGTATGTAAGTATGTATGTATGGATGTGTGTATGTATGGATGTGTGTGTGTGTGTGTGTGTGTGTGTGTGTGTGTGTGTGTGTGTGTGTGTGTGTGTGTGCGTGCGCGCGCGCACGTACGTACGTCCGTGTGTATGTGTGTGTGTTATCTATGTATGCATACGAGACCTTACAGGTACACGATTTTTCCTTATCTCCGATTTCTAGGAACGAACAATGGGCTTCGTTAGTAGTCGACAGCGGTGCTGGAATATCGGCGTCTTCTCCAGGGCAGCTGAGGCAACTCAACACGGATACTGGACTCTACATAGGTGAGACACCCTTTCCGGTTTCGAAATTTCGCCCACCACATCCGGTGGAATTGCGAAAATTCCGACACTCGGTTGTTTCACGACCTTATGGAGAAAGATTCGCTCGTGAAAGGAAAATTGGGAAATTATTTTTAAAAAATCTCTACGAATATCCATTTAAAAAAAAAAAATAATAATTTGTTAAATAATTTCATTATTTTACGTCACGGGCGCGCTTTTGTCATTTTTCTTGTCGTGACCTCCCACGTGTTCCTTTTTTTTCCCGGCGTGGGAAAAATTCGGGAAATCTCCCGTAGGTTTCCAGAATTCGAGAATAATGCCGGACGCGGAAATAAATGCATTTTATCTCTCGCTGAATGATTCGCAAATGAAGGGAAATTAATTCGGTGGATTATCCGGGGCTCTTTATTTATATCCACCCGCGTCTGATATAAACATTATACCTGCGAGGTATATACATATATTCTATTTTTTTTTTTTCTTCCGGACTTGAAGGGTAGACTCCGGCCTCGGCCCGAGTTCAAAACGAATTTAGGATTAATCAATCAACCGTTGGGTTCTTTTTACCAAAGGGAATTCTATTAACTCCTCGAAAATAGACTACGAACGGGGAGATCCGCGCGATCTGTTAAATTATAAAGCAGCCGCCAGAACGAGGGATATTGTATTTCAGATAACGGTTTATCTCGTATCGAGATGGTGCTATTGATTGCCGGCCGGAGAGAGTCACGCTGGAACAAGAAAAAAAAAAAGAGAAAATAATGAAAGAGCGAAAATCCGAGCCGGTCGGAAAGGCAAATTCTGCCGAGTTTTAATGGAATCTCTGACGGGATATCGAAATTTTTTGGCTGCTGCCCGGTCAATCAGCAGACGTGATTCCGGTTACGAATCTCATAGTTGTGAAGTGCGCTCCTCTTTATTCCCCAGTGTTTGAATCCGAATCGAAAAACGCGAAATTCCGAATTTTTTTTTTTATATCGAATGTAACGGAATTAATTTCCATGCGAATTTGTTTTACGATATAAAAATAAAAGGACAGAAACCCGATACCTGTTACCCGGAGTCTGGAAAAAAAAATGGTTTTTGAATTTTCCAGAATATGTTTTTCTTTCATAATTTTGTATGGTGTTAATTTTGGTAATTAATGAAAGAAATTCGATGTATAGGAAAATTAACATTAAATTGATTATTACTGAAATGCAAATTTCGAATGTTTCCAATCATTTTTTTTAATTGGCTTTACTTTAAAACAGGCAGAAACGCGATACCTATTACCCGGAGTCTGGAAAAAAATAGTTTTTGAATTTTCCATAATTTGTTTTTTTTTTCATAATTTTTTATGGTGTTAATTTTTCTAATTAACGAAAGAAATTCGATGTATAATAAAATTAACGTTAAATTGATTATTACAAATATGCAAATTTTGGATGTTTCCAATCATTTTTTTTAATTGCCTTTATTTAAAAAAAGGCAGAAACCCGATACCTGTTACCTGGAGTCTGGAAAAAAAAATAGTTTTTGAATTTTCCAGAATATGTTTTTTTTTTCATAATTTTTTATGGTGTTAATTTTGGTAATTAAAGAAAGAAATTCGATGTATAGGAAAATTAACATTAAATTGATTATTACTAGAATGCAAATTTCGGATGTTTCCAATTATGTTTTTATAAATTGGTTTTATTAAAAAAATTGTTAATTTCAGTGACCCAATTTTTGAGGTAAAAATTCGAGAGCCCATTTTCTTTGTGTTATTTTGCACCGAATGGTTGGAAGATTGCAAAGTATGTCCCAGACTTCCATCCAATGGGAGTGGAAAATTAATAATAGAAAGTTAATAATTCAATGGTAAAAATAATTCCGGTAAAAATTGCCCTATTACCCGGAGTCTGGAAAAAAATTGTTTTTTAATTTTCAAGTCGCCAGTAATTGAACGATGAAATTTTGAATCCTGGATTTTTTGAAAAAGAATTAATATTAATATTCTTGTATAATTATAATAATGCATCTTTAATGAATGTAAGAATTAATATTGATTTTTCTTAATAATGACTAAATTATTAGAACTCTCGATAACTTAATTTAATTTTTAATAATCATCAAATCACGATACTTTTTTTCCTCCGAGAAAATTTGACAACGAGGCTAAAACAAGAAACATTAATTTTCAGCTATTTTACACAGAGTATAAATTTATTTTACGATGATTTTGGTAATTGCTGAAATTCTCTCCTTTTCGAATTCAATATAAAAAAAAAAGTTAATTTTAAAATTCGCAAAGAAAATAATTAAGAAATTCAAATATTTCTTGCTTGTGATGAAAAATAATGTTTCTACAAAATTACTAAAAATTACTGTTACAAAAATAATATAAATTACTGTGTTTCCAAAATAAAAAAATTAAATCCAATTATATCTGCCATTTTTCATGAAAATTCTAAAACCATGAAATTTCAAGTATTTTCCTGAAAAAGGAAAATCGAGAATTTTTTATTTTAAAATAAAAAATTACTATTATTGTAAATTTCATAATTTGAAAATTTATTCCTTTTAATTAAAATTTATTAATATTTCAACGACTCTTTATTTTTTCCCTCGTTATTATCAACAACAAAAAAAATAAATAAATAAATAATTCACTTCACTTCCGTCGTTTCCTTTCCAGGTGGAGCTCCGGATATCGTCAGGACGACGGGCGGAAGGTACACGAAAGGCATCGTGGGGTGCATAAGCGACCTCGTGCTGGACGCAGATTACTCGGTATCGTTATCGTCACCGGAGCAAGCGACGAACACGCACTCGTGCATTCCATGAGTGCAGACTTCGTGAGGCGCGAAATTCAAGTAAATTAACGATAACGAGAGAAAACACAATGAGAAAATTGCTTCTAATCACTCCAAGCTGATTTGGGACAGCACGAGACCAGTGACTTTAATTAATTTTTGTACAGACAAATTTTACGCTTTGGAATTTGAAGATTTTCAAAGGGAAGCTACGCGAATACCGGAGATAGCTCTTATCTTGTACATATTGAAGATAATCCTTGATACGCCGTTTATTCTTTTTTTTTTTTCCTGCCTCGAACAATTTCCCTTATCGGACGTTCCTTTGGGGTCGACAATTAGGCGCGGCGGGTCCGAAATCCCCCCCCGGGGATTTTCCGGAATCGCTTTTTTTTTCGGCTGGAAAAGCGTTTCCAGTCGCGACGAAAAAAAATTTAGAGCCATTTTTTCCATGTATATAATTATTAAAAACCGATGATTGTACATTTTCTTTTTCCCGGAAAATACTAATTATTATTATTTATTTATTCATTTTTTCGAAAATTTCTACAATTTGAAAACCGAAGGGTAGAAATTTTTTCGAGGAAATATACGTCCCCCGATATTTAAAAAAAAAAAAAGGAGGAAATTGTCAAGGTACGGATCAATTCCAAAACTGCACTTTGCGAAGCAAAGTCTCGTTCCCGGCTGAAGGAACTTGACTTTCGGCCTAACGAGACGGTGGATGAGAGAAATGATTAATTAAATCTAAAAAAAAAAATAAATAAATGGAAGAAGTCGTAGTAATATTAAAAAAAAAAAACCCCTTCACGTCAATTTGTTCAAATAAATCCGGCCGGAATAAATCCCTCTACTTTTACAACAACAACAACAATAACAACAACAGTGACAACAATGACAAGAACAAATGATATCAAATGAATACGTCCAGAAAGTACATATTCTTTTTCAAAGTTTCTATGGATGAGAGAGAGAGAGAGAGAGTAATAGGTGGCTAAGAATTACACCCGGTCGGATTTCCACGTCAATAGTTATATAAACAAACAAAAAATGGATATACGTCATATCGGAAGAGGAGCTTTTAAGGGAGGATTTGTTGCATCAAAAAATGAACTTTATTCGATTCGACGGCAGCTTTCCCTCCCCCGGGAGGCGTTTATGAGATTCTTTTTGTCTCTAAGATTTATCGAAGAGTTTCCTGGAACTTTCCCCGAGAAAGTAACTTTTTATTATTTTTTTTTTGAGCTTTTCGAGCTTCTGGAATTTTTATTTTTACCGGAGAAACTTTGAAAATATCGAAAACTCGTTTTTCTTGATGAAAATAGTTTTATTTTTCTATTGGAATATAATGTGACGTAATTTAATTAATTATTTTGTTATTTAATTACGTATCGATTGTGATTCATTATTTTTTTTATTATTTACTGTGTATCTTTTTGTGTTTTTTTTTCAAATTTTTCGAGCTTCTGGAATTTTTATTTGTAAAAAAGAAGTTTTGAGAAATCGCGAAAATAGATTTTTCTTGATGAAAATATTTTTTTTTCCATTGGAATATAATGTGACGCAATTTAATTAATTATTTTGTTATTTAATTACGTATCGATTGTGATTCATTATTTTTTTTTTAATTATTTACTGTGTCGGTTTTTTAATATTCCACGGGATCCAAAATAATATAATAAAAAATAATGTTTAGTCTGCGTTCGACGGATGGTTTTTGGAATTTGTCTATGAATATTTTTGAATGCAATTTTTCACAGCGCTGATTTTTTTCTTTAAATTTCATGGAATTTTAATATCCGCGAATAATGGAATTCAGAGGAAGGATTTCTCTTTTTTGTTTACGATAATTATTCAGTTGAACGCCCGGGGCTCTTTTATGCTCAAAATCGTTTAAGAAACATATCAAAGTGTTTTCGAAATTTCACATATTCCAAAATATGTGATTCCTCTTTGAGGATTTTTGAAAAGGAAGCAAACAAAAACTAGCCAAAACTGGCCCCGAGCAACGTTTCTAATTTTTTACATTATTAATAATTAAAATATATTATTATTATTATTATTATTATTATTATTATTATTATTATAACTGGAACTGCTATTATTGTTATTATTACAATGATCAATTACTTTAATGTCTCAAATGTATTATTTTTGTTTTAACAATTGAAAAAAAAATTATTCCTGAAATAAAATTAGAGACAAAAGGAATCAATTACATATTTTTTTTGGTTTTTGATGTAACAAAATTTTCCAAAAGCCGAAGATCAGAGGAAATATTTACGATTACTTGAATTACAAAGAAGACGAAAAAGGGATGGGAAGACGACGGAAAGAGAAAGAAAATAAGAAATCCGATAGTTTTGTCGAAACGGTTTATTTTCGAGAAAAGAGAAAGCGATAGAGAGAGAGAGAAAGAGGCATTGAAAAATATTTGAAAACAATGTGCATCGTATGGAAAAATGAATATAAATAAAAACAAGCAATCGGTTATAGTCAATTTTTGTACAAGCATTATTTTCTTGGTAATTAAAATATATATAAGAATGGTACGGGAAACAGAGAGGAAAAGTGCGAAAAAAAAAGGTGGAGGGTTCAGGTGAAATTCATTGAAGGAAATCGAAAAAGAGAGACGTCCAAGTTAATTCAATATTTACACGAAGATAAAGGTCCTCTCGCAAATAATTAAATAGCAAGATTCGTTCCATAATATATATATTTTTTTTCGTAATTTTTTATGGAGTTAATTTTTTTTCCATAATTTTTTATGGTGTTAATTTTTTTTCCATAATTTTTTACGGTGTTAATTATTTTTCCATAATTTTTTATGGTGTTAATTAATGAAAGAAATTCTATGTATGGCGAAATTAACATGAAATTGATTATTACTAAAATGCAAATTTCGGATGTTTCCAATTACTTTTTTTTGAAATTGGCTTTATTAAAAAAAATTTTTAATTTTGACCCAATTTTTGGGGGAGAAAATTCGAGAGCTCATTTTCTTCGTGTAATTTTGCACCGAATGGTTCAGAGATTGCAAAGTGTGTCCAAGATTTGAATTTGTATACGAATAAGGCAACTCGATGTCCATCCAGTCGGAGTAGAAAATTAATAATAGAAAATTAATGATTTAATGGTCAAAATAATTCCGGCTACAATTGCCCTTCAATTCAAACAAAAACCGAAAACGAAAGAGAGCGGAGATGGAAAATTTGAGGTACTGCCTTGGAGTAACTTTTACTAAATTCTACATAGGTCGTAAAAAAATACTACAAATTTATAAAATTTTCTAGTTACAATTTTTATAAAACTTAAAAGAACAAATTATTTCGAAAAAAAAAACGAGACTTTCTCTCGTAAAAATCTACAATTTTGGAAAAATGAGTTGCTTTGACCTAAAATTATATTATGTATTTATTTACGCTTATTGAAAATATTAAAATTATTAATATTCCGGTGTCCCATAAGTTTCTTCCTTTCCGGCTCACGCTCATATATGGCGTGGCGCGGAAAAAACTTATGGGACACCCTAAAACACTAATTTTTCCCAAATATTTCAAAATTATTAGATTCTTTTTTTAATATTCGACCCAGGTGTTTTTAAAAAAATTAGTATCCGAGTACTAATTATTACAAAAATTGGTAAATTGATTAAGAAAATTTAAAAAAAATTACGTATAAAATCCAAATGAGGTAAAAATTATTCCAAAACAGTGAAATTTACAAATCTGTGCTTCTTTTTCCTTACAACCTCCGCGAAAATCACTGAATTTCCCGGGATGGCGAATATATTTGTGGAAAAAATCCGTACATCACACCGTATCGCGTCCAAACGCACACGTCTAACCGATGGCACCTTATTAATTGTTACCTAATTGAGAGGAAGCGATGGCAAGGAGAATAAGAGCAGGCACTGAACGTACCTAAACGATTAGCAATACACAGCTGTAAAAGATATGAAACTGAATTAATCGATATATTAATGAAATTCAAGAGAATGAGAAAAATATTAAATTTTGAAAAAAAAAACGAAAAAAAAAATTAATAAGAAAGAGAGAGAGAGAGAGAGAGTCGAGAAAATATTTAACGAGAAAAAAAAAAGGAAAGGAAGCATATTTCCATGTGATCTCAAGAGACAAAGAGAAATTAATTATAGTTCAATGAAAGACCAAATAACATTCGCTTTGTTTCGGTTGTCGAATTCGATAATTCGTTTCTTCGTTGAAAAGAATGAATGTCGTGTATGTAGAAATTACGGATTCACCGAATTAATGTAAGACGCGATTTAATCGCCGAGGAAAATTGATTGTAATTGACCCATTCGAGATTTGATTTCCGATGCTAAAAAAAAAAAAATTTGTTATTTCCCTCGAGGAGGAAAAAAAGATGACGATGTAATGTCCTTTTGCACTTTAATGTACTTATTATGATTATTATTATTAGTTACCAATTATCGCAATTGTAACGATATTTGACACACACACACGTGGCGAACATTAAAAAGGCTGATAAGTGAATGTAAAATTAATATTTAAATATTTCGTATATACAAAATAGCAAAAATAAACAAAAAAAATAATAATAATGAACAAACGGAAACAAAGAATTGAAAGAAAAATTGGGTGGAATCGAAGAAAAAAAAACGAGATAAATTATATATGACACTTTTTATTCGCTGACAATGAGGTTGAAGAATTGAAATGTTATATCAAATCGATATCATTATCATTATCATCGATATCATGAAATTCATCATCTTTTTTCATCGACGTGGTTGATTTTGATGGAAAAATATTTCTAGCGAATTCCAAATATTTAAAAATAAAAAAAAAACGTCGAAGGAGAGGGAAAAAAATGTTAGCATAATTCTCAAAACGAATTAGTAAATTTTACCGTTGAGATTGGTAACAATTACAGGTTAATTAATAAAAAAAATAATGAAATTCGAAATTTTTTATTTAACAGAAAATTTTATTGCTACGTATTTTCAAAAGAGGTTTCCCACGATTTTAGTTCATTGAATTTTTGGTTTTTTAATTTCTGGAAATTCAATTCAACAATTTTCAGTCTCTTTTTTTACCATTACAGGTTATTTAATAAAATACAGACAAATTAGGAATTTTTATTTAACAGAAAATTTTATTGGCACGTATTTTCAAAGGAGGTATCCGATAATTTTAACGAATCTATTTTTTTTAATTCCGGAAAATTCAATTAACAAAGAAAAAATTCAATTTTTCCTATAATTTAATGAACATCCTTATTTAACAATTTTTTATTTATAAATTGTTGCTTGTTTTCAATAACAACAAAAATCTGAATTAATTTGGGAACCTCCTCGACACAAGGATAATATTATTCCATCCAGAATAACGATGATTTGTTTCTTTTATAAAAAAATATTTACTTTTCTACGGAAAAACAATTTATTAATCGATTGATCATCGAGCGGAGCAACAATTTCGAAATTTGGAACGATTGCGAATGAAATTTGACGATTCCGGGAAATTCACGATTTCCAAAAAAGGACAAAAATTCTCGAACTAATTTTTCTCTTTTTTTTTGGAATTTTCGCCGATCCCTCCTTTTCGCGAAATTTCCCGTTTTTTCAATTTCCCGGAAACTCGAGTTATTAAAGTTCGAATCGAAGAAATGAAAATTTTCGACGTAATTATTCAAATGACTTGGCGCGTTATCAACAATTCCAGCGACCGGAGTTACGAAAGTTCGAATCCGCGGTGTGAAAAGCCTGATTATTCAAATTCCAATTATTCAGATTCGCCGAAATGCATTTCCCTGTTTTCCCAAAATCGCGGGTACCCGGAAATTGCGCAATTGCAAATCCACCGAACGCCGTCTGTTGTATATTTGCTCGAGCACCGCCGGATTTCATTGGCAGTCATTCGATAATTAATTGTAAGTCTAAATGCATAAATTGAGTAAAAATATAAATTAATTTGAATTTCAATTTTAATTAATAAATTAAAAATTTATAATTTAAATATAAATTTTAATTTAAATAAAAAAGCATAGAAATTTATTGGAACCATGTGGAAGGGGAAAATAAAAAAAAAATAAAGAAAAAGATGAATAATTATAAATAAATAAATAACTAACGCGAAATTGTGCAACTGCAACCGATGCGATTCGAGAAAGAGAGGAAGTGAAACGAGAGGATGCGAAGAAAGAAAGGAAAGAGAAAGATAGATAATATATTATTACATGAATATAATTATATTGATATATAACGATGAATTATATGTGTACAGGGTGTGCCGTTTAAGGCGACCGCTTTAAGGGTAGTTTTCGTTGAGTTGAATGACGAGTCAAAAATCAATTAGTCGAAAAATGATTTTACGCAATTCGTTAAAAAATATTAGATGGAATAGGGATATATAATAATATTTTTAAATAGAGAGAATAACTGTTTCAGTTCGAAAATTATATGATATTTTTTTGCTTTCAAGGTCGATCGTATATTTTTTCTTTCCTGTAGAGTGATATATGCTTATTTAGCAAATTAATTTCGAAATTTTCAAATTCGAAGTCACATATTTTATTTTTGGATTTTCAAGGTCAATTTATATATTTTTTTCAATATCGAATTATATTTTAGAAATATTATATATTATATTATAATAAATTCCATTTGAAATGCAACGTCATAAATTTACTGCAAATAATGAATTAATAAATATTTCTTTAATTAACAAATGAAATATTAATTGATTATTCGATCCCATTTGGTACAAAAACAGGGTCGACCTTGAAATCCAAAAAATTTTGACATCGAAAATTTCATCCCTTCGAAATCATATTTTTATTATTATTGTTATTATTATTATTATTATTATTATTATTATTATTATTATTATTATTATTATTATAATTGCTTGTATGTTCGAATTACAATTAAAAATCATATAAATTATTATTAATTATTTTAACAATAAAGACTTCGATCTTCCACGTTTCAAGGTCATGAACGGTATAGAATCGACCTTGAAATCGAAAAATGCAAAATCCGTTAACCGAGAAGCCAAAAAATAAGTGAATAAATAAATAAATAAACAAGGACGGAGAGACTTTTCGAGTGGTCGCGTTAGACGACGCAGCCTGTATACGATATAGATAAAAATATTGTACACTATTTCTATTATGTCCGTCTGCAAAGTCTATTAGAAGAGTCTATCCCATCGAATCTATCGACAACTGTATCCTTCCCCCCCCCCCCCCCCCCCCTTAAGACGATAAAAAGAGAAAGAAAAAGAAAAAAAACCACGCCTCCCTCATCCCTTTGATGAATATTTGTATATATAAAAAAAAAAGGAATAACAAAACTATACGCGTGCACGTTTGCGAGCGCGAGTGTGTGTGTGTATGTGTATGTGTACGGATGAGAGCGCGCGAATGCGTGTGTGTCTCGTATGCATTGTACATATATGGAACGGCCAGGAACGGGAGCTTTAATCTATACGATATCATTGTAACCGTAGATTTTAAGTTACCAGCGAGAAACGCGCACCGACGAGATGCAGCTGGTGTCTCGTTTCCCCCCCCCCCCCCCCCCACTTCTTTGCTACCGTCACGCCTCGAACTGAAACTTTCGAACTTCGAAATACCTGCCCTTCCCCTCCCCCTCCCTCAGCCTGCGCGGTCCACCTGCTCTTGTTTCGAAAATTCAAGAAAAAGAAATTCCTTTCGAACCGAGACTCGAATTTTTTCTCCCCCTCCCCCGCCCCTCTGGCAATTTTTACAGACCTAACCTAAAATTCTCTTCCGATTCGATAAAAAGAAAGAAAAGAAAATAGTAGTTTAATTACTTAACGCTTTGCCGTCCGCGCGTCTGATCGGCGCCGGTATAAATCTTTGTGTACGACACCAACGTGGTGCCACCGGCGCTTGCCCGATAGTTTTCGCGTGGCACCAACGTGGTGCCACCGGACGGCACAGTGTTAATATAATTCCAACTCGTTCCCAATCGATTTTCATTGTTTCAGGAAGAAAAAAGAATAAAAATAAAAATCCTCGAAAAGACTTTTCGAAAATTGCAATTGATCCATAATGTAATCGAGGGTTTTTTTTTTCGAAATCAAAGGAAGACCGAGAAATCGATCGCGCGAGTAGGAGAAGAGAAGAGAGAGAGAGAGAAAAAAATGCAAGGATTCTAATCTATGTAATACGATATCAAATTAAAGTGGCTATACGTGCTTGTAAATGCGATGCGATATACAGTCCAGTAAAAAATACACGCGACAGTCTCGCTATTGAAATCGACAATTAATTATATATGTGTGTGTGTGTGTGACCGATTTACACAGGTGTCTACGTCCATATTGAAATTCAAAGAAAAGAAAATGAAGCAAAAAATATACAGAAAAGAAATATAATATAATATACAAATGAACGAAACAAAGTAAAGAAAAATAGAAAAAATGGAAACAGTGCGCGGGTGTATGTATATGTTACGTGCGAACGAGGGAGCAAGGGTGGATGTGTGTGTATTTTAAACCCACGTTGTGAAATGCATCATCAATAAAAGAAAAGGGAATTTTATAAATCACTTGGCTCTACCTTTTTTTTTCAAATGCATTCGAATTTCAGATTATTTATGATGTTTATTTTTTACACCCCCTCCTATTCACGTAAAAAGGTTCCTCTTTTTATATCGTATAAGAAGCGAAATGTCTTTTTAAAAATTTATGGTTTGTGACTACGCTAAAAAAGAGGGTTTGAGTCTCGGCTAAGTTTTATCTAAAGGTTCGTATCTATGCTAAAAAAAGGTTTGAGTCTCGGCTAAGTTTTATCTAAAGGTTCGTGTCTATTCTATTGAATTTAATTGTAGATGTAAACTTCAAATTTATTAGCTGAATCTTATTGAATAACAAATATTGATAATCAAAACGTTTACTAACTTAATAAAATATTTATTTGAAATATTTACAAATTCATGAATTAATGATTTCTAATTTGGACTAATTTTAATCTAAAAAAAGTATCTAATGAATTCAATAGGCCTATCTACTTTACCGACTGAGGATTAAAACGAAAGTTAACTGTTTATTTGTAGAAAACTACCTTACCGACTGGGTAAATCTTGTCACTTCAAAAGCAACATTTATCGGTACCAAAAAATATATATTGTTTTTTATATTATATCGATAAATTATTTTATCATATCGGAATGTAAAAACTTTTTTTATCGACAATACATATTCCGTTTTTATTATATGTAGGTAAAAGTAGTTTCTACTTTTCCCACAGAGAATCCTTGTGTTCTTCCTGTTTAGTTTGAAAACAAATTACTACTTGATTTTGAATTCGATGGCGTGACTAGTATTAAAGCTGCAAGTCAGAAGTAGTTTCCGGTTTCGTTTTCAAATTCACCGAAGGAATTTTTTTTTTACTTACGTACAAGCAGTCTTGATTGAGACGTACAATACACTCATTATTGTTATTAATGCCTCGTTTACTAATTTATTATGAATTTATTATCAATTTTATTATTCATTTTATTATTCATTTCATTATTAATTTGACTTTCGAAAAAGTAACAAAATTCCGCCATATTGGAAACCAGGACCTCACCGGCTTCAAGTGGTGAGTGAATTTTTGAAAATTTGCGTGAAGGTCATTCGAAGGTCATTCGGTTCATGCGAGTAGAATTTTACATTATTATATTTATTATATTTATATTGTTATATAATTATTGTATATAAATATAATAATATAATAAATATAATTATTACTACCTCTATCCCATAATAATAATAATTATAATAATAATAATAATAATAATAATAATAATATTAGTCGATGTCTCAATTACATATTCACTTCCTATTATTATTATTATTATTATTATTATTATTATTATTATTATGCCATAGCGGTAGTATTATACTTAAAATATAATAGGTTATATTTTATCTCATTATGTTGCATTAGAAAATTTGTTTTCATTGGCTCTGCTTTAATTTTCAATTTTATCTAAGTCCTTATATTTTATATTTCCCTTTTCAGCCTGGACAAATATCTAATATGTAAAATCTGCTTTGTCGTCCATTCCTTGAAAATGAAATCTTAAATATAAAACTCAGGAGATTTTCTATTACAATTTTTCAAAAATTACCAGAATACTTTTTTTGCAAGAAATACAGAACAAAAATTCAAGTTCCCAAAATTACAAATATAAATTATGCAAAAAAATCTTAGACTCCGAACTTCATATCGAAGAAAAAACTCAATTTTCATTTTTACAATATTTACCTCCAGAAGTATCTCATTTCCAAGAGAATAATTCAATGAATTATTAAATAATAAATTAATATTGTTTAATAACTGATTTTTTTAAAAAAATAATTATCTTTTGGTCCAATATGAATCAATCGAACTGCTTGCGATCGATCGATACCTTTTTCACTTACTCCGGAATGTGTCGAAACCAATTTATCTGAAAAATTGTTCGACTTCTTCGATGACCTTCTAAGTCGAAAGTGTTTTGCAATCCGAAGGTGGGTTACGAACCTCGATATCGAAACCACTGTCTTAGAACTGCAGTGTCGAAAGAAAAACATAAATTTCTTCGAATGGATTCCTCATTTCTCCTTTTTTTTTCCATCAAATGGACAAATTGGCTTTATAAAAAATTTACATTTTTGCAAGAAACCAAAAAAAAACAGAAATGTGTAAATGTCGAGACAATTTTCATGATACAATTTTTTTAAAAACCCATCTTTTATATAATAAAAAGCGAATACATAGTTTACAGCCTATACAAGCAATTTTTTGTTTCCCCAATAACGACTTTTTATTTTTCTTCTCCTCGAAAAGAAAAGATTTGGAGATTCGATACGAATTAAAATTCTATTGTTCGACCGAAGCGGATTCGAGCGGAACATGAAAAAGATGTGCTTCCATCCTCTTCGCTCTTCGCAATCTAATAGCGAAGAAATGGATTTGGAATGAGATCTAGAATCTTAGAAAAAAAAAATCACAGCTCAGCACCAGAATTTAACGAAGGATGTTGCTTTGTTTTTTTCTTATTTTTGTGAAAGAGATCTCAAAAATAGGATGATAACGAAAATGATTCCCGCCAAAATTGAAATTCTGCTGAAAAGTGGAATAATGTAACCGAGGGTATCTGCAATTTTGGAAACTTGAATTAAAATATAAAAGGATTATTTTTGAAATTCACAAAATTGTTGATAATTGCTTTAATAAATTTTTGTACAAGATTTCTTGAGTTCCAGATTCGATTGATTTGATAATTTTTGAGAAATTATAGATAATATCTGTTTTCTTCAAATTTTTTAAAACATGTGGTTATAGAAATTTTTGGTAAAAAGAAAAACAAATATAAAACAGAATAATAAATTCGTCAAACAAAGTCCATGCTTTTCAGGACATTAATAATTTTTTTTGAAAATAGTATTTTGGCCCATGTAATTTAAATATTCTATCAAATATCAAAAAATAATTTATAAAAAGTTATACAGAAATTATATAGAAATTATTTATATAGAAAAAAACTATTTTACATAAAGATTCTAATTTCCACTTTAACTATAGAATTTCTAATTAAAAATGAGGGCTAAATTAAATCGAACAATTTTTGACTCGCAGATACCTTCGATTAAAATATGAATTCGAGTCGAACCCTATTTCTCGATGGAAATTTTTAGAAGTCGACCAGGAATGCATGTCGGAAGACCAAAATTCACTTCGATTTGGCATAATCATGAGACTTCGACACTCGAATCGTGTTTCAATACGTTCTTTATTTTTCCATTTATTTCTTTTTTTTATTCGTCATCTTTTTTTTTTAATTTGTATATCTTTCATAATTTTTTTGTTTTCAAATGATTTCCTCATTTCTCTATCTCACAATAGCAATTAATAAAATCATAATTAATCATAATAATCGATAAGAGTAATAAAAGAGATAATGTATTAATCGGTTACTCAACTAATATTATTGTAGTTATTTATAATATGTATTCCTTTATCATAATTTACGTTTAATACGTTTCATTTTTTTTTTCTTCCTCGTCGTATCATCATCATTCTTACAACCGATCACTCTCGATTTCATCTTTATTTTCATTTTCATCTACAAACATTTAAAACATGCAAAATTCTTCTCTCTCTCTCTCACTCATTCCTCTTAAATCTACCCTTTATTCACGCGATAGTAAACAATGTTCAAGATTTACAAGTGTCGTTTCTCCTTTTTTAGTTTATATTCAAATACAATATGTTTGTTTTTCCTTCTGTTTTTTTTGAAAATCCTTACGCTTCGAAGAAATTTCAGAATCTCTTCGACCAAATTCTTCGGTGACACTGGGACCCTTGGAAATAATTTCAATAATTTCGGAATTCGAGGTGAATACCTTAAAATTTCGAAAATTCCCCAAAACGTAAGGATTTTCAATTCGTCTCTCTTTTGTAACCATTTCCTCTGCGATTATTCGGTCTTTGGAATTTCTTTCGTTAGAAATCAATTTCTTTCGCCTTTCTTCGTATCGATCGGAATAACTTTTATCGACTTTCGCTGACAAATTTTCATTCGACACCTCGACAAGAAATTAATTTTATATCGAAATGAATCCTAATTACTCGGTCTTCGGAATTTCTTTCCTTAAAATTAAATTTCTTTCGCCTTTCTTCGTATCGATCGGAATAACTTTTATCGACTTTCGCTGACAAATTTTCATTCGACACCTCGACAAGAAATTAACTTTTTATCGAAATGAATCCTAATCACTCGGTCTTCGGAATTTCTTTCCTTAAAATTAAATTTCTTTCGCCTTTCTTCGTATCGATCGGAATAACTTTTATCGACTTGGCTGACAAATTTTCATTCGACACCTCGACAAGAAATTAATTTGATATCGAGTGAGTCCTAATTACTGTTACCATCAATCTGGATTAATTTGAATGAATAAAATACGTCAGATTGTCACTCTGAAATTAATATCGCATTAATTGGAGCAATTATATTAATCCGAATTAATACAATATTAACTTTTTTTCTTTTCATCCCTTGGCATTAATCCTCTCGAGGTGGAAGTTAAACCCTCTTTTCGATTCTTTAGTGTCAAAAATGTCGATTCAAAGGGACTCTCCGGCTTCTCTCTCTCCTCTCTTTCTCCCCTAAATTTTCTAAAGTCGTCATTCACGGCATTCACCGTCGAGTTGGAGAATATTCTCAATATTTTCACATTCATTCGGATGAAAGAACAGACACTCCATCGTTTTTTTTAACGGTATCTTTCGTGGGTTCTTTCATCACAATAAGAAACGACGGAAAAATGAAAATAACACTGCAAAAATCGTTTCTATCTGCAAAACTTTTTTTTTTTACGCTTTGAACGGCTTCGTTTCTATGGCAGAAAGCAAAGGAAGTGGTTTTTTTGTTTGTTCGTCAAAGCTTGTCTTCTGATACCTATCTATTTCTTTTTCGACTCCAACTTTCCGTTGTTACTTTACATATATTTTTTTTCTCATAATTATTTCAAGCTCCTTTTTTTTCTTGTACAATCCTAAAATCCCCTGATTTTCTGAAACAACGTTAAAACGCTCAGAGGATTTTGAAATTTCAGTTGGAATAAAAATGTGATTTTTAGGAAATTTCAAATAAAAGGAAAAACTGAAATTAAAAATCTTGGATTTGATACAAAAATTATTATAAAATTGTAATTTATTGATAAATTCCAATTTCCAATTTCCAATTTCTCTTTAAACTTTCAAATAATTAAGAAAATGTCAGAAAAAAATGTCACTAGATAATATAATTTATTTATTTCCACCCTGAAGTCAATCGATGGCGATGAAAGAGAAAGAAAATCTTTCTTGAAAATTGAAGAACCGATTAAATGAAGTAAACGGGGAAACGAAGTTAATTAAATCACAGAGTTTCTGCCATAGAACTTAGTGAATTGAAATAAATGAAAGCGTGCTGTCTGATAAAGAAACGTTATTTTTTTTAAACATAATATGGAATCACGGAAGAAGCAGAGCCGTGAGTTAATTAAACAGCGAATAGGAACGAACGACCGATTGAATAATATCAATTTCGTTCAATCAATTGGGATTTGGCTGAATGAATGCTCTCGGTAAATCTATTTAACACTGAAATTTTCGCCGACCAAATGAAACTTATCGTGTTCTCTCACGTATTTGGATACGACATTTTTTATATGAATTCGATAAATGGTTACTCATTTTAATTCTGAATACCCCCACACTCTGGAATTTATAATTTGTTTTACAATTAAATAATTTTGCATTCAACTGGAATTTTCAAACAGTGGAGTTGCCGTGGAATTGCAATTTTTGGGGAATTGGTCCAGAAAAATATGAATTTAGTTTTAATAAAAAAAAAATGCATGTTATAGAAAAATTGCAATTTTCCAAAAACTGGGAGGAATTATTTAATTATTAATTACTAAGGTATCAAAAATTGAATAAAGTTAATTCGATTGAAATTCGCATCCAAATTAATTGTTATTTATGGTAATTATATTAATTTATCTCAATTTGAGGTAATTCCTGCTTTTCAAAAATATTTTCACAATCACAGGATTATAAAAAATTGCAGAATTTTACAAAATCATGGAAATTCTTAATTACAATTTTATCGGAACTCCACTCGTTGGTGCGAAATTGAAATTAATCCAATTTCCAGTTTTTCACTGTTAGAAATCCCAATCGCTAGAAATCTTCTGTTTTCCAACAATATTTAATTTGTAAAAAAATTGAGAAACATTTTTTTCATCCAAATATAGAATTTTTCCAATTTTCAGAAACTGGATATATATTATTTTTCCAATTTTTACAAACTGGGAGGAATTATCGAATTGCCAATTTTCCAATTTTTTTTTTTTTCATTAAAATGCCATTCAAGGAAGGCGACAACAATTCCCAAAGACCGAATAATCGACTTCCATTGGAACTTTTCTCCAATCGTACAATCTTAAAATCGTTTTGTGTCAGTCTAAGCGAGACTTGCTTTGAAAAAAAAAGCACGTCGATCGACGATCCATGTTTCTTTGTTTGTTTATTCGTTACACCTAATCGCGAATATCGTTTTTTTTTCTTTTAATAGGTTTATTTTCACTTAGCGATCGGATATATTCGTAATCTTGTAATCTTTACATGCGAGATTCACGTGTGTTCATCTCTTTCACTCTTACTTATGACATTTATAATACAATCTACAATGGATTGCGTCTGTGTTTTCCTTTGATACCTACCTACTCGCTTTCTCTATACTTAATAATTCTTTCTTTATCCTCGTATCAATCATTGATCATCATCATCATCATCATCATCGATCATCATCATCATCATAATAATAATAATAGTAATAATACATTATGTACACATTCATCAAAGAAGGATCAGTGTTTACATCGAGATACTTCAAATCTCAGTCCATCTTTTTCAAATTTGTAAAGCGTCAGGGATCTACATCCTCCTCTCTCTCTCTCTCTCTCATCCACCCCTTGAATTTTCATCCCCTTGTCTTTGCTTCTTAAAAACTATCCTTTCTTTTTATATTTTTCTTTCCGTTAAAAATAATTAATAAAAAAAGGAAAGAAAAGAAGAACCCGGATCGTTTGATATTACATCTGTCTCTAAACATTAGTATTTTTTTCTTATTTATTTTTATTCAAATTGGATCTCTATCATCCCTCGTACTCTTCAATCCTTTGTGTGATTTACCAAAAAAAAAAAAAAAGAAAATAAAAAACGAACAAAATTTCTTCATTCGCGTCACTCCGCTGCTTTTCACGGATTCAAAAAATGGAATTCTTCAAATTTTTACTTTTACTTTGACTTTCTCTCTCTCTCTCTCTCTCTCTTTCTTTCTTCTTTATTTTATTTTCGACAATATGGTCCCCCCGAAAGATTCCCTTTGGAAGGAACCCAATCCTCTCACTCACCCTCTCCTCTCTTTTGATTAGGAAGAATTTTTTTCATCCCCCGTTTTTGTTTCATTCTCACCCTTAATTTTTTTTTATTTTTTTTTTTTTTTGGAGATTTGATTATTCATTTTCTTTCGCATAATTCGAGTCATGAATCCAAGTTTGCGCTTGATTGATATCGTATTTTTTTTAATTTCTTTTTTTTTGGAGATCCAGCGACTCGCCTCGGATCCTCTCCCCGAAGTAGAAGAGTACTCTCTCGCTCTCTCTCTCTCTCTGTCTTATCTTTCTAAGTAAGCCTCCTGAGGTTCATCCTTAGGCCTGCCTTCCGGCGTTTCCATGTCCTGTGTTACCATTTGTCGTGGTGACGGCAGCTGCAGGATGTGCATGATGGGTTTGTACGGAATTTCCGACGGTGACGGGAACAACAGGAGCGGGGGCCGCGGGTCACTTAGGTGGAAAAGGCGAGATCACCGAAGCAGCTACCGCGGCAGCTTGCTGGCTTGCTAACACTGCTGCTGCAACACAACACAGCAGCTTTTATTAATGAATCTTGGCCACGACTCGAATTTCAAACGAATTTTTTTTACCCCGTTTTTCGAAAAAAAAAAAAAAAACCTACTGTCACCCCGTCCTACGCCTAAACTCGCGCCTAAGGATCTCCAAAAGCGTATACCGATCCTGGATCAAAGTAAACTTGAATTCATTCCTCGGGGGCCCGAGCTCCTAAAAAAAAAGCTCGAGTTTCGACTCGCGAGGGAGAGTGAAAGCATTCGTTCTTCTTTCCGACACATATCAAAATTATTTACACGAGAATTCGTCGCTTCAGACGAGTTTCCAATTTTTGTTTGTTTGTTTAAAATTGTCTTCTTCCCTTCCTCTCTTGTGTGTGTGTGTGTGTGTGGGTTTTTATTTTCTTTTATTTATTTTTTTTTTTAAATTTCTATTATCTTTTATTATTCAAACCGTTCGTGAAATTCGCCTAAACGCGAATTTCTGGCAGTGTTTGCTTTAAAACGTACATATTTTGTTATTTTCTCCGTTTTTCTCATTTTTGTGTTTCGCTTTTTTGGTCATTTAAGTATTTTGCGTTTCGTCTTGGTTGCATCCTCAAGTGATTTTACTTCGCCCCCCCTTTTTTTTTATCGTCTTTTGATTTCAAAACGAACACAAAACAGTCGCGTCGTCGGTGTTTCGGGTGATACTATTTTTTTTTTTTTGAATTTTCTTTTTGTCAATTTTGGAATTTCATTTTTCGAGAAAGTTAAAATCCTCGTGGTATTTTGAAACTGCGAAAATAAGGGGAAATGGAAGAGGAGGGGGAACCAATTGATCAAAGAAAAAAGGGAAAAAGAGAAGAAAATTTCTATTGGTATAGAAAAGAAAAAATTCAGAGTGCGAGAAATTGGAAGAACAATTGTAATTTTTGGTGTAAAAAGCTTTTTTTCGAAGAAAAAATTATGGGTTTTGCATTTTTATTTGGGGTAGTTTTGACTTTCAAATTAGAAAACACGAAATTGAAATTTAAAAGACTTTCAGGAAAAATTAGAAATTTGAATAATCTTTTTTTGAGAAATTTAGAGGCCTAGGGAATTTTGAAAATCAGAATTTTAGGAACAGAATTTTCATGTCGAAACCCGGAATTCATCTTGAATTTCAAAAATCGCGGATTTGGAAACGGAATTTATTTTGGACAAATTTAGACTTAGAATTTTTGTGGGAAGCAAATTTTTAATATCCATAAAAAAGTGCCTACATTTTTTTTTCCAAATATAGAAACCTTTTTTTCAATTTTGGGATTTTCCTTTCAAAATTAACCGAAAATTCAATTTTAATTTTGAAAATCGCCAATTCGAGAACAGAATTTTTCTGGAAAAAATTTATACAAAAATTTTTGTACAAAAGCGAATTTTCAGTATCCGGAAAAAAATACCTACAATTTTTTTTCATATTTAGGTACATTTTCCAATACCAAAATTCCCTTTTCAAAATGAACCCAAAATTCGGCTTCAAATTTCCTCCAGAAAAAAATTCCCAAGTTCCTAGAAAAAATATCAAAGCTGAAAAATCTTCCAGAAAAAATCTTTCTCTATTCTCTTATTTTATTTTCTTTTTTTTTCTTTTGCAGATTGCGGCTGACATTTTTTTGGGGGGATTCTTTTCGCCCCGTTAATCCCGAAACTGAATCTGCTTTGGTGGAAATTCGACTTGGCGCGAGGAGAGGAATTATTGAATCATTCGTGAGTACTTGAAAGTTTGTCAAGAATAACAAAAAGGAAAAGTATTAAAAAAAAAGTTAAAAGTCCGTAGAAGTCTCGGTGTCTCACGTTTTGCAGGAGTTTAGGGAAAGAGGGAACTTTTGAAAGTTCGCTTTGCAGCGAGGATTTTTATGAGCTTCCGAGAGATCTTAAGACGGCACTTTCGCGAAGTTTTCTTTTTTTAACGACCCTATGAATATTCCTCGCACAATGAATACAATTCTCGACGAGCCAACCGTTTGGAAAACAAAACTGCTTTGAATCGCGGACAAATTTTACCCATTCATCATATTCAGAACCGCGCGAGCTCTGGCTCTTCGGTTTTTGTTCCTTCGCTTTTTCAAGAAAAAAGGAAAACAGAGGAGGAGCAAAAAAAAACATCTTATTTCGCAGATCTTGAAAACAATTGGTACTAAAATTTTGGGAAAAAGCGAATTTTCGGTATTTATAAAAAAGGATTTACAATTTTTTTTTTCAAATTTAGGTGATTTTTCCAGTTTTGGGATTTTGCTTACAAAATTAACCGAAAATTCATTTTTTTAATTTGAAAAATCTCAGACTCGGGAATAGATTTTTTTTTTAAAAAGTATTGATACTAAAATTTTTGGAAAAAGCGAATTTTCAGTATCTATAAAAATGTACTTGCAATTTTTTCAAATTTCGATACTTTTTCTGGTTTTGCGATTTTTCTTTCAAAATTTACCAAAAATTCATTTTTTTAATTTGAAAAATTTCAGACTCGGGAATAGATTTTTTTTGAAAAAAGTATTGATACTAAAATTTTTGGAAAAAGCGAATTTTCAGTGTCTACAAAAAAATACCTACAATTTCTTTTCTTTTTCAAAATTAGGTACTTTTTCAATACTGGAATTGTCTTTTTCAAAATTAACCCAAAATCCGGCTTGAAATTTCCTCCAGAAAATTGCGATACCCGATACGAAAAATTTCGAAATTCCTGGAAACGATATCAAAGTTGAAAAATTTGCAGACAACATTTGATCTAAAAACAATAGGGAGTTTAAAAGTCAGAAGAGTCATTAAGAGCTAGGAACAAGGTTTCAGTTTATCGGCGTGGCTGCGAAGCCAAAGTTCTTTGAGAGCCAGTATGGCAATGGTATATTGAAATGAAAACTTCGATAGCGAATTCCAAGTTTCCTTTCGGTGAATAGCGAGTAATCGTATAACTCTTCCCGTCTATTTCTCCGCCGGAGAGGAGATCATGAATTTCCACCAGCATTGGCCCCAATCGAAACGTTTCGTTTCACTGAAGTTCTACTGCTTTCAAAGACATCGCTTTGCACTTACTTACACTACTAAAACTTACACTTTACTTCTTGCAGTTTCGATAAATGAAAAGTTATGGTCTCGAAAGACGAGAAAGTACCAGTGAGACGCGAAATTCACGGACTAACCGGGCAAATATTTATCGTTCCTACTGAAATTATGACCTAGAACAAAATTTTGCGCCGGAAAAAATTGAAATTTACGGTTTTTTGATAAGATTTAGGTATTTTAGAATTTATTGGTTTCCTCTAAAATTTGATTTTTCGCAAAAAAGTAATGAAAAAATTGTGTCTTTGAAAATTTTTTTTCTTGTTACTCGAAAATTGATAATTTTGAAATACATTTTGTTGATCAATTTTTGGACAAAAATGATACACATCAAAATTCCGACTTTTACCTAAAAATAATTTTGAAAGACTGGAATTTTGTTTGACTAAAATTTTGGTAATATTGAAATAGGTTGAGTTTTGAAAAATAATAGTGTAACGAATTAATGAAAAAAAAAATTAGAATAATTTTGAATAGAAATTTTTTGTATAAAAACAGAATAAATTTGAATATTCAAATATTTATTTTTTTAGAATGGAATTTTTGAAAAAATTTTTTTTGGCTTTTGTGGAAACGTATATTGGGATGTAACTTGTCTCTCAAAGAAATTCTTGAACAAACACACTTAACGTTGTTTCATAACGATAATAAGTACCGGTATAAACATGAAACCTTGTTTTGATAACGATCCCAAGCTTCGTCGAGATAAAAGTAAATTTAATGGCTCTTCAAGAGGAGATTTGGAAATTTGGGGGATTTTCAAAGCAGATATCAGTTTCAAACGATTAATTTGGGATGTAATTGAAATTCGAAACATGAATTTTCAGAATTTTTGTAAAATTTCCCTAGTTCCTTTTTCTACTATCTGCTTTTTTGTTCTTTAATAATCGGTTACCTTTTATTCAAGATTTAATTAAATTCCCCTGGGAAAAATTATTATTTTTGATTTTAAAACCAAAAGATTTTGATAAAAAAAAAATTCGAAAATACCAGAAAATCAATTCTAACCGGTTCTTTACTTTGCAATTTTAACACTTTGCGCGTCTAATTTGGATTCTTTCGTTTGGCGCCGGTACAAATCTTTAAGTACGACACCAACCTGGTGCCGCCGGCGCTTGCCCGATAGTTTTCGCGTGGCACCAACGTGGTGCCACCGGACGGCATAGTGTATATCTTTAATTGCCCCATGGACAACTAGGGCACAGTAAATCGGTAAAAAAAAAATTAAGTTTCCCAAAAATGGATTTTTTAGTAACGCAGAAACACCGACGAATAGTAACATTTCTAGAAAAAATGGAAGACTTAAAAGTGGTACTTAAACAAAAAGCGACTCGTCGAACTGAGAAATTGAACGCGAAAGTCATAAAGAAAAAGAGGAAACTTCAAAAAAAAGTGATCTTTAGCTGATCCATCTCTCGTGTATATTTTTGTATGTAATCTTGATTTCAGCTTTAATTTATATGACTCTCTATAAATCATTCCGGTTTAGTCAATATCGTAATATCTTGTGTACATTTGAAAGAAGCACGATAAATAATGATATCACAGTCTGAACTATTACTCTAAATGCCTAAGATTAAAAAGGATTAAGAACTTTGTTTTTCACTTTTCTTGTTATGAACCAGAAGGAAAAAGGATCTTCCTTACTTTCCACAACTTCACTTGGACTTCGCGATTATTATTATTATTATTAATATTATATCTTTCGTTATCTCCTCTTATCTCCCTTTTGGAAAATACTCATTGAAACTTACACTCACACCATTGAAAATATCTCGCTAGCGAATGTCGGTATTTATAACCTCATATATACATGTACGTATGTATATATTTATATATATATATATATTTTTATATATATCTATATATACCTTTTGAATCGTCGTGAATACATTCAATCGTTCGTATATAATCTTGAAAAAAGTTACGTCCAGTCATCCCTCCTCCTAATTCCGTATATATATATACAAATGTCCTATTTGTTAAGATCCTAGTCTCTTCTCTTCTCGGAGAAACGTTGAATTGTATTTGTTTTTTTTTTACACGCGAAGAAATGTACAAGCAAAGCAACGTAAATCGATAGTCATTTGACGTCGTCGGGAACCGTATGTACAAAAGAAAAAAAATGAAATTCTTTTCCGTTCACTGTGTTCTCCACACAAAACTTGGAGTGCATCGTTTACACCAATATGGTGTGTATATATCGAGAAAGTAACTGGAGACCCAGGTGGTAAGTAGATAGTCGCGCAGCTTGGAATCTTTCATTACCGTTTAGTATTTTGCGTTCGAGCACGGGTGAACCTGTTTATTGTCAGGGTCGTACGAGAGGCTTACCTCCATAAGGCGCTGGATATTGGCCCGTTAATAGAGGGTAGCCTAATCCCACATGCGTGTGATGATGCGTGTGAACGTGCCTTTGCGGCGGCGGAGACCTACTGTCCTTCCCCAGGTTCCCGCTTCCCGGGTCGCTGGAGGTCGGTTGCTGCTGGGCGCCCGGCTGGCCCTGTTGCTTGTTCGGCTGCTGCGACTGCCCTTGCCCGGGTGGCCCGGGGCCGGCTATGGAGGTCGGCGGGCCGCTCGGCGGCCTGGCGGGCGTGGGTCCCGTCGAGGAGGGACTCGCCGAGGCCGCCGAGGTCTTTGGCGTGGGCGACTTCAGCGCGCGCTCTTGCAGCTCGTGAATTTTGTGCGCCGAGTAGTACTGGTTGGCGTGATGCTGCAGCAGGTCCAGGGCCTTGCCGCCGGGAGGCCGACTCAGGTCTTCCGGCGCGTGATACCTCGGAAGCTGGTGCAGGTACGGATTGCCGGAGTAGGGTCCGGGTACCAGCATGGGACTGAGGCCCCGGTAGACCGGGTGGCCGGGGTCGAAGGGCAGGGCCCCGTAGTGCTGGGGTTGCATGTACCCCGGATGGATGTAAGCGTATTGAGAGGTAGGTGGCGGAGGAGGTCCTTGGGTCTCCATGGTGGGTTTCACGCCCTCCTGCTGCTTCTTGGCGTCCTCGCTCTTGCCCAGATCCTGCGGCTTCTCCTGCTTGGGCTGATGCTTGGGACTCGGGGGCGGGGGCTTAATCTGCTGACTGGACTTGGGAGTTTCCTCTTTCCGTCTCTGCTCCCCGGGGTAGAGGTAGTACCTTCTGTCGTCCTGCACGGGTCCCGGGGGCGCCGCGGTTCGTTGATTCTGCGTCCCGTGGTACACGTGATAGGGGCTCATCTGACTCTTCATCTCGATGCTCTCCTTGAGTATTTGATGATTCTCGTGTTGCTTCTCCTTGAGACTCGCCGGCTGGCTCTGGGGCTCCTGCTTGATCTTGGCCTTCTGCTCGTGCGGCTCCTCGGGCGCCGGTTGCGCCTGCTGCTGACTCGGCTGCTGCTGAGACACGGGCTGGGGCTGATAGGGATAAGCCGGTGGCATGTAGCCGCCGTAGCTGCCGTAATAGTGCGGCTGTTGCTGCGCTTGGGGCGGCTGACCCAGGTCCTTCTTATCCTTGTCGCCGACGACGCTCTGGAGGCTCGTTATCGAAGGCATCTGCGGTATGTTCAGAGGTTTCATGTCGGACTTGGGCGTGAGGTCGCTGGGTTTCTGGTCGTTCGTCTTCTCTTGGACGCTCGGCACCAGGTAAGGCGGCTGCCCGTAGTACGGATACATGCTGAAGTGAGCCGGTAAATGCGTTTGCGTGCCAGTCTTGTTGTCCTTCTCCTGACCCTGCTTGAGCTTGTCCGCGGACTCGGCCTCCAGGATCGGCGCGGCGTCGTCCGAGATGTCCGAGTACGCGGGACTCTGCACGTCCTCCCTCGCCGAGTCGACGATGGGCGCTTCCAAGGGCGACGGATGGGGACTCCCACCGGGAGACTTTCGAGACTTCTTCTTGTATCCCTGGGGCTTGGGTGTCCTCGGATCCTTGCTCTTGTCCTGTTCCGGCATCAAAGCCGCCGTGGGCTTGACCTTGAACTGCGGCATCTTCGTGTGCAGGGCGACGTTGGGGTACGGTTGCAAGTGGGGTTGAACGCCCGCGGGGTGCCCGCTCGTGGGAGTGCCTTGCAGATTCTGTGGCTGAGGAACTTGCGTCGGTAGCGACTGAACCGCGGGGTGTTGATTCGTTATGCTTTGCATCCCAGTGGGTTGCTGCTGCTGCTGCTGTTGTTGTTGTTGCTGCTGCTGTTGCTGTTGTTGTTGTTGTTGTTGCTGCTGCTGCGGCTGTGGTTGTTGCTGTTGCTGTTGCTGTTGTTGCTGCTGCGGCGGCTGTTGAGGGGGTTGCTGCAGACTCCCCGGTTGTACTTGAGTATGAGCTTGAGCGGGTTGGCCCAGTTGCCCCGGTAAGTGCTGAACGGCTTGTATCTGGTGAGCCGGAGGTAGCTGTTGCCCAGACTGCATCGGTTGTTGCCCACTTGGAATGGGTGGTTGGCTCGGTAGGGCTTGTTGCGTTTGAATTAGCGGGTTCGACTGCGTCTGATGAGCGATTTGGCTGGGTTGGGGAGGCTGTGGGATATTCAGCGGCTGCGGAATACTCGTGTTCGGGTGGGGCGAGGGGATTGGTCTCGGGGACTGGCTCGGAAAAGAATTGGGACTCTCCGGGGGGTTCGTCGGAGTGACCGGCTGCTGCACGGGTTGCTGCCTCGGCGTGGACGTCGTCGTGGCCGCCGCGGGAGCCGGCAAGTCCTCCTGGCCGAACCTCAGGACCCCGGGTTTCACGATACTCTTGTCGGCCAACACCGGCGTCGCCGGTTCTATGCTCGGGGAGGGGACCCTCGCGGGTGGCGGGGTCTCCGGTGGAAGAGTCGCGGATGCCGGACTGGCCGCTCTGATGGGAGTGCCCTCGGTTTTGTCGGCGGGCGACTTCACGGGAGTGGCGGGACTGGGAGCCTCGATATTGCTCTCGTCGTTCTCCGACATGCTCGTGATGCCTTCCTTCAGGTCGTCGTCATCCGCGGAGCCGTGTGCGTGGCTCTGGTGATACTTCAGTCCGTTGATGTGTTTGTACTTTTTACTGCAATTCGGCTCGGGGCATTCCAGCAACACGGGGCTGGCCGGGGGAGAGCCACTGGGTGGCGTCGGAGGAGGCGCTCGTCGCTTGTTCTTCTCCTCTTCCTCGGGGCCCCTGGATTTCCTCTTGGCTGCGGGATCCGGCCGGGGCGGAACGAAGGCGGCGGGGCTGGGGCTGGCAGCCGGCGAGCCCTGGGCTCCTCTTCGTCCTTTGGCGCCACCGTTCCTCAATTTGCTGTGAACGGAGCTGCGGGTCTCCGTGAAATTGCTGAGGTCGTTGCCGGGAGTGGCGTTGGCCGCCGCGCGGCCCCTCTTCCCTCGACCCTTTGGCGTCCGCGCGTCCAGGTCGCTGGTGGGCGAATCGCAGAACCTCGGAGGGGCCCAGTCGTGTCTCGTGCAGTCCAGCAAGGTGCCGACGTACGTCTTTCCCCGCCACGTGACGTTTACGACCAATACACCTGCAACAAAAAAGAGTACGTCCCAAATAGTAATGATCGGTAACACCTCCGGCGCCGTTGCTGGAAGTGGACGCGGAAATGCGTCTCTCCGAGCTCGGGGAAGAATTTCGCGGGGCGAAAACGGGGCGAGTGCCGGCAGCGGGGAGAAGGAAGGAGGCAGAAGAAAGTCCATATAGCTGCCGTCTCTCCTCGGGACTCCAGCGGAGCCTCTTTCTCCCTGGAAGCTCATACGTCATTCCGTGAACGTTCCTCGAGATTTGTTCCTCGTCTCGGTTCACCGCGAATGGGCTGTACCGAAGTAGTAGTACTTTTCAACTTCCTCGCCTCCGTTAACCGACACTTCGGCCCGAGATAAAGCCAATCCGTTTCTTTCCGGCCAAAGAAACTTTCAGAAGAGGAACAAAAAATATGTTCCCGAGGAATCGAGGTTCTCGAGGAATATAGGTAGGTCAAGTCCCTCTCTTGCTCCTTTTTGGCGCATGTGTTGATACTTTTTCGTGACTGCAAAGAGGTCTTCGTTCCAAGGGAGAAAGACGGAGACAGGCGGAGGATCGATAAGACTCTCTACCCTAGCCCTCGTTCCCTTGTAGCTCGTGCACACGGCGAGCATCCCCCTTCATCAACGACTCTGATCCGACTAAACTACCCTGACATCAAGAGAACCTTGCCTCCGATAGGAGATAGAGAAGCTTTTACGATGTACTACCATCGTGGCTACACCTTGTTCATGGATACCTATCGTTGCTGTATATTCCCATCTTTATCCTTTTGTGTATCATCCATCATCGACTTTAAAGCTTCCTAGATTCTACGTGGGTTCTTTACAAAAGGCGGACTTTAACGCGCAGACTTTTACTACGAGGATCTTTTTCTTCCTTTTTACGCCGTGTTTTCGCTTTTCTTCGTTCCTTCCCTCGTCTCTTCCCTTACGACCCGTCGTCTTGGAAGCGAAAATTCATTCAGTCGTCGAAAGAGAAAAACACTTTTGCGAAATATGGCAAGGAAAAGCTGCACAACAAACACTAAACGATAGCGATCACGAGGAAAAGAGGGAAATGGAGGCAAAGGAGGCGAATGAAAAGATGAGGAACAGGGTTGAATGCGAGAGGAGAGGGTTTGGAAGCCTTCCAAGCGTCCTCTTCAGGGTCCAAAGGATTTCTTCAAAGGGAGACGGTTAAGTAGGGAATTTGTGAGCGATGGTGGATGGTCGGGTGCTGAAAAATCGGGGTTTTAATGAATTGTCTGATAATGGAGCACCGCCCGAACCCTAAATTCCTGGGAGATGATGAAATTGTGATAGGTGGTTGGACCCTGAAGAGGACGCTCCAGGGTCCAAAGGGTTTCTTCGAAGGGAAAAGGGTTAGGTAGGAATTTTTTGAGCGATGGTGGGTTTTTGGTTTGATAAAAAAATCGGGGTTTTAATGGATTATCCGGCAATGCAGCACCCGAATCCGGTTTTTGACCATCGCCAGGTACCACAAGACGATTCGTGGGAGTTGCTGAGATTGTAATAGGTGTTTACCTCCTTCGGTTTCGTGCCAAACGATGCCTTCGAGTGTGACCGACGTGCCCGGCTCGCATGGTCCCAAGCACTCCGGTTCGGTTATGGTCCCTACGCTGGTCCCAACGCATACATCGGACATGTCCTGCAAGCAAACGAGGTTTCTTTAGCGACGTCCAACTTTAGATCGGCCGAGAATAGCGTAATTAAAGCGCCAAAAGGGAAGGCTTTGGAGCTTTTGGTGATTCATTACGACTACAATGTTCACTTTAGAAAGTCATAAATTTCTTGGCAGCCGTCTTGGCAAAGTTTAAGCGGGCCGAGGGCTCTAAGTGAAAGCTGAAAGCTTTGAGAATCGAAAACGACGCCTCGCGAGGTTCCGCGCTTACCGGAGGATAATTTCGACGGAAAAATAAAATCACCCGGCGAAGAGTGATTAACCCAAAGGCCAAATTATGTCGTTTCCTAAAGGGAATATGTACGTTTTACATGAAATAAATATCCGCCAGGAATAAATAAAGCCGTGAACGAGGAATCCCATTTGAATCGAGACTCGTTTTGCGTTTCAAGAACATTTTTAATGGCACCAGATTAGCATCTGAAAGACCTCTCTTTCTTCTTGAGAACTCCCAGGAAACGTTAACCTGAAAAATGTAACATTTCTTAAAGCGGATATTTCCAAGAGTGGACATTTTTCTCCCTTTTATTTTGCGTGCGCGCTTCAAATGCCATTTAACACGTTGACTGCCGCGTCACCCATATTCGAGTGCCAGCAAAGTTTCTGATCGGGCCGCGTCACCCGTATTCGGGTGACGCTTATTTGACGACTTGCGAAGGATCGTCGTAGGTATTTGAAAAGGTATTCCACAGGAAGTAAAAAACTATTGAATTGGTGTGGGCACTCGTGGCCTGAAGGAGATTTCAATGGAAATACACGTGGCAGTCAACGTGTTAAGGCCCTCGATGGTTCCATTTTCGAAGTTGTCGTATAATAGACAGATGCATAGATTCTATGACACTCCGACACACGGACGGGGTCGAAAGGGGACCTTTTTTTTTTACCTCTCTTGGGAAATATCCCGGAGATTTGTCTTCTCTCGACCGAGGACCATTTAAAAGGGACGCGTCAGGCTTCCAAATGAAGGAGAGCCCTTGCAGGAAAGTCACAGATTTGTTCGAAGCTTTAACTTCCAAATTATTATTGTTTATTAAAAGCTAATTTCTCGTTGTTTATAATTATTGGCTATTACGTATCGATTACAATTTTCAATTGTTTATTTTTCTATTGCTTTTTTTCGTATTAAATCTTTTATATTTTTTTATTCTAAGAAAAATCTGGGTCCCTAAACTTTGGTTTTCACAATTTTGGAATTATTCGTCTCACGAGAGGCTGAAATAATGAAAATTGCTCCGGAAAATTGTAAACATTTGCTGCTGACGTGAAATAATTAACTAACAAACAAACAAAATTAGCTGCAAAATGAAATTTGACTAAAAAAAATAATAAAATAAAACCAGGAAAATAATAAATTGCGTGATTATGGCGTTTTTCACGCGAAAATTACAAGAAGCAACGGAAGAATGATCGATTCCGATCGCGTTTCCATGGGATCGTTTCTGAAACGGTCCTTTGGTGCGTCCATAAACGTTCGCCGAAGAGAGAGAGATCAATATTTCAGATAATAAAATACCTAAAGGATTTTCCATAGGAAATGATTTCTGTACATAGTCGAAGTTATGCATCTTGAGAGTTAATAGTGGACTATAAAGTTTTGAAAAGGACTGAATATAAAAGCTTCATTTCAGAATCCCCGCGTTCGGCGTTGGAGGAAGCGAGACGGGCTCTCGCCCAGGGAGAGGAGAACGAGCGAGATGGAATTCTCCTCCTCGGGCGGCCATGTTCCTCCTCATGAATTTATTCATGAATCCGACTGCATATGTAGCCAACGCTACTACCACTTCTACTCCAATACAGAACATACTTCGTACTATGCAGAGCCTGCCTTCGAGCTTGCTTGCTTGCTTGCTTGCTTGCTTGCCTGCTTGCTTGCTTGCTTGCTTGCTTGCTTGCTTCTCTTCCAACTACTCCACTCCACAAGGTGGTTCTAACTGAGAGCTAGTTAACGAATAACACTGACTGGATGGCATGTTAACTAGGAGCCTTTTCAAAAGCTTCGCTACTTCGATATCAGCCTCCCTTCCTAGGGTTCTCTCTCTCTCTCTCTCTATTGCAGCGAGAAAAACGAAAATTCGTTAAGAAAATGGCGAGATAAAAGGAGCTCCTGACGAAAAATGGCAAAATTATACAGGGAAAATTTATGAATTTTTTTGCAAAGTTATTATGCAAAATAATTTGCAATAATGTTGAATATTCATTTTTATAATAGTGTGACAAATTAAAAGGGTAACCCCTGACTAGAAAATTACACCAAGTACCGGAAAGTAAAATTGTATGCGAAAGTAATGAAAAATAGCCTTCCTAGTTTTTACCTCACTTATATTTCATTATCCAAGACCACGCGAGCCCTTCTTTAGAATTTTCTATATCAACTTTGATTACTTCAACAATTCCTTCAACAATTCTCGCAACCAGTGTGATAATGCTGTTTGGGGATGCTGGGCAATCTAATCCGGGCACTTGGGGGGCTTCGTACCTCCTGAATCTCATTTTCAAGCTGGAAGGAAATATTCTCGGGACGAAAGGGAAGTTTCTTTCTTTCTTTCTTTCTTCCTTTATTGTTCACAGCGTGCTTATGAGAAATCGGGAAAAAAGTTCTTACGTACTTTCTTCGTGGCTTTCATATCGCAGTGGCTTACCGCCGCACGGTCCATTTGAGGCTCCCGAGGTTCATTTCCTCACAACTCCCGTTTCCGTGTTTTCGAGCGAGCCGGGTACTTCCAAAAGTAAGTTCCGCGATACCCACAAAAATCGTCACAAATCGCATTTTTAACAAAATATTTCGCAGAAAGCGAAGAAAAAAAAAATTGAAAGAGAGAGAGAGAGAGACCAGGTATTTTCGTGCTGCCGTAATTGCAGGTCAAACAATACTCCAACAGATCCCAACCGGTTCTGTGTGAGTGAGCTAATACCGAAACCTCGGTCGTAAATCACTCGCGAGACGAATGATTTTTTTTTTCTTCTTCCGTTACTTGAGGTACCTAACGCAAAGTGTCGTTAAGCATCGGAAAGAACAATGTTTGTCTTTGCTAAATTTTTCACTTTGCCTTATCGCCGAAAGATAAGGCTTTCGAAAGATAACAAGCGTTCCCGGGTCTTCCTCGGTTAGAGGGACGCTCAGGAAGGAGGCAAACGTTAATTCCTTCCTCGACGCAGATGTTGCTGCATTCTGCGAAGAAGAAGAATTATGTAATTTCTATTACTGGAGAGAGTTTTAAGTCTCTTCGCGTGAATGCAGTCACCGAAGAGTTGCTTTTTGCAGTAATTTTTGCGCGCGCAACCGGTCTTATAGCCTCGCCAAGGGAAAAAAAAAAATTTCGCCCTTGAGGACCGCGTTCGAAAAAAATCGTCGTCTCGAATCGGTCAACGCGTTAACTGCCCACGTCAAATTTACGCGAATCCCTATTCACGCCGCGTGGGTCGCAAGGGTGCGCGCTATTGCATTTGTCACAACCAGCACGGCCTGAACGGAAAGTTTAGCGTCGATCACCGGTGACCGACGTGGCAGTTAACGCGTTAATTCAATTCTAACGTCGTCCAATTATTTTCTTCTTTTTCTTTTCAAGCGAAAAATTTCGGAAAATCCAGATTCCAGGTGCGAAATTTGAATTTTTCTTTTATTGACGGTCTAAAATAAGTCGAATTTAGGTATTTGATATTTTTAACGTCGTCCAATTATTTTCTTTTTTTCTTTTCAAGCGAAAAATTTCGAAAAATCCAGATTCCAGGTGCGAAATTTGAATTTTTCTTTTATTGACCGTCTAAAATAAGTCGAATTTAGGTATTTGATATTTTTAACGTTGTCCAATTTTTTTATTTTTTTCTTTTCAAGCGAAAAATTTCAGAAAATCCAGATTCCAGGTGCGAAATTTGAATTTTTCTTTTATTGACGGTCTAAAATAAGTCGAATTTAGGTATTTGATATTTTTAACGTCGTCCAATTATTTTCTTTTTTTCTTTTCAAGCGAAAAATTTCGAAAAATCCAGATTCCAAATGCGAAATTTCAATTTTTCTTTTATTGACGGTCTAAAATAAGTCGAATTTAGGTATTTGACATTGAAAATTACTTTTTGGCTAAACAATGAAATTTACCAGGTTGTCCAACCATGTGTGCAACCGGTCTTACAGCCTCGGAAGTCGCACACCGTGTGTGCAATCGGTCTCGAATGAGTTAAAACTCATTTTTGATGCGTCACATTGAAATTCCGGGCGCGATTCCAAGCAATAAATAAATAGTGGAATGGTTTAAAATTTTGTAAGTCTTCGAACTGAGAAATCTTAGGGTTTGACGTCATTGCAAAGAACCAGATTCCAGCTTCGTGTTTGTATCAAGGCAGTTGGCCTCCGTTTCAACAATAAGAAGCAGAAACAGTCCCACGTGTTATGTATGCCAACGAACGTGACTGCTGTTAACATAGTTTCAAGTAATTATAATCTCCGTTAAATCTTATTCGGGATCTATTTTCAAATGAGTTATTGTAGAAATCTTCACAATGGATCATAAGACAGTAATGAGTTTTCAAAGGGTATAATATATATATATGTATATATAAAGAGTATAATACCACGTTTCTAAACAACTACACAAATAATTGCCTTTTTTTGCTACTCTCGAGATTAAGATCGCAGACAGCTTTGGTTCGCTTGTATACCAGCAATAGGATTGGAATAAGATTTATAGTAAACCGAAGACAGTTTGACGTATTAACAATAAGGATAAGTGTTCCGCGTATCTGTATGTATAAGAACGGAGGCGAGGAATTCCTGCCGTTATTAGCATTTTAAGGTTGAAAACGAAATAATTGAAATAGCTGAATTTTTTTGTTTTCCGAACATTACCTAAAAATTGGTTAAAAAAAACTGACCAATTTGGGAAAAATGGGCAATTTTTTTCGGATTTTTAGAGAAAAATTGTCGCATCAAAAATTTATTTTTCGAATTTTACCTAAATACTTATTAAAAAAAACTGACTAATTTGGGAAAAATATGCAATTTTTTCGGATTTTTAGGGAAAATTTATTATTCATTTTCATAAAAATGAAAAGAATATTTCGGAACACGAGTGTCCATTATTATTATTATTAATTTTTTCTTTTTTTAGAAAAAAATATCGGGATTCGATACGAAATGCTAATTACCCACATTTCTAGGTATTTACAACTCCCCCCCCCCCCCCCCCCCCCCCCAAATCGATAATTTACAAAAATACATTTTTATGGAAATCCACGAATGAGTAAATGAATAATAGCAAAACTCGCGACAAAAAATCGCTTTTGAGAAAGAATAAAAATAGAAAAAAAAAAGAAAAAGGATAGAAGAGTTGCCATTCTTTATATTTATATCAGCCTGGATCCTACTCAACTAATACACGAAAAACAAGGTAATTCGTATATAAATTATTTGCTCCGGCATCGAGATATTTTACCTGGACTCTCTTTCTCTCCTTTTCGAATCCACTTCTTCATTCTAAACCTACCTAAATTATAATATTTATGATAGCGGGGAAGAAAGCTTCCAAGATTTGCTACCAAAGGTTCCAAAGTTCACATTTACATGGATAAATAAATTCCTCAAATGTCATGATTTTTGTTTAAACATGAGTATGCAAATACGTTTAGTGCCTATACCTACACGTCGTTTTTTCGCTCTTTCTCTCCTTTCTTTTCCCCTTTGGCCCGATTCTCTCTTTCTCTTTCTTTCTCTTTGCCGCTTATTCCGCTCAACGAAGAACCGTTGTAAATATACGGTACATAAATTCCGCGTTCTCATTGTCGTGAGTTGGTAGCTGGATTCGCCCGGTGCAAAGATAACGAGTTGGAGAAAGTAAAAAGTCACTGATAATGTCATTTCCAATTTTCTTCGAATTTTTTTTTTTTGGAAATCGCGAGGTTCCATTTCCACACGCACGTGGCGCTCTTCCAACGGAGTTGCGTCACGTTTCCGCCATGACTCGGAGACATTTGTCGAGATCCGAGTCAATCGTTTTCCGTGTCAATCGTTGACTTCTGGGTCAAAAATCGACCCCCCAGGTCGAGTTTCCCAACCACGTGATCGCAATTATTCGGATTCGAAATGGGACAAAGAAATAAGAGTGAATCAATTTGACTGTGTGACGTCATTTTCTTTACCCCGAAAACTGCAAATTTGGAATCAACCGAAAATTAGAAAATGCAAATTTGTAATTACACCCAAAATTAGTAAATTTTGAAATTGCAAATTTGAAATTACAGCCAAAATTGGTGAATTTTGGAATTGCAAATTTGTCATTACACTCAAAATTAGTAAACTTTGGAATTGCAAATTTGTCATTACACCCAAAATTAGTAAATTTTGAAATTTCAAATTTGTAATTACACCCAAAATTAGTAAATTTTGAAATTTCAAATTTGTAATTACCCCCAAAAATTGGCAAACTTAGAAATTTCAAATTTGTAATTATCCCAAAATTAGTAAATTTAAAAATTGCAAATTTGTAATTACCCCCAAAAATTAGCAAATTTAGAAATTTCAAATTTGTAATTACCCCAAAATTAGCAAATTTGTAAATAGCAAATTTATAATTACCAACTCTAAATTATTATACCTAAATTATTCAAGGTAATTATTATACCAATTTTAATCGTAACTAATTTGGGGCTCGACTACAAAAATTTTATAATCGCGGACATAAGACATAAATATTTTTTTTATTATTTCTTCAAGTACTTGGACACTTATTGTAGCCGCGTAAACTGCATCTTCCTGCCCGGATCTCTTTCTTATTCTCTCTCATTTTTTTTTGTTATTTTTCATCCGCTACCCGCAAAGTCGTTTCTTTATTTAACCCCTCCTCGTACGTACACTCACCGAAAGAAGAAGGATAAAAAAGGAAGGTCTTTGAGGAATGAAACAAAGCATATTCTAAAACTAGGAAACTTCCCCTTTGAAACGAAAGAAAGGAAAGAAGAGGGAATAAAAACAAAAAAAAAAGAACGAGAAGGCGAAGTTTTTGTGTATATCTCCGGCGAGCTAACTGTGCTTTTACTGGTTTTCCATTTCAGAAAAGTAAAATAAGTAAGAAGGGAGGAATGTTTGCAAAGTAGTTGTCAAAGAAAAAGAAGAGAAGTAAGTTTGGAATCCTTCCGAGAATATTTTCGTGTTACTTTCGATCCTCTCCGCAACACACACACACACACACACAGAGTCATACATATACATAAGCATTTATATATTTTACAAACACAGATGCAAATATATTTACCTGTGTGTGTGTGTAAATGAATACATAAACACACCTGTGTGTGTACTGTTACACACACAGGTATGAAAATATATAGATGCACACACATACGCAAACACAAACACTGTGGAATATAACAAGTACCAGTCTACGCTGTTAAAGAAAGAGAGAGAGAGAGAGTGAGAGAGAATGCAAGGCACTACTAGCACCTGCATTTTATTGCTTCCATTAAAGTTGATTGCTGTAATGTACCCTCCTCGGTAACAAAGACGGGTTTTTCTTGTAATTGCCTACGTAGTTAACGAATTCTACCTCTTATACCATTTCAATTCTTCCCGAACAAGCTCCCTAACATACTCCAAATGTTCGCTTATGCCTTATATCCTCGGCTTCCACCGAATACGGCCCCCCACCCCCTTCCGATACTCAAATTATACTTTTGTAACGGACGACAAACTAGGCCTTATCTCAACGTAAGCCCGAGCGAAGCTAAGTAAATCAAATCGAATCGATGCTAAAAGCGAAGTAAAGTTAAGTAAAGTAAAGTAGAGAAACCAGAAATTTCTCTACGGTTAGATACATCTCCCTTCCCCGTGTTATCGCAATGTATCGCCACGTAGGACACTTTATCGACCTAATCTTATCTAACCCCCCGACCTAACCTTAGGTAAATACCTACACAGCTCGCCAATAAGTATCTAAGCTCGGTAAAGCAAACTCTCGTTCATGTCGAAAACTCAACGTAATCTGGATGTCATTAGTCTCTATTATATTGTAATTGTTGTAATTCATTTTCTCGCTACAATGACAGTAATGGTGATTGATGGTAATCACAATACTAATACTAATTCTAATACCAATAATAGCAGTAGTAGTAGTAATAATAATAATAATAATGATAATGATGATAATAATAATGATAATAATAATAGTAAATTGTAGTAAGAAAAATAGTATTAATTATAATACAAAATTGGAATTGGAAAATTTTTGAAAATAATAATTGTTGGAATTTGGATGCAATTGGAAATTTGCAAATTCGAAAGAAAAAATGCTAATTTTGGAATTTTATATCAATAATTTGGAAGAAATTATAGAAATTTCATTTATTTCCACAGTTTTGGGAAATTTTATGAAAAATTGTCCCGTACAAAAATTTTCTAGGATTCGGATTTTTTTTTTGAAAGATGTTCTGGAACAATTTTGGCAACATCCGACGAAATTTCATGAAAAATATAATATGAAAATAATAATAATAATGATAGTAATAGTTAAGAAATAGAATTAAGGTAATAATAGAAACTAGAAAATACAAAATAGAATAATAGTAACAGTTAAAAAATAGAATAACGGCAAAAAGTAGAAATCGACCTATCGAAAGAATTGGTCAAAATAATTTGGCGTTTGAAGAAATCCACGAGAAACTCGGTTTCTCGGTTCTATATTTTTCAGCTGCTGCTTCTCCTCCTAATTACCGAGATTCTTTGAAAATACGGCCTCTGTAAATAAACCAAATGAATAAGCGAAGAGATCCCATCCATCTGCGAAATGAAGTCACAGTGGAATATTGTGCTAAATTTAAGTCGCCGAAAGAAATGAGAAAATAAAATGAAAAAAAAAAAAAAAAAAAAAAAACGAAGATGAAGTTTGCTGGCATCATTAGTGTCTGCATAATATACAAATTGTCAGTAATGCAAAGTTCAAAGGATGACACGTGACATTAATATTATACAGATCGAAGTTATCCGGGAAGCTGCGAAAGCATCTCCCTGGCATCACTTAACAGTTAACTAAGTAAGTAGCGAGCAAAGACTTTCCGAGAATACCAATGAACTACTCCAGGAAAATATTTCTGCCTGAAAATATTGGATCTCTGGGGAAGGAAATTACAAGATTACGTAATTTTCAGCTCGAGTATAATATATTCGAGTTGATTTATCATTTTTTTTATAAAATAATAATAATAATAATAATAATGATAATAATAATGATAATAATAATAGTAATGCTAATGATAATGCTAATGATAATGATAATAATAGGGTCAGATTCTGGGTCCAATTCGGGCCCATCATGGTCCCACGCGGTAACTTCTGTCATCGATAATATCGTCGATCCCCATAAATCGAAATCCCATAATTAACACTTTCTCCGATATTCCCATCCACGCACACGCGAAACCTTCTTTCCAATTAAAAAGTGAAAAAGCTGCGGCATTTTCTCTCTTTGTTTCTCTCTTTTTACAAACAATAATACAACTTCATCATATACCTCTATAGAGAAATCATTAAAATGAAAGCTCTTGAAAATGTTTTCTCCCTCTGGAGAATATTTCATCACTCGTAGCAGTGAAGTTGGAAGAGAGAGAAAGAGAGAGGGGAAAAAGGGAGAAGAGAAAACAAAAAATAAAAGGAGAGAAGAGGAATATTAAAAGAGAGAATAAAGAAGGAAAAGTTGACACGACTAAAAAGAAACAAGAGGGATGTTGAATGAGTGTACGAAGAAGGCAACATGTAACAACAAGGAGATACAATACAAGACCACCACAGAGTGAAGCAAGGAAAGGAACGCAAAGGAAAGGAAAGGAAGGAAATAGAGGCAAAGGGGCTGTATGGCACAGACGAGCCATACTAAGCCACGCCAAGCCGAGTTGAGCCAAGTTGAGCCAAGCTGATGCGAGTTTGAGCTCGAGCCGAGCCGAGCCGAGCCGAACCGAACCGAACCGAACCGAGCTGAGCCGAACCGAGCCCAAGTCAGACCTTGTGCCTTCATGGGATTAATTCACCGTGAAAAATTAATTTCGTTCCATTCGAAGCAGCGCCGAGAAGTCGAGTGTTACGAAGTGGTTTGTCGGTGCTGAAGCAAAGAGGATACAGACACTCTTTTGAAATACATACACACGCGCACACGCAGGCCACCTATACGCGCGTTTATATGTTTATATATTTATGTATTTATACATAAAGAGACGGATAAAGAGAATAAATAATTATAGGAGGAATTATTTGTGGATAATGTAAATATAAATGTGGATTTATGAAATTTGATTCGTGTGTATAGATATAGATATATGTATATGTATAGATACCAATAAATAGATAAATAGGTAAATTTAGTATTCAACCATACTGGAGTTGCTTGATATTATAATGATGGTTTTGCACTGGTGTAGAAGTAATGGCGGTTTCGGATTGAAACTCGAGGGTTCAAAAACATTTGTTTGCACCAAACTAAAGTTGTGGTATTAATATTATGTTGATTTTAATATCATACATACTCACATATACAATTTTTATCATTACATAATTATATAATTATACTTTCTGTTGCATTTAAAATCTTTCGATGGGTGTACTACAAATTGTAGTTTCGGGTGACCGCGTGAGACGACTCGCCCTGTATATTTCTAAACAAAGGGTAGACAATTATCCAATTTACCAAATCTAAATTTTAATTTCTATTATATTGAGTTTCTTTCTGTTGCATTTCAAATCTTTCAATCGGTGCTCAAAAAAATTGCGATTTCGGGCGACCGCGTAAGACGACTCGCCCTGTATATTTCCAATAGGAGGGTAGAGGGTTACTCATTTGTTTTCTGTTGCATGTTAAATCCTCCAATTGGTGCCCAAAGAAAATTGTGATTTCGAGTAACCACGTAAGACGACTCGCCCTGTATATTTCCAAAGAGACAGCAGATGCTCATTCCAATTAATAAATCCACATTTAAATTTAGGTCATATTCAATTTTTTTCTGTCGCATTTCAAACCCTTCAATTGATGCCCAAAGAAAATTGTGATTTCGGGTAACCACGTAAGACGATTCGCCCTGTATACTTCCAACGAGAGGGTAGACGGTTATTCATTTTTTATTCTGTTGCATTTTAAATCCTCCTATTGGTGCCCAAAGAAAATTGTGGTTTCGGGCGACCACGTAAGACGACTCGCCCTGTACATTTCGAACCGAGAGTGGATGAGTATTTAATTTTATGCCGGGGAACATATTATATTCCGAGTACTCCCTTCTTCGTCAATTAAGAAGGGGAGAGTTGGCCGGAGGATTTCAGCAACATGTACGTACATCATGGCTGTTGGTGTTTCCGAGTTTAGTTTCGTAAGCCAGAGCTGAGATAATATTTGTACAGTCGCCCAAATAAACACGTGCTCGCTTGCGCGAGACTAAACGAGATTCCTCTGCAATCATTCGTGAAAACTTTCACGGCTGTGTTGCTATTAGTCGCAAAAGACCGGAAGTTTCGTGTACACAGACTACCACGAATCCGCACGCACACGCGGACACGCGTACGTGCACGCGTAAAAACGCTAACATATATACACTAACGCTCCAGGGAAATGGAAAAAAAAAAGAAATAAAAAAAAAGAAATAAAATTAATGAAAAATACAAAATTAAGATAAGAGAAAATTAATAGAATTTCCGTTCGGTTTGAAACTCCACGCCTGATAAGCAGGAATAATTAGGACCTCGTGTACGTAATTAGTAATTCAAATCCGAGTGTTAATTATCGCCATTAATTATTTCAATCTCCTCTTTATGTTCCCAAGAAGACTAATTCAGCCGCGGGGAAAAAATATCGAGCTCGAAAATGCACCAGTTGCAGTTCGACGAACCTTAGCGGGGGTCCCAGGGACCCCAAGTAGAGGAATACGTTTGAAATATCTGATTATGGAATTTTTATTCTTGGAAAACGTTCGTTTTTCGAAATTTAAATAAGCAATAATTGGTAATCAATAATTATTGAAAAAGCAGCAATTGCAGTTCGACGATACCTTAGCAGGGGTCTCAGGGACCCCAAGTAGAGGGATACGTTTGAAATATCTAATCATGGAATTTTTATGATTTGTGGTATGTGCCGAAAAAAAAAATGGAGTAATTAATTATTACGAAAATTTGGAACTCGTCATTTACAAAACAGAAAAAAAATTTGATTTAAATAAAATTTTTCCGGGACTTCTGTAGTTTTATTATCTCTCTTTGCTCGCTTTTATCCGAATCAATACGCGCGTCTAGCTTTTAATCAAGATTACGGGGCTCGCAGCATACAACGAACGGTGTAATAAAAACCCGTGTAAATACATGTAAAGATCTATCTAATCATCTACGGCGGGGAGTGGAAGGAAACTTTCCGACAAGTATAACCAACACGGATCGGTCTAATAGCCGAGGTATTAGAAAGTAAGGCGTTAGAACAAACTGTGAAAAGTATCTATGTACCCTATACAGGTGTGTGTGTGTGTGTGTAGAAACTAGTGCATACATGTACATATATAAACATATACATGAACTGGATTATACATTAGCATGTATTACTAACAAATGTTATACATATAAAACATTGTGTGTGTGTGTGTGTGTGTGTAATTGTATATACAAATGTATATGAGCATATATGTATAAACACACACACACGCGCGCACACACAAATGCATGTATAAATAAGTATATAAAATGCAGTGAATGTACATAAATACACACGTAGCGGCTATATATACTTGTTGCTGTTCCGATTACTATTAAGAGACACGCTGATATCACGTAATTATTCGTGTAATGAGCCGATCAATATCTACTGCGAAAACGTCGTGTCAATAATTTAGCATTTCATTATCCAATATATGCCCGTAAAATGTATTGCTTCATTTATACCCCATGTTTTTTGATAGCCGCTCTTGTATAAGGATCGATGTATGTATGTACGTATCTCTCTCTCTCTCCCTCTCTCTCTGTGTGTACGGTTGGTGTGCGTACGTGCGTGCGTGTATGCGCATGTATTTATTTATTGCCTTTCATCGACGTTACGATGACGCTGATTTTTATTGCCATTAAATGCGAAAGAAGTTAATCAAATTACAGATACGCGTATTGACGTATCGAAAGGTAGGTAATAGATGAATTTTAATTAATGACGACGAGCAAAGTGGCGATAACCGGAGCAGGTGGGCTCGGAGAGCGAAGAAGATATTGGATGGAATAATTTTCAAATCGGGTTTCAAGAAGGAAGAAATTTTTCGTTAATTGAAGGAGATTATTATTATTATTATTATTATTATTATTATTATTATTATTATTATTATTATTATTATTATTATTACTATTATTATTACTATTACTATTACTATTAGTATTACTACTACTACTACTACTACTACTAGTATTATTATTATTATTATTATTATTATTATTATTACTACTACTACTACTACTATTATTGTTATTGTTGCTGCTGCTGCTACTGTTCTTATTACTATTATTATTAATATTCCTAGTATTAGTTTACTAAGAATAACAACTAGGTGCGTGTATATGCATACCAATGCAGATACACAACTGATAAAATAAGCTCATTATTTATGCAGGGACGCAATGTGACGGTTACATCGCACAAGGAGTAAAAAGTACAAGAAAAGAAAAACAAAAAAAAAAGTGTGTGAGAGAGAGAGAGAGAGAGGACACTTTTCTAAATGTATTCGAATCCATTCTAGTCGAACGGCGAAATGCATGGAAAAAATAAAAGGCGTATCGACTGTTCTTAGCTGCACAAATATATGCACAAGAAGTGAAATGATTGACAGTGACAAGCTGCAATCATTTGTAAGAAGTCGATACTTACGTACTGCCGAGCTTCACGGATTGACTTCTTGTGTGTCGATTGTAGTACGCGAGTACATCAATCATGCCATTATAACCGCGTATCCTTGTTTCTTTTGCCCGTGCATGTAACCGGGTCTGGGATCGCGGAGTTAAACCAGCGCACACACGCATGCATGCATACGCTCCACGAGGTTCGCATTATTCACACGTAATTCCAACCAAGACTGATGTCCCATAAGTTCCTTCCTTTCCGGCTCGAGGTCGTAGGTAGCATGGCGCGGAAGAAACTTATGGGACACCCTAATATTTTCGTGCTACAAAGGAGATTTTCAAGGAATTCCAAAAAAGATGTGTAATTTTTCCACTTTTTTTTCCTGGTTCGGAAATTGCTTCTTCCTGGATTTGAAACTCTAGAGTTGCAACAATTGAATCTCAAAAGTCTTGTATCTTTCTAAACCCCGTACTTTGCTTCACTTCGGTTTACTTTTCTTTGCTTTACTTCGCTTTACAACTGAAATTAACCTACATACGTCCGTTCGCGGGATACCTAATACACTTTGACACCCCATTCATTCCGTTGCCATTCCGTTGTCACCAATAAACGCTTCAACTTGATTAGGTTCACGTCAAATAATAATAACAATCATTGCTGTTCTTTACGAGTGGTCGTTACCGGCAATCTGTATTTCATTTTGAAAGGTGAAAAAAAATCTCTATACATATACACACGTACCCATTGTATGCATCCATACGCACACATACATATAAAAATCGTTTAAAAACAAAAAATGTGTATTAAATAGATATTGAAATTTTTCACACACGCGTCCCTCTCTCTCTGTGTGTGTGTATGCACACATACCCAAATGTATATTTAATACACACACGCATGAAAACTTTCAATATCCATTTAGCATACATTTCTAACGATTCATCACATTTATGCGTGTACGTAAAGATACACGTGTGTGTATGTGTGTGTATGTGTGTGTGTGTGTACATATATAAAGAATCGTTAAAAATGAGTGAACAATAATGTCACGAAAGAGATAAAGACCGAGTGTCCTTGTTGCATACGACGTCGACGACACAGGGAGACACCGTGTGTATTATTGCGTGCGTGTCTGTGTCGCGCGCGCGCGTGTGTGTGTGTTGTGTGTTAGAGACACATGCAGGAGACAGACAAGAACGTACATACACGCCGAAGTAATTTCTCGAGTGAGCAAGGCAATGTCGTGGCATAAATTACGTCCTCGTGCCTCTTTTAAAAGCTTGGCCTCGTCGTACGTATATGCATGCATGCATGTATGTATGTACGTGCAATCCAACCGAGCGGAGAGAAACGGAGAGTAGACCGACTCCAACTACCTCTCCGTAAGCTACTCCCTGCTGTCGTCGTCGTCGTCGTCGCTGTCTTCGTCGTTGTCCAGCTTCTTGTTTTTCCCCGTCCTTCTCTTACTGCTAATTAGAACTCGCCGTATTATCTCTGACGCGACACTTGTACTCTCCCTCGGTATTTATTTTCCAAATACGGGGATATTACACCCCCTCCCTCTTCCTTTTCAAAAAAGACTTTTTTTGGAATACAAAAAAATAATAGTAATAAAATTCTGCAACAGCAAACTGCAACTGCAAAAATTCAGAATTTTATTATTATTATTATTATTATTATTATTGCTGTTATTGTTATTATTATTATTATTTGGAACGAATTTTTCCTTGAATTTCTGTTTGAATTATTTATTCAAAAATTATTGAAATAAATTAAAATTAAGTGTTTTTGGAAAATTTTAGGGTTAATAAATTATTATTATTATTATTATTATTATTATTATCATTGAAAATAGTCTGTTTTTACTGGAAATAATGAATTTCGAATATTAATATTTTGGATTTTCATTTTTCTCACCTTTTTTCTTTTCTCTTTTAGACAAATGACGAAAAGAGATAAGTTTTAAAAATCAAAAAATAGGAAATTGCAGATTTCGATATTTCCACATCAAAAAAAGTAATTCAACAATTTCGAAATTAATGAAATTCAATTTTTCTAATTTTTGAAGCAAAAAAAGGTTCCCCCGATTCGACGTGAAAATCTAAATTTCTCGAATCCTTTAAATTTCACGCAAAACGTGATTTTCAAAAATTGTGCGTTTCACCGGTAATATTTACTTCGGCCTCTCGATAGGAACGAAAAATTTCCCGAATTATCGCGAACTCGATGAAATTCGTTAAAAGGCTATTTTTCATTTCCAGACCGTGGTGGTGGTGGTGGTGGTAACGGTTCTTCCAAGACGAAGCGGCGGATAAATGGGAATGAGATGTTACGTCGCGAGTGCGTATCTATCGTCAGACAGAAGAGAGCGAGAGAGAAAGGGTAAGTAGACAAATAGCTTAATTCGTCGGATTAATTAAGGCCGTCGTAATTCCTTCATCCGGTGTATACACGTAACGCGTGCATATATGTACGCGCGCGGAGCGACTAGAAAGACGCGATGGACAGATGGATGGATGAGTCATTCGAAATAGACAAGTCACAATAGGGATTTTTAACTGGCAGAAAATAGCGTCTCTTTCTTCGGAGCCATTGAACTCGAGCCGAGGACGACTCGATGTGATTAATGAATTATTCAAATTAATAATTAAACTCATTGAATCGCATTCGAAAGTGAGCGTGTGTAAGTTCGAGCGGAAAAGAAAAATCGGCTTCGTCGTTTAATGAAGCTGATAAGCTGATTCCTACAATATTATTATTATTATTATTATTATTATTATTATTATTATTATATTATTATTTTTATTTTTATTATTACTACTATTGTTTTTAATATTGCTATTATTATTATTATTATTATTATTATTATTGTTATTGTTATTATTATTATTCTGAATTATGAGGAAAAAATATTTTTTTAAAAAATTTGCAATATGTATAAAAATTGCGTTTCATAAATTTTATAAATTTTTTGTTACCCTAAAAATATGAAAATTATCCCCTTAATTTACATTTTTTTTAATATTTTTAAATAATATATATTATTTATAAATTAGTATTTAAAATTAAAGGCATCCGAGGATTTTGAAATTTTTAAAAAGGACGTCCTTGTAAAATACGAAAGAATTGTAAATTATAACTAATAATGATAATACTCATAATAATAATGATAATAATAATAATAATATGGAGAGAACGCGTGGAGTTTTTGCCTCTGAGATATGCAGTAAACATGTGCAATTTGTTTGCTGCAAATTGGAATTTAGTAATGATTATTAAGCATTTAATTGACCGTCATATCCAACCATCCACTACGTAACGATAATTAATTTCTTTGTGCAGCCCAGCACGATAATGACTAATTATACGGAAACGACGGATGTATCGTAATTGAATACATGAAAATTATATTACTATTTCGAGTATTGTTGTTGTTCTTCTTGCTGTGCTATAATTATTATTATTTTTGCTAATAGCAAATCAACTTCGCTCGTAAAAGTTATACAAACAAAGGGAGAAGTATTACAATCTTGTTTCTACAGCGAAAAAAATTTCTGATTTTTTTTTTCAACCCTGTAATTGTTACAGGGTTGTAACAATTTATAATAATTTATTTTTACTGTGACAATTTATATTTACCATTGTTTTTGTTGAAACGTCAACATTCTCAGTTCGTTTACCCCAAAACTACACTTTTTTTTCTAAAATGTAGATTTTCAAAATTCCAATTTCCAAAATTTCGATTTCCAAAATTCCAAAATTCCAATTTCCAAAATTCTAATTTCCAAAATTCCAATTTCCAAAATTCCAATTTCCAAAATTCCAATTTCCAAAATTCCAATTTCCAAAATTCCAATTTCCAAAATTCCAATTTCCAAAATTCCAATTTCCAAAATTCCAATTTCCAAAATTCCAATTTCCAAAATTCCAATTTCCAAAATTCCAATTTCCAAAATTCCAATTTCCAAAATTCCAATTTCCAAAATTCCAATTTCCAAAATTCCAATTTCCAAAATTCCAATTTCCAAAATTCCAATTTCCAAAATTCCAATTTTCAAAATTCCAATTTTTTTCCCACAGTGGCAAAAAATTCAGATTTTTATTTTCAACCCTGGAACAATTTATTTGTACCATGATTTTCGATGAAACAATCGACATTCTCAGTTCGTTTACCCCAAAACTACAGTTTTGGCTGACAAATCCGCAACAACAACGGCGGCGTTAAATCCGCGCTTATAATTTCTGTCGTATCGGATATCAAATTCCGACGAGTATTACGATTTCGACTGGTTTTCTCGGATATCATCCATTTATATAAACAACGTATTAAGTTAAAGCCGAGTGTTTATTCGTGTACACGTTTTCCATACAGGAGGCGGACGGATTTCAAACAAAAACAAAATAGAAAAAAAAAACCTACATTGCGAAAAAAGGGAAAAGGGGGAGGAGGTGGCTAACGTAAAAGTCAATTGGCGCTTCAATTGACTGGCGCTCAAAGTGACAGTCGAGTGAACGTTCCGAGTGGAATAATCGGTTCGGGGGATCAAAAGGAGAGAATGAGAGAAAGAAAGAGAAGGGAAAAAAAAGGCGGCGAGAGAGACGGGAATAAACGTTAACGAGATTGACGTCGGATTTTCGGGGTTTAATATAAAAACATTGACGCAGGGGTTCCACATTACCTCGCTTTTAATATCGCTTTTATGACGAATTCCCGTGTAACTGCTA